>ML779070.1:10768-136544 GCA_009831015.1 Picea engelmannii | reverse complement strand
TTATAACCAATTATTTCATCCTTCACTAGTTTCTCTTCCAGTGACTTCAGACCCCACTGTTGAGTACTATTGGAAGGTCCAGTGCTATTTGAGAGGAAGGACGTTATGTCTTCTAGGACACGAGCATTTTCTTTCTTTTGATTACCCCACGCGGACAAAACCCACTTATCCACATATATGTTTCTTTCTCATTTTATGTATGATGCACATCTGATTACAGTTTGATTTGGATATATATATTGTGTAAACATTCAGCGCAAAGGCTCTTGTTTTTATATTACTCTCACCACTTTTTGCACACATTCACACAGCTAGTCTGACATCATAGGGGAACCACAGAACCCCCGTCGTTCACGACGCTTGCTAAACCTCCCTCCTATCTTTGGGGGAGTAACTGGTCGTGCCCGCTCATCGACACCTCCTTCACACACTCCTGTGAGTGCTACTATTTTAGGATCAGCTTTGCTTGGTTTTGCATTACTTGGGTCAACTTCCCAAGGTCATTTGTTCACTTTCTCTCCTTTACACGGAAGCGGGGGACCCACTTCCTCTCAAAGGGGAAGCACCAACCCACCTATCCCACTTCAAGGGTCAGGTTCACAAAACACCATGGCTGGAGATAATCCTCCACCCCCACTGCAGATGCCATATTTGGCCTCTCTCAACATACCAGATCTCACCAAACTCACCAATGATCCTATATTGCATGATCCCACATGGCCTGCAATGCCAACCAAACTACCTTCATACATACCAAAGTTTTAAGGAAAGGCAGGCGATGACCCTGCCAACCATGTCATGACCTTTCACCTATGGTGCTCCTCCAATAGCATTATGGATGATTCCATCAGACTACGATTATTTCAATGCACACTCACTGGCCCATCGACTAAATGGTATGTCGAAGAAAAATTGGGGTCCCACGCAACTTTTGAGTCATTGGCCAAAGCATTCTTGACATTCTTCCAACTACCCATCCGCCATGACAATGGTCTAGAAATACTTTCTAATTTCAAACAAACCTTAGCCACACACATCACTGACCACATTCACGAGTGGCGTAGGCGATGTAGTTTGTGGAAAGAAGAAACCACCAAACAACAGTGTCTCGACTGGTTTCTTATATCACTTGTCTCTCTCCTTGGTAAGGATGTAGCTTCCACCTTCCCTCAATCCGAAGAGGAAGCCATCAGTAAGGCCCAACAATATGACCTCATCTATGCACAGTCAGGGTACTTATACATGGTACTTCCTGATCTTCCAAAACCTGTGCCATTTGGCCAAGACAAACCTGGGATGTCTCACTCAACAAACGGACTGATTGGTGCCACCACACACCACGGTCCACAACCCCAACCACCACCAATGTATGGCACACCTCAATACCCACCGGCATATGGGGGAACTTCTTATTATCCTCCCCCACCCCCTTATCAACAACCATATCCTGTTGCTATACCTCCACCCATCAGTGGACCACCGCCGGCACCCCCCATACATCCACCTATTCCAACCAACTCTGGTACCCCCTCTACCTCAGATTATAGTACTATAGAAAGCACTACATCTTCTTATGTACCTTATGGATCGGTACCACCACAGAATACGTACTTTCCATTTCCTGGTCCCCCACAACCCATGGCTCCCCCACATCCTCATGCGGCTGTGAATTTTGTTCAACCCTCTGCTGTTCAACAATACCAAAGTTTTGAACAGTTGAATACAGCCAATCCAACCCATCCATCGAACAATGCCAAGAAGAAAGGATGGAACATGAACAACAACAACCCAGGTCAAGGCGGGAATCAATCCCAGCAAAACCAACCGGCTTGGGGAAACCAAAACCAAGGATACCATGATCCCCAAGGGGGCATTCATACCCATATACCATGCCAAAGGAAGAACAAAAATATTCGAACTACCTTTCCTTGCGCTATATGTAATGAGTATGGACATTATACTCATCATTGCCCCCAAATTCCTGACCTCCAACGGATGAGGGCGTCCATGCACTCACAGGGCCCTCCGACACCATCTACCCCTCAGCATCCCCCACAAAAATACATGCAACAACCCCCCCCAACCGCCCTATAGAACCCCATTCCATACCAAGGTGTGATGACTACCCAACAAATGATCAACCCTACCCCACCACAAATGGGGAAATATGCAACCCCGGGTACCACTCAACCCAGGGATTCGGTTGATCGCAATATCTTCCTCACCAATGAAGAAATCCTTCTGCAAACTCGCAGTCGTCAATGTGGTATGCCTCTCGACTCTACCCCAACCACCTCAGACACACGGCCAGTTACCACAGGACAACCATTGATGCTTCCACGTCCTAACACGCAACCCATTCCTCGCATACCACGTATGCCTTTACGATGGAATGTACATAACCCTCATGCTAAGGCTGCTCATAATTATAGTCTGGTTGATGACTTAGCCCAGTCTCCCGCAGCCACATCTATGTTGGAGGTCCTCCAAACCTTCCCATCATAGAGAAAATCCTTGCTTTCTACCTTGGGGACAATTGACACAGCTGACACCCAGCTAATCACATTTGATTCAGATAACGAAGAACCACATCTTCCCGCCCAAGTAGCCTTCCAGATACCAGTTAAGATCTGGAACACCACAGTTTATCGGTGTATCATCGATGAAGGTGCATCCACCTGCATCATGTCTAAAGACATATGGCAGAAAATTGGCTCCCCTGAGCTAGTACCCTCTACCATCACCCTTTGAGCTTACGATGGTCGACCAACATATTCCAAAGGGCTTTGTCAAAATCTCCCCATAGAACTTGGGGGCAAAACCATCCTCATTGACATTGAAGTTATCGATGCCCATCTTGATTACAATATCCTATTCGGACGCAACTACATGTATGTTATGAAGGTGGTCACCTCTTCTGTGTTTCATATGATGATGTTCCCCCATAATGGGAAGATCGTCACCATCAACCAACTTATAGATTACGATCCTAACCATTCTACCAACATTGATAACATCCTCCCCCTTGTTCATGTTAGCACGAATGATTTTCCAGTTGCCAACAATGGCCTTAGATTATTCCAGTCCCACCCATGGTGGGCACTTGTCAGGGAACACCACCCTTCCTAAACCCATCTTTTTCAGCACAAGTGTGTGTAGTTTCCTCTAAAGGAACTGACATGGAGGATACCCTTCCTTCTAGGGAGGCTTCTATCATATCTGACGTCCCACTAGTCGCAGATATCCCCCCTCATGAACCTCCTATGAACTCGTCGACTCCACCAGTTCACGAGTTCACCTCTCCCCAAGGCCATATCCCTATTTGGGAGACAGTTCCCCAAGCCATTACTCAACCCCCCTTCTTTTACCCTCCACCAGGCATACAAGCTTTCTAGGTAGCCACAACGCTTACTCTCTCTAATATGGTGTTGGAAATTCCAGTTTGGTATTTACATCCACTAGCGATGGTTCCTCAACCATACCTTCCCCCCCAAATGGAAGGAATCCCAATGATGATTCCCATACTTACTCCCACCATACCCTCTACACCCGCAATCACTAACCCCCCCGCCACAGCTGGGGGTAGGAGAAAGAAGAAAGAGCCCATAGCTCCACTTCCTCCACACATCCCACCACCTTGCGCACTATGTGAGAAAGACGGACACCCAACCCACAGATGCCCATCTGTACCTAAGTTACGGAACCTAATTCCAGTCAATCCAACACCATCACCGCTCGCCACTATAGCAAGTACTGCCACTACCTCCCCTAACTCAAGTAGCAAAGGGCCGCGCACCAAATTTGCTTGCGTCATATGTTCCGATTATGGCCATTATACACACCATTGCCCATTTATCCCATCCGTCCGCCACACATTAGCCGCGGCACACCACACATATCTTCCTGAGTTTCCTCCGACACTCCATACCAATGCTCCTGTGAATGTAATTTATTATACTTCTTCATCAATCCTCGAGCAAAGGGGAATTACATGTCCTCCCCTCAAACTACCGCCCGATCGCCCATAGTATTGGTGCACCTAGAATGGCATTATGGGCCCACCGTCCATATCTAAGCCCTTTTCCCCACTTTCATTTTCTTTTTGTACCAGAGCCCATAAGCTCCGTTTTACGAACCCTTTTCGGCCAATTACACAGTCATTTTCGTCGGGTGATCATTTTCACTATTCCCTGGCGGTGCATATTTTCATAACACACTCAGGTACACATGCTCATATTCACGCTTATCAAATACATGCTCATATCTTCGATTCTCTTCAGATATTGTTCACTTTGGGTATTTGGTTTTTATGTGTGCAGGTACTTGATCATCATCCATCAGCACAACCCCTTCAGGTATATACTCAACACTAGCATGTAGTCTTTCCCTCTGTATCTCACTTACATTTCCAGTCACACCCTCTGATATTTGCCTCTAGGATCCCCATTCCCAGCTCTGCAATACCTACACCTCCATTTGTAGCTTTGGTACTGTCACCCAGTAGCATTCTTCCCCACATGAGTTGTCCCATTCATAGTACCTTGTGGCACTTCTACACTCATGCTGTTTTTCAAAACCCTTTAGATATGGGAGTCCTGATAGTCTTTCATCATGTCGCGAATCAACCACATAATCCTTCTCCTCATTTTTCTAGCTTTCCCACACGGACTCCCAGATTATCTCTTCACGGTTCTATTTTTTAACTGCACCTCCATAGCATCATGAACCCTCCATTTCATCCACAATCTATTTGCCCATCTACAATCCTACCTTCATTTCACCTACCTCATACAAAAACTCACCGATGGGGCCCCCACCCTTCATCAGTTTTCCAAGCAAATTATGCCCTACATGGGCCACCCATATCACACTGGGGCACCTGTTTCTGTATTTGTACATTTCTCCCCAATTATTCATTATTTATTGTACAAACGCCTTTATTTTCAGTCATTACATTACCCTTTTTGTCGTCACCTTTGGCGACCTACTTCCCTCTTTTTGGCCAGCCGCAACCCATGTCACCCTTGGTTGGAGCACTACTTATCATATTCCCTTGCCCGACATCGTCCATATCTTCAGAGTACCCCACAGGTCACTTACCTCTACCCTCTGAATTTGTTCACCTTGTCCCGCCTCTGGCACAACTTATCCTCGATCTTGTCGTCCCCCTGACACTCGACCTCGTTGAATGGTTGCGACCACTTTTTATCTCATACATCCTTCAACCAAGGGAAGTCTTGAGTATTCCCACATATTGACTTTGTCCATGTACCTCTGCCACGTCCTCACCTCACCTAGTAGATTTCACGAAGCCATTTGCTTCTGGGAGTCGCGTCCCCCTTTTTGCCGACATCAGCACAGTTTTCCAGAAGGGTGACAGTATCTTGATTCTCATTATCCATTCAATGAGAGATCTCGGATGGCACAGGGTGAAACATCATTGCTCCCTGCTGTCATTGACCCCCATAACATTCAACTCCAACACTTTCTCATGTTACGGTGGGTCTTACTTTGCAACTATTGCAGTTAGTTCTTTCATTTGTCGAAGACCTTTGAACTTGGTAGGGCTATCAATGCCCACATCATCGCTGCTACTTATTACCGCAATCAATTCCTACTATTCAGAGCATGTTCATTTGCAGAATTGTCTTCTGCCTCTATCATGACCGCCCCCGAGGGAACTGCAGTTGTCTACACCAACACTTCAATCATCTTTTTTCAGAGTTACATGACACGAGCATGGGGCATGCCTGCCTCGTTTGTACACAGTTTTCTATTTTACACACCTCGTAGAAGGTCGGGTCCTACCGGTTCTTTTTTTCCTCAAACGGATTGCTCTAAACGATCCCACTATTGCTCTATCTTACAACAACATTCTTAGTAGAAGAAACATTGATGGATTTCGGCTATACATATGCTCCTAACCTCATTCATCAGGGGGCATCTGTTATCACTGAAATTTCATCCGCACATGGTTACAAGAACTCAGCATCGTCAAACAATAATGAAGTCATTCATGGACCTGAATTAATACCACAGCATTCAAAAAAGGTAAAAAACTATACAAAGTAGTGAAAAATTGAATAGCACTTTGCATACATTGGGCGCGCGCGCACATGCGCGGAACAAGAACGTAGAAATCGTGCACAGGCGCACGATGCGCGACTGTTAGCGCAAAAAGTCGTGCACCTGCTAAACGACACATTTATGAAAGTGGTCGACCTCCCAACCACTTATGGTTCAGCTCCCAAGCCGATTTGACCCTCAAATATGGGCTGGATACGACTGGTGGGATGGTCAAAGACCTAATAATGCCTAAATGGCCTCTTTTCACACTACAAAGCAGTTAAACAATAACCCAAAGAAATGCTATAAAAAGCCATGAATGCACCTCATTTTCTCAAGGAATTCAAAGTAATGTTATGTTGCCTATATTGTTTTGAGGACTCCATCCTTGACACAAGCACATTGGCACCATTACATTGGACAGTCCATCTCACCATTGAGTGGATTTGTAGAGAGTTCTTTCATCACCATTTTCCGTTTTCTTTGTTGTAAGAAGAGCTAGCTAGTGAGGGTCCAAGGGCCTTCCCTTGGAGGAAGAAGGGACTCATAGTCCCCTTTCTTCTTGGTGCTTTGTTTTCATCAATATATCAGCCTCAAACATTGGTGACATGGGTCTTTTTGTTCTTTTTATTTCTATGTCCCTATGCTCATGATTTTAATTTTTATTGCATCTATTAGTTTAATTCTTAATCATAGTTTTTGTTTTCTTTCCCTAACTCTTTTCTCTACAACTGTCCTGCTCAGCATACCCAACTGAGCTTGCAAGCACCTCTTATTTTCTCACCAAGGTGACGAAAGAGGTGCAACAGGGGGTCTTCAGAGAATCATGGCAAGAAGAAAAACAACCCACCTGTAGTGGAAATCCTTACCGAAGTTCTCCCATTCTAATAAATTTTCATAAATTCATTAAGGATATAGCATGTCCTTACCATATGAGCACATACAACACAACATCTAGTGGCTATGATGATATTGAGTGGGAATTCATATTTTCGACATTTGCTCAATAATTTATATGCTAGCAATTGGGTGGAAAATCGGATGCACTGATCGTTAATCTTTGTAATCCCCACACGATGGGTTCCTCGACATGTATCATAATTTCCATAAAAGTTTTCATGTGCTACATCTTTTTCTATGAATGTTTTTTTTGGTTCCTGGCCATGTATCAAAATATTGGTAACCCGATGTACAATGTCTACATTGATTAGGTATTTTTTATCGAGATAGAGGTAGTTTCCATGCAACCAAGTAAGTAGGAAGAAAACACAGGAATTTATGGATGCAACATGGCCAAAGTGAGGGAAGTATACCAATGTTAGGACATTATCCTATCAAAGTGTCTTTGTCCATTCTTTCATGAGTACTAGTGGCTACCCATATGCACTCACAATTTCTTATGCATAGTTGGGGAAGAAGAGCTCTAGGAACTGAATTGGGTCTCAAACATCATATATATCAAAGCATATGTCCTGAACTTTCCCAATATGGGAGCCCATGAAACTCACATTAGTGGGTAATTATGGCTCCTATATTTCTCTATCCCTGATATCCTTAGCTTTGTTATGGGTTTGTGGCTTGTTGGAAGAATCCATTGGTGGTTGCAATCACCATATGCCTTGGTATCATTGAGCCTCGAGACAAAGGAATGTGAATACAGGGTTGGATTTGTATGATTTGTGCCTTCCCATCACCTAGTATTTTTTCATGTTGCATTGCACCTATATGGAATGGAACTTAGGATAAAATAGTAATCAATGTATCTCATTAGGGTAGTATTAATTCCTCTGAGATAAGATTTTGACATTGGTATAGTATGATGATCTATTTGTAAAGGCACTTGAAAGTTGATGGTATTGAGAGTAGAAAAAATCATCTTGGGGACCATCGAAACATACTATTTTTGTTGTACTATCACTCCCTCACTGTTAGTTGTTGGGAAGGATTAGTTCACCTTGTGGCCATCATCGGCTGGGCCTTTCTACTAGTACCCTGCAATCTTATTTCTATCATTTTATATCCATATGGAATTTAAAATGAAAACTATTGTCAATCGTGCAAAATATATGAACTTGATTTTGGAATTTATCGTTGGATCATTCTCAAAAACTGCTAAATCCTTGGGAGCCTATGATCATATATGTATGCCTTTATTACATGAAAGTACCTACATTGACTAAAATTTAATGTGATTTTGAATACTCTATGCATGCACAAATTCTTATTCTTCATGGGTGTCGTGCATGGTTACTGCACACCCTTTTGTGTACACCCTAGATATTAATTCATTGCATCATCCCGTGGCAGGTCACAATGCTTCTTCACACATATCCAACTTCTTGGTATTTTCCATGTAGGATCTTCAATAGTCATGGTTGAACCTAGGGGAATCTATTGGCCACCCAATTTTGCATTGGTTTCAACCTCGGGCTTGGGATACTTATTCTTTATCTTAATAGTAGTCGAAGGAATATGATGGATGGAACTCCCTACCAGTAGAGCACTATGAGTTTTCAGGTGGATCCTTCACGCATTCGTCCACTACTTGGGTACCCAACGCCTCTCGCAGGAACACATGTATTTGTCGATATCAACCCCCATATTGAACCTTTCCTTTATTGAGTCCACTACATCGGACCATTCACATAAATGTTCTTGATGTGTGACCCACCATTGTGCGGGTATACCTTCTAACACTGTATTGAGGGTGCACACCTAGTGAAGTAAGTTAAGAAACTTCATTCAGGAAATGAATTTGTCCACCAAATATGTCCCCTCAAAACGATATGGTCTGAATTTTTCCTCTCATGTTGTGGTGGTAATTCATGCACATATCCTTGTAGAGACTTCATATAACTAATTCTACCACCTCTCGATGGAATTCTATGAATCTGTATCATTTGATAAATGTTTTAAATAATAGAGCTATAGGAATCCTCATTCATAGGATTGTTGTATATGTCACCTTCATTTGGATCTAATGGTGTGATTACATGCAAAGTGTTCATTTCAAAGGACATATGTATTTTCTTCAAATTCAACATGACATTATAGTCAAATTCCTAGTCAATACCAAGTAGTTCAGGGTAGGGATATGAGTCATCCATGATTTCAGTCACCTCAAAATATTCCTTAGCCTTCACCCCTTCAATTTTCACTTCAACCTGTTCGAACTGAACTATAGTGTAGCGTTCCCGACCATCACTACACCTCTGTCGGGAAACACTACCCAAATACCTTGACTTTTACAAACTAGCTCTGATACCAATTTGTAACATTCCCAGCCACCAACAAGATGGGAAACACCACTGCGGAACATACATACATACATACATACATATATATATACACATAATGCATTCTAATGAATTTAAAACAAATAACACAGAGTTACTGCTACCATACAAAATCAAATGGAGTTGACAGTAATTCCTACATGCAACGGAACACATGATAACATTTCAAGAATCACAGACATGCATAACATACATAATTAAGCATGGAAATGATACTTATCTTTTTAACTTGAGTAAAACTACCAACTATGTGCAAACCTTCCACAAGCCTCCCAACCTTAGACCACACTTCTCATCACTCTCAGCAATGGGTCACCCCTGAGCTGGGACTAAACTCCATCGGGCAAGGGATTCCTAGGATAAGAAAGGTCAATAGGAAAGTTACATAGTTTAAGATGAAGGATTCTCTCCCAGGAGCCACTTACACCCACTTCTCACAGAATCTCATTCCCCACATGCCTGTCCCACCCCAAGAGTATACACCTTCACTATCACACAATCCATCGGACGCTCCACCTCCCTTAACTTGGGCTTTAGAAATAGGCCAAACCAGAATTCTTCGAGCTTTGTAGAAGCTACGGGACTCCCTCTAGGAGAACTCACCTCCTCAACACACTCTCTCACCTGGAGAGAGTTTCTCACAGGCCTGCCAACCTGCTTCTTCAACCACAATAGATAATTCGGGTAAGGCAATTGACGACTAGGTAATTTACAGAGGTACAAAATGGTTACAGCTACAACAATGGTGGAAATTGGTTGGCTGCAGACTTACTCAATGCATGCGTGAGTGTCTTCATGAGTGTATGCCCCCCCCCATGTCTGTCCCCAACAACACGAATTTCCCCCTTAAGTCTGCATGTGCCTAAGAAGACACATGTCTCTCATATAGCATGTTCCTTTCCCTTTGGAAGTCACTTGTCCTTCCCGAAGAAATTAGGATAAAAACATATCATTTTACATAGATTTTGGAATAATAAAAAATTATTATTCTGTTGGACTTAAGCGTTTAGGCTTAGCTACTCTTTCCAACCTCTCATCCCCCTCTCCCTTACCTATCCTAGTGGATCTTAGTTCCCCATCACTCTTTATTCATGGTCGGTCTACACGCAACGATGTTTTTATATTAATGATATGAATATTTACATGTACAAAACAAGCTCCTGGCCTTTAACACCTAGGTTGTCCGGCCTACTAACAGATAATCCTACCAGCTTATAATTGCTGAGCTCACCATCCTACAAAACAATTTTACAATTCATAAATACAATTGGGGCTAGTCCTGGGGATATTACAATCCCCTCCCCTTATTTTTGCACTGTCCTCAGTGAAGCTCATTTACATAACATCAGCAAGATTTTCAAAATATTCAAAATGATATGGGTATTCTGCCTACATAGCATCCTCATTCTCCCATGTCATGTCCTCGGGACCGTACCCAATCCACTAGACCTTTACAATCCCTATGGATTGATTATGGAGCTATTTTTTCTTCTGGTCCAATATGCACACCAGATGCACTTGGAAGATGCCTTCTTGATCCACTTGAATCAAATTCCAATCAATAACATGATTAACATCAGGTATATATTTCTTAATCAATGAAACATGAAACACATTATGAACAGTCATGGATGCAGGCAATGCAAGCATATATGCAACTGGCCCAATCCTTTCTAGGATTTCAAATGGCCCACAATATCTTGCTTCCAACTTGGAACAGTTTCCCAGCTTCAGGGAAATTCTATTGGATTTCACTTTCAAGAAAACATGATCACCCACTTTAAACTCACTATGGGTTCTGTTTTTATCAGCATAAATTTTCTTCTTGTCTTGGGCAACCTTCAAATTCTTCTTAATCTTTAGCATTTTCTCTTCCATTTCCTTGAGAAACTTTGGCCCAACCATTTCCCTATTAGCTGGGTTGTTCCATCTTATTGGTGTGTTGCACTTTCTTCCATAAAGTGCTTCAAATGGGCTCATCTTCAGTGATGCTTGATACCCATTGTTTTAGGCAAATTATACCAAGTGTAGGTAGTTTTCCCATTTGGATGGTTTGTCCATCACATACATCCTTAGCATATCTTCTATCACTTTTTTCACTCTCTCTTTCTATCCATCAGACTCAGGATGATAAACAGTGTTGAAGTTCATATTCATTTCGAACCCTTTGAATAACCCCTTCCAGAACTTTGAGGTACATTTTGGGTCTCTGTCAGACACAATTGTCTTGGGAATACCGTGCAATTGTGCTACTTCCCTCATATAGATATCGACAACATTAGCTACCTTGTGAGTAGTCTTCAATGGAATAAAATGGGCAGCTTTCGTAAGCTAATCCACCACCACCATGATGGAATCATGTTGTTTATTTGTTTTGGGTAATCCTGTGATGAAATCCATTGTCACCACTTCTCACTTCCACTCAAGAATGGGTAATGGTTGTACCAAACCTGCTGGGTACCTATGTTCAACTTTGACCTTCTGGCACTCCATACATCTGGCGATGTATTCTGCAATTTCTTCTTCATACCTGGCCAAAAGTAATGGATCTTGACTTCTACCACTTTTTTCTTATATCCAAGGTGCCCAACATAAGGCACATTATGCATTTATTTCAAGATCATAATTCTCAATTCCTAAAAATTAGGTACATAAACTCTATTTTTGTATAGGAGTGTTCCATCAACTTCCAATTTATAATATTCCTCTTTCTATATCATCTTACCTTGTTGTAGCTTTGTAACCAATTCCATGTACTGCAAATTTTCATTTGATGCTTCCAAAATTTTTCCTTTAATATCAGTTTGATACATGTTAATGGTTGTAGCATGTAGTTCGTGCACTCTTCTACTGAGTGCATCAGCCACTTTGTTCTCCTTTCCCTTGATATGCTTGATATCAAAGTCATACTCACAAAGGAATTCCAACCATCTACTCTTCCTAGCATTTAAGGTTGGTTGATCAAACAAATACTTCAAACCGTTGTGGTCTGTCCTCAGTTCAAACCTCTTTCCCATGAGGGTAATGTATCCATTTCTTCAGAGCATGTACAATGGCTTCCAAATCCAAATCATGAGTGGCATAGTTATTTTCACGCTCTTTCAATTTTATGGACTCATAACATATTACAAACCCATTATGTCTGAGGAATCCTCCCCATCCTTCTTTGTATGCATTTGTAATGTTCATTTGGATATGCAATCCTCAGGATTAGAGCACTGGTTAACAACTGCTTTAATTGTTGGAAGCTTCTCTCACAATCTTCTGTCCATTGAAATTTCTTCTCCTTCCTTTGCAAGGAAGTGATGGGGTGAGATATCCTTAAGAACCCTACAATGAACCTTCTGTATTAGCCATCTAGGCCCATTAAGGATCTGACTTTTGTCACATTCTTCAATGCTGACCATTCTCTGATGCCTTCAATCTTCTCAGGATCCACAACTATCCCATCCTTTGTAATGATATGTCCCAAATAATGGATCTTCTTTTGATAAAATGAGCACTTTCTCAATTTGGCATATAGTTGGTGCTCTCTTAACACTTGAAACACCATCCTTAGATGTTTTTCATGCTCTTCCTCCGACTTGGAATACACCAGGATGTCATCTAAAAAGACTATGATAAACTTGTCTAGATATTCTCTTAATACGTCATTCATTAGGCACATTACAACAACGAGTGCATTTGATAAAACAAATGGCACCACTGTAAATTCATAATGGCCATACCTTGTTCTGAAGGTGGTCTTGTTGATGTCTTCATCCTTTATCCTTACTTGGTGGTACCCTGACCTGAGGTCTATTTTTGAAAATATCTTGGCATCCTTCAACTGATCAAAGAGATCATCGATCCTCGGTAAAGGATACTTGTTCTTAATGGTCACTTTGTTCAACTGTTTGAAATCGATGCACAATCTCAATGTCCCATCCTTCTTCTTCACGAATAAGAACAGGGCACCCCAAGGTGACACACTTGGGCATATATACCCCTTCTTTAGAAGTTATTCAAGTTGCAAGTGCAGTTCTTTCAGATCTGGTGTACTCATTCTGTAAGGAGTTTTTGATACTGGAGTTGCTTCAGGAATCAGGTTTATAGAGAAATCAATATCTCTCTTCGAGGGTAGTCTGGGTACCTCCTAGAATACATCTTCAAAATATTTTAATACTGCATGCTCTTCAATATTTGACACCTTATCCTTATGTGTTTCTTCCATATGTGCTACAATTGGCAACCTTTCCTATAACACTTCTTCATCTTCATCGCTAAGATTTCTCTAGTAGAAACTACTCTGGGAATTCCTTGGATGGTTCTTCGATTTCCTTCCTCATCCAAGAAAGTAAATGCCTTGTTACGACAGTTTGAGATGGCATGGTTCTGGTCCAACCAATCCATTCCAATTAGACAGTTATAGGAACCTAAATGTAATATGTTCAATTCAACCCTTTTTCCTAGTCCATTCATGTCCACTGGACATGACTTAACCAACTCAACAACCTTTCTCTTGGTTCCTGTAGCCAACTTCACTAACCAATATTTTCCATGCTTTCTTCTTGGAAAACACAAACTTTCCACCACTCTAGGATCTATATAACTATGACTAGCTCCTGAATCAATTAAAACATTAATGGTTTGGTTTTTTATCATACCTTCAACTTCAATCATATGTGACTAATATTATGCTTGCTTGTTGTCCAGGTCTGTGTAGATCCTTGGTATTATACTGCCCATGTATTCCATTGTTTCTTCCTGTTGAACATTGTCGACAACTCTCACTTTTTCATTTTTGTGGGGGCAATCTTTCTACCTATGATTCCCTTTACAACCCCAACATTCCATAGGTGGTTGTCTTGGAATTTGAATACCTACTTCGACCTTCCTAGGCTCTCTAAAACTTGGTTGTCCTTGAGGACTGTTTTTGAAAAAGGATGGCTTAGTTCCCTTCTTCCTCTGATCCATATTGAATTTCTTCTTGTCTTCCCAAGCCTTTTGAAAAGTGGGCTTTTCTCCTTGCTTTTCATATATGCATTTTGTTCTCCTTATAGTTTCTTCCATAGTTTTAGGGTAATCATACTGGATCTTGCCACTGATGGAATATGGTAGTCCACTCAGATACCTTTGAATTTTGACAGTCTCATATTTGATGAAAGGAATGTACTTCAACAATTCCAAAAGCCTTCGTTCATGTTCATCAATGGTCATGCTACCCAGCTTGATTTCAAAGAACTCTTTCATCTTTATGTCATAATATCTCTTAGTCAAGTATTTCTTTTCAAAATATTTCTTGAATTTGTTCCAAGTAACATTTTTCTCTTTAATGTGTTGCACCTGCACAAGTTGATCGCACAACATGGATGCCTTTCCTTTCAGTTGGTACATTGCAATTCTCCCTCATGCATGAGAGGAATAATTATGTAGTTGGAAATATTTCCTCATGCCAAGCAACCATGTCTCATCATATTCCTCCTTCTTTAGCTCTCCATAAAATGTAGGAGGCTTAATCTTTTTCATTTCACCCTTCAGTTCATCGACTCTAGACCTCCTATGCTTTCTGGTAGGAGATGGGCTTGAACTACTGTGTTCCCTCCTTTTGGAGTGACCTTGGGAGTGATGATGGTGTCTACAATCACTCCTTGATTCCTCTTCTCATTAGGGGACCTATGACTTCCTGATTTACTGGAGTCACTTTCCTTATCCAATTTCCTTTATATCCTTTCCAAGGTCCACATCAACTTTATGTTGAATTCTCCCTATTGATCCCTGGCTTTCATGATATTTTTGTTATCTACACGATGAGTCCGGACATATTTATGCAATCTTTCAATGATTTTCATCATGTTTCCTTCCTTATATATCTCTTCTCCATGCCCATTGGAGTTCAATCCTTCAAATCCAAAATGGAAATCCATCCCTCTTTCTTCATTCTCTGAACTGGAAGCATTATGTGCCTCCTCCATTCTCTCTAGTCTGTGGAAATTCAGTTTATTTCTGACAATCATTGACTCTGCAAACACAATGTGCAGTCAACCAAAAAAATTTAGGCCATCTGTTCTTAACAAATTTCATAGTATTCATAAACCAATCTGATTCAAGAAAATGTTCAAATTTCATTCTGCGGTTCTCGAGCAATCAGGAATCCCCACAGATCTTTTCTTTCTAAGATTTTCTCTATTCTACAATGATTTTTCGGGCACTATCTCCTTTCTCTTAGCCCCCAACCCACGTGACCAAGGGTTGTGGCCAAGAGCTAGATCAATAGGCGCTTACTCGGGACCTCAGGTCTACAATTTCAGAAGTTTTCAAAGCACATCACAACAATCTCTCAGAGTTATGGATTGATGAACTCATGGAGTAGGGTGGATCAATAGTCCATGACTACCCAACATCCAGTGGATGATACCCACTATGGAACTTCAGCCATATGGGCTCCGAAATTTTGGATCTTTGGAGATTCACAACTTCAGGCTTTGGAAGTTTTTGCATTGACACATCCCACTTCTTTTGAACCATTAATCTCCGAACACTTCCATGTCACCTTTGGTGACGTTATTACGTCTCGTCACTGTGGCATTATGTAACTTTTGGAAGTTCTTCCTTTCATTTCCTTATGTAATATTCTTTCGGAGTGTCAAATCTTTGGATTCCAAAACTAGTGCCATTCATTTGCTGGGACATTAGGGCCCCGCCACCCATACTTGAGAGGAGGTCCTTGTGGCGAAACATTAGAAATGGACACGTGGCTCACACAGATAAATGAAACATTTCACATTCCAAATGGCATTTCAATATTTGGCGGGTCCGAAACCCACTAACATGTGGCACACATCCCACATGTCCACATCATTCCCGATGGCATCATCATGCAATGTTACTCTGAAATTTTGGGCTTTAGAAGTTTTTACTCTTGCTTCCTTCCAGTCTCCCGAATTCTGAATTTCCTAACTTCTTTACCTCTAGGTCCACATAGTACATATGTCACCAACTAAGGTGGTGGCACATGGAATGAATAGGAAGGTCCACATCACCCTTGGCTATGTCATCCTTCCCCGCTACATCTTCTCTTTTTCTTCAGAAATTCGGGCTTCGGAGATTGGTGCACCATCACACCCCACTTATCTCGAATTTTGAAGTTACGATTTTTCATGAGATCTTTGGCTCACAACCACTTTCACGTAGATATGGCGGCTCTGATCCACTTTTCACCACGCATCTTACTTTCTGTTCTTGTCTTGATCTAACGGTCGAACTCTTCTCCTCATATCCATGGTGTAGATCTCCTTCGGGACTTTGGATCTTCGGGCTTTGGCCCTTCTCTTATTTTTTCACCTAAATTCATCGGAGTCTGAAGGGCTTCCAGGTTAACCCTCCTGCACTTTCTTCAGATCTGATGGTCATAAAGGATTCTCCTTCTCCTAAACAGATCATATGGCCAACATTATTATACGGCCTAATACCACATCTTTCGTGGTTTTATAATACCACTACACCTCCTAAGATTCATAACATGGCCAAGGTAACCTCTTTGCACTCAGGAATGTTCTGAGGTTCGAAATTGGTTCCTCTTGACACAATTTCCAACTAAAACCTTAGTTCTGAACTTTGAATTTTGTCCATTTCGACAACAATTCTTTTTCAAAACTTCTGCTTCAGCTACCACTAACATGGCCCATCCAGGTTCAGTGTTGAAAACTTGGCTCTGATACCAATTTGTAACGTTCCCGACCATCACTACACCTCTGCTGGGAAACGCTACCCAAATACCTTGACTTTTACAAACTAGATTTGATACCAATTTGTAACGTTCCCAGCCACCAAYAGGTTGGGCAATGCCACTGCAGAACATACATACATACATACATACATACATACACACACACACACACACATATATATATATATATAATGCATTCTAACGAATTTAAAACAAATAACACAGAGTTATTGCTACCATATAGACTCAAATGGAGTTGACAGTAATTCCTACATGCAACAGAACACATGATAACATTTCAAGAATCACACACATGCATAACATACATAATTAAGCATGGAAATGATACTTATCTTTTTAACTGGAGTAAAACCACCAACTGCGTGCAAACCTTCCATGAACCTCCCATCCTTAGACCACACTTCTCATCACTCTTAGCAATGGGTCACCCCCGAGCTGGGACTAAACTCCACTGGGCAAGGGATTCCTAGGCTAAGCAAGGTCAATAGGAAAGTTACACAGTTTAAGAGGAATAATTCTCTCCCAGGAGCCACTTACGTTCATTGATCACAGAATCACATTCCCCACATGCCTGTCCCACCCCAGGAGTATACACCTTCACTGTCACATAGTCCATCAGATGTTCCACCTCCCTTACCTTGGGCTTCAGCAACAGGTCGAACCAGAATTCTCAGAGCTCTGTAGAAAATACAGGACTCCATCCAGGAGAACTCACCTCATCAACACACGCTCTCACCTGGAGAGAGTTTCTCAGAGGCTTGAAAACCTGCTTCTTCAACCACAATAGATAATTTAGGTAAGGAAGTGGATGGCTTGGTAATTTACAAAGGTGCAAAATGGCCAGGGTTACAACAATGGCAGAAATTGGCTGGTTGCGGGCTTGCTCAGTGCATGCGTGAGTGTCTCCATGAGTGTCTTCCCCCCTGCGTCCATCCCCAACAACAAGAATCCCCCACTTAAGGCTGCATGTTCCTAAGTCGACACCTTTCGCTCATGTAGCACGTTCCTTTCCTTTTGGAAGTCACTTTTCCTTCACCAAGAACTTAGGATAAAAACATATCCTTTTACATAGCTTTTGGAATAATAATAAATTATTATTCTCTTGGACTTAATCCTTTAGGATTAGCCCCTCTTTCCAACCTCTCAGCCCCCTCTCCCTTACCCTGGAGCTTAGTTCCCTATCACTCTTTCTTCGTGTTCGGTCTACACAAAGTGATGTTTTTTATATTAATGATATGAATATTTACATGTACAAAACATGCTCTTGGCCTTTAACACCTAGGCTCTCCAGTCTACTAACACATAAGCCTACCAAATTATAATTGATCGGCTCACCAACCTACAAAACAAGTTTACAATTCATAAATACAACTGGGGCTCGTCCTGGGGATATTACATATAGGATATATTCTATACTAATTATCCATCCTGAGTTGAATGGGGGACCATACCAAATTTTTTCTACCCATCAACTCCCAAGATTTATTTAGTATGATGTTCACATCAGATTCCAGATTCAATATGAATCTGTCCATCTCATAGATTTTGAGTCCAACTGTCATATTGAATTCTCTTCGTGTTCCCTTCTACTTACTGACCTAACACACATCCCTTTCTGGTAGAGGGGAATATATAACTACAATTTTTCCTTCTCCCCCCATACAGTTTCTTAACATGTGCATAAACTTTCTCACGACATTGGGATCACTTAACAACTTTAAACAATAACGCAAGAAGTTACTTACTTGGTATTATGATTTCTCTTCATGACTAATGTCACATGGTACCTCTTCTCACGCCATGCACTTCATATCCTCACACACATGCTCCTCTATTTCCTTTTTTTCATTTTGTCACTCTTTCTCATGCTTGTAGGATTCTTCCAACAACCTCTTCAATGTTGCATAGCTCATCTTCTCATGTCATGTGCTTAAGATCCTCATGTACGTTCTCCTCCATTTCATTTTGTTCATCCTATCACACTTATTCCTACATGAGGGCTTCTTCTAGTGGCCTCTTCATCATGCAATGTATCTTTTCGTTCACACAATCTTCCTCGAAATTCTCCTGTGTGGTGCATTGCAATCCTTCACGTGCTCAAGATTCTTCCAATGTTCTATGTGTGGTGTGTTGTACTTCCTTGGGTACATGGTATTCTTCTAGTGACCTTTGTGTCACACATTGTATGTCTTCACATTCTCTTTCTTCTTCTATATCCCTTTGTGCATCATGCAAAAACTACTTCTACTATGCAACATCAAACATAGAATGAGCTTGTGCCACATTTTCTATCTTTCCCTCTGTTCTCTGGCCCGAGATTTCTCCATACTCCAAGTCCATTCCTATTTTTGCTCAGCCTCGGGTTTTCAACCACACATCAAATTCCTCATTCTTCTTTTGGTTCTCATGTGGTTCTCTAGTTACCATGTTGCAGTGTGCCTCCTTCTCTTCCCTCTTCTTCAACAAGTTGAGACATGTGGCATGCTCAGTACTATAGTGGTACCCATAGAGAGCATGTGATTTGGTACATAATATTGATACGTGGCCATAATATTGATACGTGGCCCATATTATCCTAATTAAATCAAGTGGGTGGTATTACTCCACCTCCTCCATATCCTTGACCTCAACTGCATCCATATCCACCTCTGGGACACCCTTGGTATCCACCTCCTTCTATGCCCCTGCGGTCACCACCTTTCTTCTCTTCCTAAACCTGAAAGGAATAATGGGCATGGTATTAGATCAACTGAAGTGACCGATAGTTGTTCACATCATTCCCCATGGATTTACAGAACTCAAAAAAAAGAGTATGGTGAGTCTTTTGGTATTTTTCCAATGTTAGGAGGTGGGGTGGCATATGTCCCCACTTTATGTAAATCTCATGCCACTTCATCTGAGACCTAGTGGGAAATGGATTTGACGCACCCATATCCAAATATTTTCCATTGTATGACATGCAGTGACATTCTGACTGACACATATTACACCATACATGTTCATGCACCACCTTCATATTTTCCATATCTTGCAACTGCACTGTCATATTTGTAAGTCGCAAATGCACTTGCACCAATATTGTTGATGTCTCTCCACCTCCTGAAGTATCTTCTAGGCATATTTAAATGTCCACCACCTCTTCCTAAGTATTCACCTTCTGCTAGGTGACTGGAACTCGGATATGAGGAAGCATTCCTGCACTGAACCGTTGATTGTGTTGAACATCTTAGATCTAGAATGTCAACCTATGTAATAGTATCTTGAACCATTGGTTATAGTTCAACACGGTCTCTCTTGTTTGTTGCTTGATCTCCTTTATTTTAGTAATGCACTGTGATTCTAAGTTGGGCTTCTAAAACTCCTTAAGTAGTGTTGGCCCTTGACCAATTTTTGAGGATCCTTTGTCATGTTTGACCTATTTTTGGGACTTCAATAAGCTGTCAAAGGCGGAGCGCAAGGCAAAGGGGAGATCGTGGGATATTGGCTCCCTTTTAGGGAGTTTTTGGATTTGGGATTATGTAATGGGTATGGGGATGTCGGCCCATGGGTTTACCCATGTTTAGGCCTAATTTTGTAATGTATAAATAGATGTTATTTGTTGGCACAGGGGTAGACCCAAGGTTCAACGCTACAACAATGCACCAACAAAACCCTAACTACCAGCCCTTTCGACAACACCTGCGAAGAAGATGAAGTCTCACCCGAGGTAGACATAGGGGTGGTTGCAGGACTCCAATGTTTGTAACCTTAGCAGGGACACAGATCTGTGATTGTAACACCTTGACAAAGCACTTAGCAATATATTTCATCAATGTTTAACCATTATCTACTTCGCAGGTAAAACCCTAATTACAGAGCATCACAATATTCAACCAGATATAGCATCTAGCATCACTTAGCATGATGAAATAGATCAGATCTGGAAGATTCAAGCACTAAGCACCTTCACACAGGTGAGATCCAGCATTTACTCTCACTATTAAGCACAAAGCAACAACAAATCTACCTGTAGTTCATCTATATCAAAGAACTAAGCTAGTAAATACATAAATGCATCAACACATCGCACAAAGAATTCACAACATAGGAGGTACATGGTTCACCCCCACCCTGGGGCTACGTCCACCAACTCTTCGTCTTCTCTATTATCTTTCTTCAATCTTCTTACATGCACAGAGCCTTCAGATCAACTTCGTAGAGGACAGGAGATCTGCACACTCTTCACTAGATCCTCCTTCCCCAATCTAGGTTACAACACAAATCCTACATACAATCCCTTACAACCACTTGTAGCCAGCCTTGCAAACATACACAAAAAACCTACAACTATTACTTGCACTCAGCACCACTTACAATTGACTTGTCATTTGCACTTAGCCATTCATACTCACTACATCACCTAGAAACTATTTATACATTACAAAATCGAGCCTAAACATGGGTAAACCCATGGGCCGACATCCCCATACCCGTTACATAATCCCAAATCCAAAAAATCCCTAAAAGTGGGTCGAGATCCTGTGATCTCTGCTTTGTCTTGCGCTCTGCCTTTGACAACCTTTCAAAGTCCCAAAAATAGGTCACACATGACCAAGGATCCTCAAAACTTGGTCAATTGCCAAAAATCCCCCAACACTCACCTGTGATTCGTCCTGAGTTACTCTGATCTGGATAATTATGCCTCAAAAGCCTCGATCTTGGCTTGAGCTGCTTCTACTTGTTGTTGTGCCACTACCTCCTATTCAATGAACTCTTGGATAACAGTTTCATTGAAAGGTCCCTCTAGGCATTGTTCTACTACAGTGACGACTTGTTCTAGTTCTACTCCTCGGCCTTTGATCTCTATGAACAGTTGGAAAGCCTCCTCCTGTATAGGTTGGAGCCTCAGAGTCACTTCCATGACTTTGCTCTGAATTGTGTGGACCTGCTTTTGAGAAGTGCACTGCTCTTGGGATCACTTCATTCTTTCAACAACTGACAGGGGATTCAACTGCACCTATATTGTTTCTGCTTGATTTCCTGCAAGGCGTCGTTCACATCTGTGATGATGAATTCAAAATCATTGAAAATGAGCACAGTATACATCTTGGTCAAAGTGGCTCTTGATTTATTCTGGGAAGAGGGTTTTGAGGGAGAAACATTCCTCTTCTTCAGGGGATTAGCCTCATCTCTAGGTGGTGTTTCTTCTCCTTGCTTCTACTCATATTCATTTCCATTTATTTCTTCTACTTCGTCATCACCCCCTCGGTCAGGTGATATTGAAGTAGTCTTCTCTGATGCGTTGCTAAAGTATATGACTTCTTCAACTTCTTCCTTCTACTGGGTCCGGGTGTGTCATGTTCCTTGTGGCACAGTCCCAAGGGTCTGATCGTGGGCTTTCTAACCATAAATGGTGTTCTAACCATTCTTACTATCAGTCTAACGGTTATACTATTCCCAATGGCTATATTTCTTTGCCATGGCGAAGTGCCATGTGACACTATTCTGATATCCCGACAAAGTTCCATTTTTTTTAATTTTCCTTCTGCGAAGTTCCCTCTAGAACCTTCTGTAAATTTTTTATCTTTGCTCTATTCTTTCTGAGCTTTAGAGCCTTCTTTCTAGTGAGCTTCGTCTCATTATTCCTCTTTCCATTCTGTTTATTTTCTTCTTTTGGCATAGTAACTTTGTGTTGTTTATATTCCTTCGTAGGGTGCACGGGTAATACTTCTTCTTTATCTGGGGTAGGTGCTTCAGTCTTCTATGACTCTTCTTGGGTCCTTTCAACTTTGACATCCAATTTAAATAGCTTCTATCTATACTCATCAATAAAGTGCACGATCCTCCTAGTCATGAAATCTTTTAATTCTTTCTTTTTCAACTCTAAGATTCTTCTTCTTTCCTTCTATTCCGATCCTTCTCAATCCAAGGTTTTCCTAGTAACATAGTAAATAGATTGTTGTTATCAATAAATTTAACAACCTCAAAATCTTCCTTTGTCAAAGTTCCATGAATACTCATAGATATCTAGGTAATTCTTCCACATAGGGTTATCAATTTTCCTCTAAACAATCCTATTCCTCCCAATGAAGGAATCATAGAAGGCTTTCCTTTAGCTTCCCAAGTTATTTCTGTCATGATATTCACATGTGTTTCTTCATCCAGAACACAGTCAATGTCAAAGTATCATATTCTTACTTCTATTTTCTCTTTCTCTTTTAATATCTTTGATAGATCAGTATCTCGATGGTAACTCAGGGTTTCTTTCATATGTAATAGTACAGTCTTTGATTCCTTCTGTGGTTCTGCCAAGGTATCAGTTTATTGACCTTTCTCAGGGTCTACTTGTTCCATATTCATTTTTTCAAGCTTATCAATCATTCTAGGGAAATCCAAAACTTCATGCTCCGTAGATTTACAACAAAGACAACTAGGTCTTCTACCAGGACATTCCTTATCAAGATGTCCCAGTCTTCTGCAACTATAACAAAGGGTTAATCCTCTCTTTCTCTTAAATGATCCCCAACCTTTCCTATACTACGCACTAAGATCATAGTAGTTAACCTGCAAAAAAATATTTGTAGGATCCTGCATCCATTTGTTAGTCCAAACATTCTTTCTATGCGTAGGTATAACATATCTTTCACTATTCTTATCAGATCTACTCAAATCAAACCTTCTTTAATCTAGTTGTTCCCTACGTTTCAAGCTAGGACAAAATTTATCAAACATAACCAGATCCATACTTTAGAAACAACAATTTCCACTAGTCTTACCTTTAACAAAGCACAAATCTTTCAGATCTTACCTCTTCTCTTCAGATTAGACTTCTTTTCTCAACACGAAGATTCACAAATTAAGTACAATACTGGGCACTAGTGAAACATATGTATGCACGAAGCTTCCACAGTTTCATGTCATATCTTCACATAGAGCTTATTTTTCCTCAGTTCCTAGTAATCACAGTTTTAGGTTAGATCTTCGCAAAAAGCTTATTTTTCCTCAGTTCCTAGCAATCACAGTTTTAGGTCCCGGCAACAAAACCATTTGTTGGCAAAGGGGAAGACCTAGGGTTCAACGCTACAACATCACACCAACAAAACCCTAACTACCAGCCATTTCCGCAACACCTACAAAGCAGATGAATTCTCACCCGAGGTAGAGGCAGGGGTGGTTGCAGGACTCCAGTGTCTGCAACCTTAGCTAGGACATAGATATGTGATTCTAACACCTTGACAAAGAACTTAGCAATATAGTTCATTGATATTTAACCAATATCTACTTCGCAGGTAAAACCCTAATTATAGAGCATCGCAATATTCAACCAGATCTAGCATCTAGTAGGACTTAGCATGACGAAACATATCAGATCTGGCAGATTCAAGCACTAAGAACCTTCACACAAGTCAAATATAGCATTTACTCTCACTATTAAGCATAAAGCAACAACAAATCTACCTATCATTCATCTATATCAAAGCACTAAGCAAGTAAATACATAAACGCATCAACACATTGCACAAAGAATTCACAACACAGGATGTACGTGGTTAACCCCCACCCTGGAGCTACGTCCACCAACTCTTCGTCTTCTTTATTAGCTTTATTCAATCTTCTTACATTCATAGAGTCTTCAGATCAAATTCGCAGAGGACAAGAGATCTGCACACTCTTTGCTAGATCCTTCTTCCCCAAGCTAGGTTACAACACAAAGCCTACATATAGTCCCTTACAACCACTTGCACTCATCCTTGCAAACATACACAAAGAACTTACAAATATTACTTGCACTCAGAACCATTTACAACTGACTTGTCATTCTCACTTAGCCATTCATACTCACTACGTCGCCTAGCATCTATTTATACATTACAAAATTGGGCCTAAACATGGGTAAACCCATGGGTCGACATTCCCATACCCGTTACATAATTCCAAATCCTAAAAATACCTAAAAGGGGGCTTAGATCCTGTGATATCCGCTTCGTCTTGCACTCTGCCTTCGACAATCTGTCGAAGTCCCAAAAATAGGTCACACATGACCAAGGATCCTCAAAACTTGGTCAAGGGCCAATACTAGGCGATGTAGTTAGTATGAATGGCTAAGTGCAAATGACAAGTCAGTTGAAAGTGGTGTTGAGTGAAAGTAACAGTTATAAGTACTTTGTGTATGTTTGAAAGGTTGAGTGCAAGTGGCTCTAAGGGACTGTATGTAGGCTTTGTACTGTAACCTAGCTTGAGGAAGGAGGATCTAGAGAAGAGTTCGTAGATCTCCTGTCCTCTGTGAATTTGATCTAAAGGCTATGTGCATGTAAGAAGATTGATGAAAGATAATAAATAAGATGAATAGTTGGTGGACGTAGCCCCAGGGTGGGGGTGAACCACATACATCCTGTGTTGTGAATGCTTTGTGTGATGCGTTGATTTTTTTATGTATTTACTTGCTTAGTTCTTTGATATAGATGAATGATAGGTAGATCTGTTGTTTCTTTGTGCTTAATAATGAGAGTAAATGCTATATCTAATTTGTTTCTTCATGCTAAGTGTTGCTAGGTGCTAGATCTGGTTAAATATTGTGATGCTTTGTAATTAGGGTTTTACCTACGATGTAGATACTAGTTAAACATTGATGAACTATATTGATAAGTTCTTTGTCAAGGTGTTACAATCACAGATCTTTGTCCCAGATAAGGTTGCAGACACTGGAGTCCTGCAAACACCCATGCCTCTACCTCGGGTGAGACTTCATCTGCCTCACAGGTGTTGCCGAAAGGGCCAGTAGTTAGGGTTTTTTTGGTGTTCTTTTGTAGCATTGAACCTTGGGCATGCCCCTCTTCCAACAAATGGTTTCGTTGTCAGGCCCTGAAACTGTGATTTATGGGAATTGAGGAAAAAGGAGCTTTGTGCGAAGATCTGACCTGAAATTGTGATTGTTGGGAACTAAGGAAAAAGGAGATTTGTACAAATATCTCACCTAAAACTGTGATTGCTGGGAACTGAGGAAAAAGAAGCTCTATGTGAAAATATGACATGAAACTATGAAAGCTTCGTGTGTATATTTGTTGCCCTAGTGCACAATATTCTACTTAATCTATGAAGCTCTATGCTAAGAAAAGAAGTGTGATCTGAAGAGAAGAGGTAAGATCTGAAAGCTTTGTGCATTGTTAAAGGTAAGAGTAGTGGAAATTTTTATTTCTAAAGTATGGATCTGGGTATGTTTGATAAATTTTGTCCTAGCTTGAAAAGTAGGGCGTAGCTAGATGAAAGAAGATTTGATATGAATAGATCTAATAAGAATAGTGAAAGATATGTTATACCTATGCATAGAAAGAATGTTTGGACTAACAAATGGATGCAGGAGCCTAGGAAGAATTGTTTGCAGGTTAACTGCTATGGTCCTAGTGCGCAGTACAAGAAAGGCTGGGGATCATTTAAAAGAAAGAGAGGGTTAACTCTTTGTTACAGTTGCAGAAACCAGGACATCTTGCTAAGGAATGACTTGGTAGAAGACCTAGTTGTCTTTGTTGTAAAGTTGTGGATCATGAAGTTTTAGATTGCCCTAGAATGATTGCTAAGCTTTAAAAAATGAATATGGAACAAGTAGACCCCGAGAAAGGTCAAGAAACTGAGACCTTGGCAAAACCCCAGAAGGAATCAGATACTGTACTATTACAAATGAAAGAAACCCTGAATGACCACCAAGATACTAATCTATCAGAGATCTTAAAAGAGAAAGATAAAATAGAAGTAAGAATTGGAGACTTTGACATTGACTGTGTTCTGGATGAAGAAATACAAGTGAATGTCATGATAGAAAGAACTTGGGAAGCTGTAGGAAAGCATTCTATGATTCCTTCATTAAGAGGAATAGGATTGTTTAGAGGAAGACTGATAACCCTATGTGGAAGACTTACATAGATATCTATGCGTGCTCATGGAATTTCAAAGATTTTAAGGTTGTTAAATTTATTGAGAACAATGCTCCATTTACTATGTTACTAGGAAAACCCTAGATTGAGAAGGATCATACTAGAAGGAAAGAAGAAGAAGTCTTAGAGCAGAAAAATCAAGAATTAAAAGATTTCATGACTAGGAGGATCGAACACTTGATTGAGGAACATGAGAACAGATCGAAGCTATTTAACTTGGATTCTGAAGTTGAAAGAACCCATGAAGACTCACAGAAGACTGAAGCACCTACCCCAGATAAAGAAGAATTATTACCCATGCACTCTATGAAGGAATTTCAACAACTCGAAGTTAATATGCCAAAAGAAGACAAGAATCGGAATGGAAAGAGGAATAACGAGATGAAGCTCACCGAAAAGAAGGCTCGAAATATCAGAAAGAAGAGAAAAAAGATCAAAAAGTTACAGAAGGTTCCATAGGGAACTTCGCAGAAGGAAAATTTTCAAAACTGGAACTTCATCGAGATATCAGAACAACATCACATGGCACTTCTCCATGTCAAAGAAATATAGTCATTGGGAACAGTATAACCATTAGACTGACACCATGAATGGTTAGAATGAAATTTATGGTGAGAAATCCCACCATCCGACCATTGGGACTACGCCAGAACGGGCATAACTGAATTAATGAAGGCTTATTGCCCATTGGAGAGCTCTATTACGTTGATGCCTACTTATTCCGCTGACTGTTGAACCAAGAACACTTTGAGAATTGTATCAGAGAGAACTCATTGCTACCACAATGTGATTAGTAATATTGACATCAGTTCTATTGTTTTGCGCATTCATTCATCCATCTGATCTAAGCATGTATGTCGGATGAGCTCAGCAATGCAGAGAAAATCATTGAAGAAGTTATCATCGATCTCATGGATGAGAAAGTAATTTCTTCAAGTATTCAAGCATCCTTTATGAGAGGAGTGCAAGCCTCTCCATCGACCGCTCGCGGATCCGAGCCATCCTGAGTTGTCACAGAAAATAGAACCAAGCATAGAGATGACCTAGCAAATGCGAAAATGATCCCGACCATATTGCCTGACTACATCCCGCCTCTGGCCAACGCGGTGAGTCGTGATAGTGTGCCTAGAGATTTTGAGTACACCATGGTTACTTCATACCTCCTGAAGGGGATACGCACAGTTCGATCACAACAGGACAATATCACAATGTTGAAATTCAACGACTTCAACCTAGGAGACCGCAAGAACCATAGTATGCTTGCCCCGTGTAAATAATTGACCAGGATGAAGGGGAAGAACTCAAAAATAATCCCCCAGCCATGGACGATGAACCTCGCGCAGTCCACCCTGTTGAATGTAATGAAAATCCCACACTTTGGAAGGCACCAGAAGGTTAACACCTGTGTCAAGATCCTACTTTCATGATACCATGGAGGCTACTTATGGCTAGACTGTTGTATCATGGTTGATCCGATGTTGATCCATAGGATCACTGGATTTAGTATGCAAGGACCAAACCCGCAGAACTTCTATCCAGGAAAAGCCATAGATCATGCGTTAGCAAAGAAGATCAAGGATACCTACGACGATGTTGAGAAGGGGATGTGAGGATACAAGGTAGCTTCCATCCAGAATGGTGCAGTGTGCCTAGCATGCCAATTAATCGCAGAAAATATTATGAGAAAGAACATACCCACACAGGTCACAAGCTTTGTCGTTGACCTCGTGGGGAAATGTGTAGAAGGCCTACAGATGAACTGGGTGAAATACCTAGTTAATCAACTAGAATTAGACTGTCACGAAGCACAGGATCAGGGCTACGAGTTCCACTTTAGCTAACTCCTAATCCTCATCATGTTTATTAGTTGGGAGATGCCAGAAGGTGCGACCTTTTCAGATATTGAACCGTTCGAGCCACTCACTGCGAAGTTTACCATGCTCTGGTACTCAAGCGACATGGGAAAACAGTGGCATTCGAATGGATTTTTTCACACATATTATCTCCAGATGAAGAGAGCCATTGAAGTTGAACCTCGCATGAAACTGAACACCCTACAACGGTTCATACCCCTCATGAAGTTCCACGCAGATCGACACTTCATCTATATTACTCCGCGAGCAGGCAAACATAAGGAGGAGCTTCAGTCGTACTACAAGCTCATGGAAGAGGACCTCGAGGAGATCACCAAGGACTGGTCAACATACCTCCTTATCCCCGCTAACCCTGCAGAGATGTTTGACCCTGAACTTTCCAGTTCGGAGGCCACTCACAAGGAACATGACACACCCGGACCCAGCAGAAGGAAGAAGACCAAAGAAGTCCAAGACTTAAGCAGCGCATCAGAGAAGATTTCTTCAATATCACCTGATCAAGGGGGTGATGATGAAGTAGAAGAAATAAATGGCAAAGAAGATGAGTAGAAGGAAGGAAAAGTAACATCGCCTAGATATGAGGCTAATCCCCTGAAGAAGAGGAAGGTTTCTCCCCTGAAACCCTCTTCCCGGAAGAAATCCATAGCCACTTTGACCAATATGCAGAATTTTCTCACTGTCAATGATTTTGACTTCATCATCGCAGCTATGAATGACGCCTCGTAGGAAATCTTGCAGAAACAAGAAGCCAAGAAGGAGTAGATGTATGACATAATTCAGGTCAATCTCTGAGGAGTACAACAGGCCCTTCAGTCCAGTCGTGCAGTGTCCACTATGCCCCTGCCATCGAGAGAACCAGAGTTGGGAGATGAGACAACCCAACTCCGAAGACTAGCTGATGTGACTGAAGCTCACCTTCGTTTCACACAAGAAGAAACAGAACAAGCCACCTAGGCCTTGAATAAAGTGCAAGAAGTAATAGTAGAACAACGCGAAGTTGCAGAGCAGGAGAAGGTTTCCCTCCAGACAAATTTTGAAGAGGAGAAAGAACATATTCAGCAGGAAAAAGAATAGTTTCTTGCAGAGAAACTCGAAGTGAAAGAAGAAGTCCACAGAGTATTTTGCTCTGTGACAGGCTTAGAGCCAAAGGCATAAAACTGAGTCACACATCAAGTAGACTAGTTTGCAGAAGCTATCCAATAACTACAACAAAGAATAGCAGACTTAGAGCTCCGCATAGTGGCCGACACCCCACAAGAAGTGAGGGATCAAAGGGAAGAAACTGCTCGAGGCACGGTTGAAAGAATCAAGGACCTCGCCTTGTAATGTAAGAAACTAAGTGATTATAGTTCCCAGACGTATGAACAACTCACTAAGAATACAGAATTGAAGACACTGGAGTCACAGCTCCAAGAGGTGAAGTATCAAGCAGAAACAATACAAGCGTAGTTGAAGCCCCTGTGAGTTGTTGAAATAATGAAGCGATCCCAAGAGTAGCGCAATTTTCAATAACAGTTCCACACCATTCAGATCAAAGTCATGGAAGTGACTCAGAGGCTCCAACCTATACAGAATGAGGCTTTCCAATTGTTCGTAGAGATCGAAGGCCGAGGAGAAAAACTAGAACAAGTCGTCACTACAGTAGAACAACGCCTAGAGGGACCTGTCAACGAAGTTGTTATCCAATAGTTTGTTGAACAAGAGGCTATGGCACAACAATAAGTCGAAGCAGCTTGAGGATTTTGAGGCAGAATTATCCAGATTAGAGTGACTCGGGACAAGTCACAGGTGAGTGTTGGGGGCCTGTTGGCCCTTGACCAAGTTTTGAGGATCCTTAGTCATGTTTGAACTATTTTTGGGACTTCGATAGGTTGTCGAAGGAAAAGCGCAAGACGAAACAGAGATTGTGGGATCTCGACCCCCTTTTAGGTATTTTTGGGATTTGGGATTATGTAACAAGTATGGGGATGTCGATGTTGATATTATGGTAGTTGAGGGAGGTATTTACCTCCACGTGTAAACCTGACAAGGATAGAATAATATGGGAAGCAAGAAGAAACCCTAATGAGTTGGCTAATAACCCTAGAAGACTTTTCGGCTCAAGAAGATAATTTATATTAGGTTATTATCCTCCAAGAGAAGAATTCGGCCATAAATAATATTATATACTAAACAGATAGATACCCAGAATGAGAAGTCAGACCTGGCAGTTAGCCAGAATTAGTATAAATACAGGAGGCCAGTTCTCATTCTGGTAGGCAGTCTTAGCATTGCAGTGCCTAGTCTTGTGTGCACTATAGTTGCCCAGTTTCTACGCAGGTTTGGAGGAGAGTTGTCATTGCAGCTGCTGCAGCTAGCAGTTATGCTTGGACTATCTCTTAGCTAGGGTTTGGACTATCTGATCATCTCTTTGTGATGCGTTATCCTTGGGGAAAGGTGCACTACCCTTTGTTTGTCTATCTAGCCTAGGGTTTTCTTCCGGAGTGATTCTCTGTCAAGGTTAAGGTGCTCAGAGGGTGGCTTCGGCCTATGGTTTAGTGACAAGGGTATTTTCAACGGTAAAAAGAGCACACATATTTCATATTCTAATAGGTTATGGGCCCACACCTCCTTCACTCAGTCTAAACGCTAGAAGGAAACATAGCCGCTAGGATATTGAGTTCGCTGAGGAACTGCCACTAGGGTTACTTGCAAAAGTAGCTTCCAAGACACTGTCGCTAGGGTTACTAGTAGGAGTAGTTGCAAAAAACCTAATCCTCTTGTTGAGGTACCTTAAGTGAATGGATTTACCTAATCTTTGGATAGATCAATGCACTCTAGCCTAGTGCATCTCCTGATACTCTCACGAAGCCAAGACGTGAAGTTTGAGTTTATGGTCAAATCTAGGGTTTGACCAAGTCAAAGAAGCCATGAATTATTCTATGAAGTCAGAGAACAGTTTAGATGTAGCCTCTAACTTCAGAGCATGGAAGACAAGGATTGACCTCATCCTTGCCAAGAATAAAGTGTTGGATATCGTGAAAGGAAAGATCGTGAAGCCAGAGTTTGAAGAAGGAAAAGAGAAGGAACCACAGAACGTTGCAGTTATGGAGAAGTTCAAAGACAGTGATATCAATGCTATGAGTATCATAGTTGAATCTATAAAATGCCACTTGATACCCTACATCTCCCATCTTGACTCATATAAGAAGATGTGCGATGCCCTAACAAATCTCTTCTTAGTCAGAAACATTGGACAATCAATGAGTCTGAAGAATGAACTCTGTGACATGAAGATGAATGACAACGATAGCATAACATCATACTTTGTGAGAATATCTTAGTTAAGAGATCAACTAAAAGCTATTGAAGGGATCATCTCATAGAATGAGTTGGTAAACATAGTACTCAATGGTCTTCCCAAGACATGGGATGCATTTGCTGCAAGCATGAACACAAGAAAGGAGTATCCAACATTTGAAGAACTTTGGGCATTCTGTGCTTAAGAAGAATCAAGGATCAGTGAAAAAGAGAAACCCAAAAAGAAGTACGATGATCAACCCTTCATAACAAGATTCAATAACTTTAGGAACAAAAGGAAGTTTGGTTCAAGGAAGAAGCCAAATCAAGAGAAAGACATTTTGGAAGTACAATGCTCCAACTGTCGAAAGTATGGTCACTACAAGAATCATTGTCCCGAGCTAAAGAAAAGGAAGGAGAAACACAAAGCATCAATTGCCGAAGAAAAGGAACCTACAAAGAAGACTAAGTAGGATGGAAGAGACTTCTTCTTCTAAAGGTAACAAAACTCTTCTTATTTCTTGTACATATCTTGTTTGCATCGTCTTTGTACATATCTTGTATATCTATCTCTTGGAAGATAATGTGTTCCAAGAAGAACTATACCTATGGAAGAACAACAAGATAAGAATGGATATCATTATATAATACACATGAAAGCATGAAATAAAAATCATGTGGAATCTATTGCAAGATAAGTTGAATCAATCATGAAGAGACTTAGAAGAAGCAAAGACAGAAAGAAGTCAGCAATCGAGAGGAAATTGGAAAAAGACTTATGACATTTTGTAGAAGACAACAAGACGGAAGTGTGGACTCTGTTAGACAAGAGAGCCAATTATATATTGCATAAGACAATAAGGATGTCGATGGAAGCATGGAATCTATTAGACAGAGGGAGCCGATTATATGCACTCATATATGAAGCAAGGATTAGGAGGGAGCTAATCCTATGATTCATTGAAGATGATGAAATATATATCCATGATAGCATTCATAAAAGACAATACGTATTCTTCAAAGAGAAGCCTTAAAGTATCCCTGGTTGTCCATCCACATCCGTGATCCTATGATGGAATATTTAGGGCATGGAATCTATAAGAAAGCCCATGGACTTGAGAACTAAAGAAACACATGAAGATTCCAAGAATGAAAGAGAATCCATAACAACCAGTCATTGTATCAAGAATCACAAGATTGTCAGCCTGATATAAACTCAATAAAAGAAATCAAGTAGAGGAACTGAAAGTCGTGATGAAGAATAGTGTATGGAAGAAAGCATTGCGAGATCCAAAGCTAGAGGTTCTCCCATATGGAGGGAGAAGACTATGATGATTATTTTTTCCATTAAACCAAACTTATCTCTACATGAGTCATTATATCATCCACAACATCAATAAGTTGGAGTTCTACATGAGATGAATGAAAAGAATATTCTCCAGAGAAATTGAATAAAGAGYGTATGAAAAATAAATCTCAAGACTTTGAGGCATACCAGAAAGAGACCCTTATATGCAGATAGAAGAAGATAACTTGGTGGAGAACCTCCAGTGCACATCAGAAGTGTGGTGAAGATTTCCTATAACATCAAGATGATTACTCAGTAGATCAGATTTCATGATGACAGAAGAAGTGCCACATGGATATGTTCCAGTTTTCCAACAATGATATACTCTATTGTTCAGAGCTACATGAAGCCTTCACAGAAAATCAGTGTTCCAGACTAAAGTAAATTTGAAATCAAGCATTACATTATCCATGATGAAGTCCAAAAAGGATAAAGTGGTTCTCCAATACATATCTCCACAGATGAGCAGATGAGAAGACATTTTGGTAAAAGATGAAAGAGTTTGCATACTCAAGATGGAGCTCGTAGAGACGACTTCCTTATTGAAAAAGGAAGAGATGACTCCCAGGTTGGGAGGGAGCACTAAAATATTATTGAAGACATTCATTGAAAAAAAGTCCAACTTGGACAGATTCTTTCATGTTTGGAAAGTGGATTAAGATTTTTGATGGAAAACTATTTCCCATTGTGGTTAGCATGAGAAATGGTCCAGATTGTTGATGTATCATAGACAATGACTTCCCATTGTGGTTAACATGGCTAGTATCTTTTCTTGAGGGTTACTCAAGAGGACTAGCCCACCTCACTGGACAACAATTTCTCATTGTGGTTAACATGAGGAATGGTCTGTTTTGGAGGTTGATGCAGGACAGTCTTTTCCTCTTGTGGTTAACAGAGGAAATGGTTTGGACAATCATTCCTTAGGGTTTATACATTCTCTCCAAGGTGCACTTTGATTAGTGTAGGAGGAATGGCCCAGGGTGGGGAATGGTCCAGGCTCAGCAATCAGGCATAGGCATTCTTTAGGGTTTATAAATTCTCTCCAGGGTGCACTTTGATTAGTGTAGGAAGAATGGCCTAGGGTGGGGAATGGTCCAGGTTCAGAAGAAAGGATAGTTGTTCTTCCTTGCTTGAGAATAATAGTCCAGAAATCTCATTGTTCTACTCTGAGGGCATATATTCTTTCATATCTCATAGACATGAGTGAAAGATTGGCCTAGATGATTCAATTTATATCATAACATTGTTTCTGTGCAGGTTGATATCAGATGATTGTTATGAAGAGTGTATGACAATAGATGTGTACTACTATGGTGGATGTGTTCCACTGTTTGTGACTATACGTTACTGATCAAGTACTTGTTTGCTACTTGGTGTGGTGGTGTACCACTGGATTGTAGTTATGTACTACTATGGATAGACACAATTGTGTTCTATTTTGTTCTGATTGCCTTGAAGACTATCAAGCAGTTTATTGGAAATAATTATCAGCCAGATGAATGATGAACTGAGATTTTCCAGACAGGAAATGGTTCAGAACATTTACTCTTCTAGATTAGAAGAATGGCTCTTGTATCACTCTGTGGAGTGAGAATCATGTCTGATTACTCAGATAGAGTATGGTTTCGAGAGATGATGCAGATGATGATGATGATTATGCTCATGATCTAGTATATATAACTATGTTGATGCTACTGGGTGAATGGTATGTTTTGTGCTCAAAGACCATTACCTGTAATACCTCCCTAGCTAGGAGGGAGCATTGATATTATGGTAGATGCGGGAGGTATTTACCTCCACGTGTAAACCTGACAAGGATAGAATACTCTGGGGAGAAAGAAGAAACCATAATGAGTTGGCTAATAACCCTATAAGACTTTTCAGCTGAAGAAGATAATTTATATTAGGTTATTAGCCTCCAAGAGAAGAAGTCGGCCAGAAATAATATTATATACTAAACAGACAAATACCCAGAATGAGAAGTCAGCCCTGGCACTTAGCTAGAATTAGTATAAATACAGGAGGCCAGTTCTCATTCTAGCAAGCAGTCTCAGAATTGTAGTGCCCAGTCTTGTGTGCACTACATTTGCCCAATTTCTTCATAGGTTTGGAGGAGAGTTGTCGTTGCAGCTACTACAACTAGTAGTTATGCTTGGACTATCTCTTGGCTAGGGTTTGGACTATATGATCAACTCTTTGTGATGTGTTATCCTTGGGGAAGGGTGCGCTACCCTTTGTTTGTCTATCTAGCCTAGGGTTTGATTCCAGAGTGATTCTTTGTCAAGGTTAAGGTGCTTGGAGGGTTGCTTCGGCCTATGGTTGGGTGACAAGGGTATTGTCAATGGTAAAACGAGCACACATATTTCATATTCTAACAGTCGACCCATGGGTTTACCCATGTTTAGGCCCGATTTTGTAATGTATAAATAGATGCTAGGCAATGTAGTGAGTATGAATGGCTAAGTGCGAATGACTAGTCAATTGAAAGTGGTGTTGAGTGCAAGTAACAGTTGTAAGTACTTTGTGTATATTTTCAAGGCTGAGTGCAAGTGGTTGTAAGGGACTGTATGTAGGCTTTGTGCTATAAACTAGATTGGGGAAGGAGGATCTAGCGAAGAGTGTGTAGATATCCTATCCTCTGCGAAGTTGATCTGAAGTCTCTTTGCATGTAGGAAGATTGAAGAAAGCTAATAAATAAGATGAAGAGTTGGTGGACGTATCCCTAGGGTGGTGGTGAACCACGTACATCCTGTGTTGTGAATTCTTTGTGTGATGCGTTGATGTGTTTATGTATTTACTTGTTTAGTGCTTTGATATAGATGAACGATAGGTAGATTTGTTGTTTCTTTGTTCTTAATAATGAGAGTAAATGCTAGATCTGATCTATTTCGTCATGCTAAGTGCTGCTAGGTGCTAGATCTGGTTAAATACTGCGATGCTTTGTAATTAGGGTTTTACCTATGAAGTAGATACTAGTTAAACATTGATGAACTATATTTCTAAGTGCTTTGTCAAGGTGTTACAATCATAGATCTATGTCCCAGCTAAGGTTGCAAACACTGGAGTCCTGCAACGATCCATGCCTCTACCTCGGGTGAGACTTCATCTACTTCGCAGGTGTTGTCGAAAGGGCAGGTAGTTAGGGTTTTTTTGGTGCGTTGTTGTAGCATTGAACGCTGGGTATGCCCCTGTGCCAACAAGTAGATATCTCTTAATTTCTATTAGGTACCTCATCTATCCCACTGGTGCAGTTTCCATGTACTTCATGTACCACATCAGGTCTCTATCCCTAAAAGTGGTCTCCAACTGTGCAATCTTTGATGCTTCATCTATGATCCTCTTCACAGACCATATATCTGAGTGGAACTCAGATATGAGAAAGAATTCCTCCAATGAACCACTCATTGTGTTGAATATATTAGATCTAAAATGTCAACCTATGTAACAATATCTTGAACCATTGGTTATAGTTCGACATGGTCTCTCATGTTTGTTGCTTGATCTCCTTGATTTCAGTAATGCATTGCAATTATAAGTTGGGATTCTAAAAATCCTTAAGTATATATCTCTTAAGTTCTATTAGGGAACTCATATATCCCACTTATGTAGTTTCCTTGTACTTCATGTACCATGTCAGGGCTCTGTCCCTAAAAGTGGTCTCCAGCTGTGCAATATTTGACACTTCATCTGTGAACCTCTTCACATACCATATAGATTCACACATGAACCATTGTTGCTCTACATCATCCTTACCCATCCCATGGAACAGATGTATCCTCAAAGTTGTATCTCAATTCACCATTCTCAATATAGGATTGTGTCCTCCTGACTGACTGCTCATTGCTGGGTATCTAGGTATTGACTCTCTTCTTTGAAAATTATTTGTGACTTCGTTTTATTATTCACTGACATCCTCTCTTCTTACTTCTACTCCTATGTCTTCTTCTACTCCTACCATCACGCTATCTTATGTTATTTATTATTGATTGCAAATGCGTAAGGGGGGTGGTTCAAAGAGGGGGAAACTCCATACTCTCTCCTCACTTCTTGTGAGGGAACCTAGAGAGTTTCCTACTTGCATCCATTCAATACCATCCATATATCTAACACCTATTTCCCTTCTCAGGGGGGGAATATTCACCATCCTCACATACTTCAATGCCTCTACTATGCTCCTCATCTTCCTTTGAGGTTGCAACATCTCTCAACAATCAAGGGGGTTAGACTTCGTCTTCTCTAAACATACTACCACTACTTCTGGTATCTTCATTGAATACCCTAGTCTTAATGTCGTTCCTCTTAGATGAACTATCTCCGTCTATGTTTTTCTTTGGAACAATACTCTCTCTTATACTTCCTCCTAGTGCAATATCCTTCCTATTGATTCTAGGTCTAACCCTTGTCTTTCACCCCTTTCTACCTTCTTTCCACTCCTCTGTTTCGCTTTCCTCTTTAGCTTAACATATATTGCATACCTTTCAAATATTTCTCTCCTTTTCTATTTTGGGTACATTCTTTCCCTCACCTCATCTCAACATCTTTTGTATCTTCTTAGTGGATCCATATCCTCTCTCTCTTTCCTCCATTCTTTTCATCCCCCACCAGCGCTAGGGGGTTTACTCAACCATCCTATCTAGCTCCATGCACATCATTCCTTTCTCAACAAACAACATCTTGATCAACAATAATATTTCTTCTAGCAGTCCCTTTTGAGGATCTTCATCAAATTTTCTTTTAGCCTTGCTGAAAGAGTAACTATATTCTACAACAAACTCAATAATGTAGAATTCCTTCAATTGAGAAAAATAGAAGTCAGTTTCTCAAGCCCACTTGTTATCCAACACCTTCATCCTATCTACTGTAGTTTGGTTCTAGACTAATGGTTCCTTGGATCTCAAAGAAGTGTTAATAGCGGTTTTCCTCTTCAACCATTCATACAAAAAACATGGAAACTCAACAAAGAACACTTCATTCAAATAATTGTAAATATACTTATCCTTCCAGCATTCCATGTTGGTTATCAAACCCTTGGTTTCTTGTCGGGAAAACTCATCTTCCTTCATAGTTAACTAGTCTTGTATCTCCTCCTGAGATGGATTCCACCTCATTCTATCCCTTCATCATACAATGCAAAAATTTCATGTCCCAACAATGGAATCATTTGTTGGCTCACTTACGTGCATCCTTTCTAACACTAGGGGATTGATGACCTAGGGTTCATCTAAAGTTGACCAACAAAACCCTAAAGAACCCCAAGCCATTGACATAGCAATCTTTAGTCTATAACCAAAGAAGGTCTCACCTGAGACACCATGAAAATCACAAATATCATTTGGTATTGTGTCAAAGATGAAGGGATAAGGCGTATAAGGAGGCCACTCGAGCTAGAATTCATACATTCCATCAAAGTTCATTAATATACTAACAACATACACCATTTAAACATTCATCCATTAAATTTAGATTAAACAAAACCATTGATAGAGAGAACTGCATATTTGTATTATATTTATTAAATGGTAGAAAACATACATCAACAAACTCATAATGCAATAGGAATAATTCCTTGGGATCTGATACATTCTACAAGTTATGTACTACAATGCACTATGTGTTATTTCTTCATATTATATACACATACTACTAGACTAACTCCATTATAAACTCTCTATAGGATTGTTCAAGCCAAATACAAAACTTTTACAAAGACTCATAACCATATTCATGCAAAAATTGAAATGAATTTTGTTTTGCTATAGACCTAGGAAAAGCTATTCTCCTTTGTTTCTTCGCTTTTCCTTTTTCTTCTCCTCTCCACTCCATCACTCTATCTCTTTCACCTCTTCTCCAATCGCTTTAGTGATCACCATTTCTGCACACTTGCATGAACCCAACGTAACTTCTTTGAAGCATGGTAGTCCTAATGAACTTGCTAGATCATTCATCATCTTCCCCATGATATCTCATGTTGTATTGGTTCAATATTCAAGAATATTATCGGAGATATTCTTTTGACATGGCATGCATGAAGGATATTTCTAATATTTTAGCGTGTAGTACATAAATTTGATTGGTGCATGTTCCTTATTCCATCCATCATGTAGTTGTTGATGTGCACGAAAAACTGAAGTGCACACACGACTAATCTGTGCACATGTGCAAACTTACCCAAAACTTTGGGTGCCAACAATTATCATCCCTATTATCACACAGGTTGATGTCCTTAGATCATTATCACACTCTACCCATACAATATTTCTATAGCCATGTGTATTTTTACCACTTAATATAATGACTATTCGTACTAATTAAAAAATGTTTTTTTTTTCTTTTTTTTTTTCATGTTGATTTCAATTTGATTTTCTTTTCCTTTCTAAGATTCTTTTTTGTTTAACTAGTTTTATTTAAATTTTTATTTTCTCTTTTTTATTTTCTTAAATTAGTATTCCATTTGATGTTAATTATAGTAGGGGAAGGTGGAATGAGAGGCGAGGGTAGATGGGCTAGTGGGAAATTGATAGAGGATGGGGGAAGCGAGGGAGTGGGGGAAGGTGGGATGTGAGGAGAGGGATAAGGGGAGTGTGAGAGGTTGAGGGGGGAGGGTGGGATGTGAGGAGAGGGATAAGGGGGGTGTGAGAGTTTGAGGGTGTATTATTTTCATTTTGGTGTTTTTTTTTTTTAATCCGTACACTCTCAAAGAGTTAGAAGGGTTGTCACTCATACTTATTTCCTTTGCCCCTTGGTGCTCAATCCCTTTTTTTTTTAAATTATTTTAGTTTTTTATTAAAAAAAATATTTTCTTAAATAATATAAGAGTATTTAAAAACCATGTTTAATTTCAAAAAACAGAAACAAAATTAAAATCATTATTAATTTTAAAAATATAAAATAACAATAATGCCTCTTTTTTGGTAGTTATTTGTACTATTTTTTTTTCCAACCATAATTGGGATATTTTATATTAATAAATGCCATAACATACCTCGCAACAAGGATACATTAAAAGTCTAGTTCAATTTTTTTCAACAAAAACCAAAATGGAAATACTACTTTCCTACTATCACTACACATATCTAAATCCTTATGTACATTACATCCCAATATTTGTTGGTGGTATATATTCTATAGAAAGACCTAATATCCTATTAACTTTGAGAAACATTTTTGTAACAAAAGGCATGGTGGTTGGTTTCTTCTTCCATTGCTACATTCTCATAATCAAAGACTAGATTGATGATTTCCTTTCTTTTTGGAAACTGATCTATTGTTTCCTCTTCCTTCTAGCCTTCACAATTTGAGTTTACTAATTGTACATAGTTGGATGCTCCATAGTGATCTCTCCCTTGGTCAAATTTATGACCATGTTTTAAAGCATATTGCATTCAACTTCCAGAACATAAATATGACGCTTGAGTTGAACCAAGTACCCATGGCTATTGCATTTTGAGTGGTGGTCTAATGATAAATTTCATGTAGTTTGATTGCAGCAATAAATATTGATTTTTAGGGACCTAACCCATCACATAGGTAGAATAATATATTCTGATGTAATAAAGGTCAATATTAATAAGGCCTAGCAATAAGGAAGAATAATTCCAATGTAAGAAGACCAAATAGAAGCTTCCACTTCTAGAAATATCTTCCTCTAGATGGTTCTTTTGATAGACATATTTAGTATAAATAGGAGTCGAGGGTATGAGAACTTTTTTCTTGGATATTATTGTAATAGAGCTCTACTCAACTGGAGGTTTCCCCCTCGAAGAGGCAAGTGAACATTTCTCTCAGTAATCAAAGTTCTCTTTCTGGTGTTATTGTGGTATCATTTTAGTATTATTATGGTGTTGTTCTGGTTATATTGTTGTTCATCTCCCATTTCTAGCATGTTATTTATGTTCCGCATAATTTTTATATCTGGAATATTACAAGTGGTATCAGAGCACTTTCCTCGATAGAAAATTGTGGGTTAATTTTTTTTCAGGGTAGAGACATATTCCGACGTCTTTAACCTACATAGATATGTCATTACATGCATAAAACCGCGGTTGTGGAATCATACATGCAGGAAATACAAGTGGTACTTTAACGCACATCTATTGGCCACCCTTGTAACCCCTGTTGGTACCCCTTCAAGTGGTAGTGCATCAGACAACACCTGTATACGGATCGACCTAGATTTCTTGAAGCTCTCTTTAGATAAACTGATCAGTCACCTGACTGTTATAGTTCCACTGAGAACAACACTCGGGAAGATACTCTCTAGTACCTATGTAGTCAGGTAGTACAGATAAGGGCACATTCTATCCTCCTTAGTTGGTACCCTGAGATATTGGGCCGAGTACTACTATTGGAACCTGCATGTATATCAGAGAGCTATAGCACAAGGAAAACCCTTGTATATAGAACCCTTGAATACCTAACCTTTGGGGAAGAAAAAAAAAAAAAAAAAACACAGACAAGATCTATTTCCGCACAACTATGTCTCCTGCATTCGAGTTGCCAAATCACTACACATTTCTTCCTGATTAATCATTTGGGCATTTCATCACTGCAGTATTCTTCAGATCAGAGTATAACTCCGTAGGTGAAAAAAAAAAGTCTGGATTTTGTTTCACCATTATTTGAGACATATTCCATTGGATTTATCTCTTTGCCCTTATCACATTCATACCTATCATTTTTCAACAAATGTTTTGACCCCACCCGCCCCTTTTCAGTTCCCTCGTCATCATGGCCCATACCCGTAGCCAAGACTTGGAATCTCGCTTCAATACCTTGCAATCTAATTTCACAGAGACCCAACAAGAAGTGAGACAAATCAGTGCCAATATCTCCACCATCAATAAAAACATGCATTCCTCCATCGCGCCTCAATTGAGGAAATCAAAGAAGACCTCAAACAAGACATTACTACCCACCTTGAATCTGTTGCTTCAACGATTTGCACCAAGATGCATATCCCTGCAAATCCCCCTTTATCTAACCCACCTTTGCATATTGAAGCTGAAACTTCCTCTCATTCCCATAATTTTTAGCCCCATCACTTTCAGCGTGACCTACACCTTTCGTGTGTGGATGTGACCTAATTTGATGGCTCGGATCCCACTGGCTGGGTATCTCAAATGGAACATTATTTCTCTTTGTACGACATTACGGATGACTTGGCCGAACTCCGATATGGTGTTCTCCATCTAGATCAAGAATGTTTGCAATGGTGGCAATGGAGAAAAACTGCCTGCCAAGGGTATGTTGCTTGGACACACTTTGTGGCAGAGCTTTATGAACTCTTTGACACTGACACCAACCATTTAGTCCTTTTGAGAAAGTTGAAACAATCTGGCACAGTGGAAGACTTTATAGCTGCTTTTGAGCAACTAGCTTTTCGTACAAAGGGCATGTCTGATGTTTTTTTCTAAGAATGTTTTATCAGTGGCCTCAAGGATGAGATTCGTGCCCATGTCCTCATGGCTCAGCCTCAGGGTTGGGTGGAGGCTACTAAAATATCTAAGGAAGCACAACATGCTGTCTTCTCTCAAAACCAGAAACCCCCCTTTATTCCTCTCACTAAACTAGTAAATCCAACTCCTCCTTCTACTCCACTAAAGATCCAAAAATTGACCAGGGCCAAAATGGTTGAACGCCAACTCAAAGGCCTTTGTTATAATTTTGATGACAAATATTTTCCGGGACACAAGTGTAAGGAAAAAAATATTTTTATGGCCATCTCAGAGGATGTTTTGAAAGAGGATGTTGAAGCTCCTCTTATGTCTATGTCACCTGAACCTGCTGACATAACCCCTCCCTCAGACCCTCCCGAAGTAGAACTGATCATTTCCCTAAATTCTCTCACTGGCTTCTCTGCTCCACAAACCCTCAAGCTAATTGGTTACATCAAGCATAGGAAGGTCATCATTCTTGTTGATAGTGGAAGAACCCATAATTTTATTCATCGTCACATTGCCCAAGAAACTCATTGCTATATCCATACAATCAATAATTTCCAAATAATGATTGTCAATGGCGGGTCCATGAAATGTGGAGGGTGTTGTGAAAATGTGCATCTCCAAATTGGTGACTACCACCTGAAATCTTATATGTTTTCTATTGACATGGGAGGTTGTGACATTATGTTGGGTGCAGATTGACTAAGGACTTTGGGTCCCATTCTCATGGATTTTAAGGAATTAACCATGCAATTTGACCAGGAGGGAAAACAATATAAGTTCCAAGGCATCACCGTCGATTCCTCTGAGATCATTAGTTCCCATCGCATGGAAAATCTTCTCAAAAAAGGTCATTCTGGTGTTATTTCCCAACTCCATGCCATACAAGCAACTAAGACACCCTCTGTGCCGCATGACCTCCAATCTATCATCTCTAAACATCAAGTGGTTTTTTCCACTCTCTAGGGACTCCCTCCTTCCCGTGGTGTTCATGATCATTCCATTCCCCTTGTCCCATGAAGCCTTCCTCCCAAGATCCATCTGTATCCCCACCCCTTTTCCAAAAAAAATGAAATTGAGAAAATGGTTCAAGAACTGCTCAACACAGGTGTTATCCGCCCTAGTACGAGCCCCTACTCTTCTCCTGTGGTCATGGTCCTTAATAAATAAGGTTATTGGCGCATGTGTCCTGACTTCCACGCCCTCAACAAACTCACCATTAAAGACAAATTTATCATTCCTGTCATTGATGAACTCTTGGATGAATTGAGCGGCACCCAGTTCTTTACTAAAATTGATCTTCATTCTGGCTACCACCAGATCCATACAAAAGAGGAAGACATTCCTAAGACTACCTTCAGAACTCATGAGGGACATTATGAGTTTTTGGTCATGCCCTTTGGCTGGTGTAATTCTCCCTCCACTTTCCAAAGCCTCATGAATCATGTCTTCCATCCTTTTCTCCACCATTTTTTCTTAGTTTTCTTTGATGATATCCTCATCTATAGAAAAACTTGGACACACCATCTTGCTCATGTGGATCGAGTTCTCCATCTACTCTCTCAGCACCAAATTTTCCTGAAACAATCTAAATGTGATTTTGGTGCCTCGGAAGTTGAGTACTTGGGTCATCTCGTTGGCAAGGCCGACATCAGGGTGGGTCCTAAAAATATTAAAGTTATGCAAGACTAGCCTCACCGAAAGACTCTCAAAATATTGCGTGGATTTATGGGATTAACAGGTTATTATTGTAAGTTTGTTAAGAATTATGGAAAGATTGTGGCACCTCTCACTGCACTCCTTAAAATGAATTCTTTCACTTGGACTCTAGAAGTTTCTCAGGCTTTTCAAACCTTGAAGACGACCATGTGCACCACTCTAGTCCTGGCCCTCCCTAATTTCACAAAGACCTTTGTTCTAGAATGTGATGCTTCTGGGAAAGGAATTGGCAATGTCCTTATGGAAGAGGGTCGGCCTTTGGCCTTTATCATAAAACAACTGTCTGAGAGAAATTTGGGAAAATCAATCTTTGAAAAGGAAATTTTGGCTATTCTGCATGTTGTTGATTTTTGGCGCCCTTATCTATTGGTGCAATGCTTCCAAATTAAGACAGAGCATCAAAGCCTCAAGTATTTTTTGGAACAACACATTTCCTCCCCAGAGAAACAAAAATGGGTAACTAAGCTCTTTGGATATGATTATGAGATCATTTACAAGAAAGGAAAATACAATGTGGTTTCCGATGCACTTTCCCAAAAATATGAAGATGAAGGGTCCCTTTTTTCTTTCTCCTTCATTGTACCAGATTGTCTCCAAGTTGTTCGCCAGGAATGGCTACAAGATCCCAAAAGTTTGCATCTGATACAACAATTGTAGTCCAATTCTCCAATTTCCCCAGGGTACTCTTGGCTCCATGATGAGCTTCGATAAAAATGTTTTTTTTATTTAAGTAAACAGTCAAAACTTAAAACCATGATACTTTTTGAGCTTCATGCTACACCCACAGCTGGGCACTCTGAGTTTACCAAAACCTATGACAGGGTCAAATGTTCCTTTTTCTGGGATGGTATGAAACAAGACGTTCCTAATTTTTTGGTTGAATGTGATGTGTGTCAATGCAACAAGGGAGAAATAGTCAAATCTCCTGGAACACTACAACCGCTTCCGATTCCACCTACTATTTGGTGGGATATCTCTATGTATTTTATTATAGGCTTACCTAAATTAGGAAATAAATTAGTCATCATGGTGGTAGTTGATCGTCTTTCCAAGTATGCTCATTTTTGTTCTCTTCAACACCCATTTATAGCATCGACTGTGGCTCAACTTTTCATGGATAAGATCTTTAAGCTTCATGGCATGCCACATTCTATTGTTTCTGATTGCGACCCAAATTTCACCAGCAATTTTTGGCAAGAACTATTCAAGCTACAAGGCACCCAATTGCATCTCAACATAGCTTATCATCCCTAGACTAATGGCCAAACTAAAGTTGTCAACAAGTGTTTGGAAACATATTTGAGGTGTTTTTCCTCAGAAAATAAAAATCAATGGGATCAATGGTTATCACTAGCTCAATAGTGGTACAACACTTCATACCATACATCTACCTGCATGACTCCTTTTGAAGTGGTATATGGAAAAAATCCACCTTCAGTTCTCTCATATTTTCCAGGTGTATTGAAGGTCTAGGCAGTTGACCAAATGCTTACAGTTCAAGAGGCTATTCTCCTTACCCTCAAAGATAATTTGGTCATGGCACATAATCGCATGAAGCAACAAGTAGATCAAGGTCACTATGAACGTCAATTTGCAAAAGGGGATCAAGTGTTTCTTCGAATGCAACCTTACAAGAAAAATCCCCTCAGGCTGACCATTGTGAGAAAATGGCACCCAAATTTTATGGTCCTTATACCATTCTCAAGCGGGTGGGACAGGTGGCCTATCAGTTATGTTTTCCCAGTCATTCTAAGCTCCATCATGTTTTTCATGTTTCCTTCTTAAAGAAGGTGATTGGAACTAAGTTCCAAACTCAAACCAACCTTCCCAAGTTGGACGAAGAAGGCTCCATTTGGCTATAACCACAAGAATTTTTGGACCAGCGTGAGCATCGTCTGCATCAACAACCCATCAAGGAAGTGTTAGTCCAATGGAAAGATATAACTCCAGAAGATGCCACTTGGGAACCATCTACCATTCTGCAACAATTTCCACATCTCAATCCCTGAGGACAAGGTTGTTTTTAAGGGGGAGGACATGTTAGGGACCTTACCCCTCACATAGGTAGAATAATATATTCCGATGTAATAAAGGTCAATATTAATAAGGCCTAGAAATAAGGAAGAATAAGTCCAATGTAAGAAGACCTAATAGAAGCTTATGCTTCTAGAAGGATCTTCCTATAGTTGGTTCTTTTGATAGACATAATTAGTATAAATATGAGTCAAGGGTATGAGAACTTTTGTCTTGGATATTATTGTAATAGAGCTTTGCTCGACTGGAGGTTTCCCCCTCGAAGAGGCAAGTGAACATTGCTCTTAGTAATCAAAGTGCTCTTTATGGTGTTATTATGGTATCATTTCAGTATTATTGTGGTGTTGTTATGGTTATATTGTTGTTCATCTTCCATTTCTAGCATGTTATTTTTGTTCTGCATACTTTTTATATCTGGAATATTACATTGATGTTCTTTTTCCTTGGATATACTACTCATGAGTCCTTAATTCCCTTCTCATCTCCTACAACTCATTATAATCCACCAGTAATATACAACAATTCAATCTCCCTTTCAAGAATGATAGTTTGATTATGGCTTCAAAATTGAGCTTGCAATTAAAAAGTGAAACCCTTAAGGCCCGAGGATGATTTTTATGATTTATTGTAACACCTATGCCCCCATAAACCATAGAAAAAATACCAAAGAAAACCAACAATGAATACAAAGTGAAAATGGGTAGAATTTCCAGACCTATTAAATAAATGAACCCAAAAGAAACAAGCATTCAAGAAGAGGGAGATAGGTTATTTCCCAATTCCCAAATAACCCAGAGAAAATTCAGTATGACTATCGACTTAACAATGAAAACATCCAAGGTCACAAACCTCTTCAAAGAAGAGGCCTCTTCCAACAATGAGGGAAATAATCCCCTAAAACCAATATCAAGAACCCAACCATAATTATTGTGCACTATGTCAACCACAAAATGATTATAAAAACAAGGAAAAATCCAAGGGGAGGCTTACCACACTTCTACAATAGAATTGAAACCAAATGCACCAAGAAGACCACACATACATAGCAAATTCCATAGTCGCATAAACTTGAAACTTGTCTCCTCCATCGATGAATATGGTTTGAGGTGCCATTATTCCATTAGGTCGAGGTAAATTATTTTCCTTTGGTTCAAATACATGTGAGCCTGCATACAATGCCATGAGAAAGGGTGGATGGAGTTGTGTCTCATAGCTCACCATTATATGCCCCAAGGATTCCTTATGATGAGCCATGTGACACCATAAATCTTTGAAACATGTCTTTCTTTCAACAATTAATCATGGGATGGGATGTTTGTAGACCATACCATTCATGACAATGTCCCCAATTTCTAGAGTTATGGTTTGATTGGAAAATCTATCTGCTTGACTATTATTCTCCCAAAGCACATGGTAAAAATTGATGGAAGGGATTTTTTTCTTCTTCTTTCCTTGCCCATATTCTTACCGATGCCAAAAGGTAGTCAACAAGGGTAGAATTTGTTATTATTGGACTTACAAAATCCTTTTAATCCCCTACAATGATCAATGTTTGAATGCAAGAGTTGTTAGTTATCTTCAGACCTTGAATTAAGGCATAGGGTTCTATAAGATTATTTGAAGAGATATCAAGACCCCAGTTGTTTCAGTTGTTCCTTCTGGGATCATGATAACTTACCACCCCATGCAATATACTTGTTGGAGCTCAGTATGTCACTTGAGAGAATTGAACCTAGGTGGGGAGGATAACAATCATTCCTTATAACTACTGAGACTAGACCCAATTGATGATAGTGATTTGTACTATAATTGAAAATGATAGTGTGAATTTTTTTTATCAGTTTTAGAAAAATTCTCTCTCTCTCTCTATATATATTTCTTATTAATATAAATTATGATAATATTAAGTTATAAAAATGTTTATTTTAATAATTTGAGTATTTTTAAAAATCCAATAAATCAAAACATTTTTTCAAGAGTTGTGTTTTTTTAATAAATTATATATTTTGTGTTTTTTAAGCTTTGTAATTTATTTATTTATTTAAAACATGCCTATATTTTAGGCTAGAGTTATTTTGGACTATCATTATCAAAGTGTCATGCAAAAAATTATATTTATCAACAAATCCTTGATTTTCAAGGAGAACATTTACGTAGTCTAAATTAGAACTTTTCACACGTCTAATTTGTAATATTCTTATTTTCTCTTTTTTTTATTGTTTTCCATCCTTTTTGCGTTCCTTTTATGTCTATTTTGAGTTAGCTTGACATCCTCTTCAACTTGTGTTATATTTGTAATTTCTTAAATCACATTTTTTTTAAATATCACAAATAAAATGAAAAAGACACGTCAAGATTATTGTTTTTTATTAAAAAAAAAATTTTAAGTTGAAAAACAATATTTTAAGTTGAGAAGGAAAAAAATCCAAAACATACCCATTATATTGTATTGGAGTTAATAAAAAGATATGGTGTGCACTTAAACAAGTTATGGTAATTAGAATGGAATATCATTAAAATCCGCTCAACAATACTAGTTGGATCATTGATAATAGTCTTTAACTTCTTCTCCTCCACATTACTTGGAGCATCTATATTTGTAGAAATGAATCCATTATTAATAGGAAGTCCAAATTGCCTCCACAAATCTACTACAAATTAAAACATGTTTGTATTATTGATAATAGTTTTCAACTTTTTTCCCTCCACATTACTTGGATCATTTAGATGTGTAGAAATGAATCTATTATTAATACAAAGTCTAAATTGCTTACATAAATTTATTACAAATTAAAACATGCCTTGAAAAGTAGTTGAAAAGTTAGTGATAGAAAATGTTTCAAACTCTGGTTTAATATATGTTTTATTAAGAACAGTCTGAGTAGATGTAATGGTTAAAAACAAGTGTTTCCTCTTAAAAAGTTACAAGTTCAAATTTCATTCTCCCACAAACAAAAGAGTCTCATACACCAATTTAAAGTTTATTTTGAAAAATAAAATTACTAGCATAATATCATTTTTTTAATAATTATTTAAAAATAATAATAATATATTAATATAATATAAAATAATGAATATATTATTTTTAATATTAATAATTAAAATTCTAAATATAAATATTTTATTTTTTAAAAATTATTTATTTTGAAAAATAAAATTACTAATATAATGAATTTTTTTTAATAATTATTTAAAAAAATAAATATCAATATATTAATATAATATAAAATAATAAATATATTATTATTAATATTAATCATTAAAATTATAGATTTAAATATTTTATTTTTACAAATTTAAAATAATATTTTACATAAATATTAAAAAAAATAAAAAATAAAAAATAAAATAAAATATATATTTATAACTAATAATAACTATATTATATTATATAAAATAAATATTCATACATATATTCTATTTAATATTATTTTACATAAATATTAAAAAAATAAAATAAAATATATATTTATAATTAATAATAACTATATTATATTATATAAAATAAATATTCATACATATATTCTATTTAATATGTATGTTTATAGTTAACATAACTATATTATGTTGTAAAAGGATAAATAATCATGAATATGTTTACCACATTACGATCTTTAAAAAATATTAGTTACGTATATAAAACTATTTGATATTTATTTCCATTTTAGTTGAAAAGTTATTATATATAAAATATGTTTTTGTTAAAAGTATAAGTATTTTAAAATTTAAATTTCATAGATTTTTTTTTTTAAATGTGGTTATAATTTAATAGAGTTTTTATAAGACATTTGATTTGATAGAGACATTCAATACATCTAGTAAGACGTAATTAGCAATCAACATAGAATAAAACATAATCAACATGGATAAATAAATATATTAATATATTATTTATGAATAAAAAATATGATAATTAATAATTAATGTAATCATTATAATTTAAAATATTAAATAAGATTTTGTAAATATTCACTCAAATGGGGTGTCAACAACTAGGGCCATGCATGGTCGTCATGTTTCTATGGGGTGTCAACAACTAGGGCCATGCATGGTCGTCATGTTTCTATGTATTTATAGTCCATTAAGAGGCAAGCATGCGGATCTTAATGAGACTAATTAGGAGATGAAGGGATGTAGCATAAACGAGTACTATCTTTTCCCCACCAAATGTTGATATGATGGTTTCAATGGGAGTTTATGGGTGCTAGTACAATGAGTTTACAAGGTGGCAAACTACAAGGGAGGAACATTGTGATGATAATTTGAAGAGGAAGAGCCAAGTGATTTCAGGTATGACGATGATATTGGTTGGGATGAGAATTCCTTCATATGTTAACTTGAATGAAGTGTCGGTCTAGCTTAGTTTGCTTATGCTTGAGTGGAGGAACCAATGTTGGGTAAGGATATGGTTGGTTCAAAGTGTCTTCTCGTCACTGGCTCTAAGTAATTTCTTACTTTGTCTTTTGTTCTTGTGGTGTTTTCTTGAGGGTGTTTCTTGGTTTGGAGGTGGAGGGATGGTTCAGCTCTAGACTCGAGTTTAACTATGTTAGTGAGGTCAGGAGGGCACTCTAGGGAGTCATCCACCTCCATTTTGCTCTCTCTCCTTAGTATTTTCACCCTCTAGTTCACAACATTGTCTCTGCCATCTTATTGCGATCTTGTGGGGGAGTCTTCTATGGGATGGATGGTTCGTAACTTTGGTAGGGATGGGGGTGCTCATAAAAGGAATACCTGGGTGGTGTCTAGGTGGGCCTCAACCTCAAGGGATCTAATTCTTTCCTCCAAAGCAACAGACAAACCCTGGGAAGATGAGAAACTCTTCAAGGGGAAAGTCTCAGTAGTGAACAAACAAGAAGTTGAGGACATGGAGAATGTTTTCAAGGCCAAAAGATAGATCATCTTTGAAACACATATCATGTAGGAAGTCAGGGGATGGATCAAAGACCCAGTTTATTCACAGACTTGAACCACCAAGTCTTTTGAGCTTGCAGGGACATATTGTTTGGTGAAAACCCTAATTTCCCAAGCCCTAGAGAATAAAAAGGAGAAGTAGCAAGACATCCTTCATACAACCAATGTTTTTGAGGGAAAGTTTGAGGCTATGTGCAAGCAGGTACTTCTAAGAAGCAGGTTGAAGAGGAAGTAGGTACTTCTAAGAAACATGAGAGATTCTTTGGCTTAGGGGGAACTCAAGCTAATCCCATGGTCTTGGATGAAGACCCTCAACCATCTGAAACTGCTAAGGAAAAGGACATGGAGTCTCAGCTAGTCATTGAGGGATTTTGTGGACTATAGAGACCAAACTCCTCATGCTTGATGTATAACGTGTCTAGTTTTTTAGTCTCTTTAATGATATGGACAATTATAGACATGACTCTATTTACAGTCTTCTTTTGCAATTGTTTTTATCAAGATTCTCATAAGATTGTTATGGACAAATATGTTCATATTCTAGTGGTAAGGGCTCTCATTTCCCTTGACTCAAACACTTACTAGAAACTATTATAACTTTTCCTTGCATATAATATAATGAAAGTGCTATTTTTAGTTTAAAAAAAAAAAAATCCTTTGTAAATATTATGATACTATAATTTCACTTTCTCTTTATGGGAAAAGTACTAATTAACATATTAATATTAATATTTTTCTGATATCCTAATAAAAATATATAAAAAATCAAAAAAATTAAAATAAATATTTTTAAAAGAATCTATTCAAAATAACAAATTGAAATTTTTTATTTATTCAAAATAATGGAAAAGACAAACTAAAACTACAAAATATTAGATATTAATATTAATTACGTCGAAAGGGTATACTTATTGGCAATGGGCACAATTAATCATCTTTTAATTAAAAATTTTCATTCTATGGCTAACAATTAAAGATGCTGGAATATTCTTAGTCGTCCTCCCAAATCAATGAATGTGATTTACCTAATCATATTAAGAAATTACTATAACACTATATGATTGCCACGTTTAACATTACCAAGTTTGAATTATTAACCACGAATTTCCTCACCTGTCCCTGCGTTTTCCTCCCTGCTTTTCCTCAAGCATTTTAACGATCTGCCTTTTCCTTTAGCATTCATCAGTCACAATTATGTAATTGTGCTAGTATTAATATTGTCAGCATGGATATAAACAGATTGTCAAGTACAATATAAATGGAAAGAGACTAAAGTAAAAAAACCGTTAATTGTCAATTCGCTCAGTCACAAAAAAAAATAAAAATTAATATTAATATTATACAACATAAAATATAAAACTAAAATTATAAAATGTTAGATTTTAATATTATGCAACAGCAGCATGGTATTCAGAGGTTATGAATATATTAAATTTATTTTTACATTTAAATTCAGCAATTTTATCAATTCAAAATATTGTTTTACCTAATTTCAATAATAACAACAAACCCAAAAAATAGGAAAACCAAAGACATATAACTTTCATCGATATAAAAATATCAAAAAATATACCAGTAAATAAGCCTACCAACATAAGCTGAACAAATTTAAAGGATCTATACTGAACAATAAAAACCAGAGCTACTTAACAAAATGCCATTCTCTAAACCTTACGTAGTAAATGAATATTTGGAAATGAGAGACAGCGTGAGTAATCAACTGTTCTTCACTTAACTCTCCTTCGTGTCATGTAGTTGTGTGCCACGTGATGCGCTCTGCTTAGAAATCCAGGCGGAACCTATGCATGGCAAAACGCCAAACTTCACCAAAAATGTCAGCGAAGCCACCCTGTGCAAATGAATGCGAAGCCACCCTGTACAAATGAATGCATTTGTAATTTTCCCCGTAATGCAATCCAAAATTCAATTCCTTCTAATTGTTTTACGTCACATCTCGCTCATATATTCCGAAGCTCTCCATGTTCAACCAAACAATCAATCGTTCAATCCCCGTTATTCTCTTTACAATAAAAATGATCCCAACGTTCACTTCTACCTAATGGAAATAGAAAATGATACCAACGGTAACTTCTAGCTAATGGAGATAGAAAATTATCCCAAACGGTCACTTCTACGTTATGGAGATAGAAAATGATCCCAAACGGTCACTTCTAGCTAATGGAGATAGAAAATGATCCCAACGGTCACTTCTACCTAATGGGGATAGCATGTGTAGCGCAATCGTCAAGTTTGCGCAGAATAATATGACCGCCGAAATTATATCTTAATGTCTGTCAACCCCCAACGGCACCCACTCTGAGCGTTTTCACGTTCTACCTCTGAACGCACTCATCTTCATGTGGACCCTCTCTCTCTCTGCAATCTGCAACGCCCATGAGCTCCTGAGGATTTTGTCACTGCCACAATAATCAATCGATCCTCTCTCTGCAAGACCCTCGTGCGCTCAAATGACTACAAAAGGCGACACATAAAGAGATGTCGACCAGCCTACCGTTGCTGACGATTGCCAGATTGCCAAATTGCCAATATATATAATATGAAATCCCAGGGTCTCATTCATCGAATGCAAATCTATAGAATTCGTTCATTATATGCGACGAGTGGGACCTCCTGGAATGGGGAGCTTCATCAACATTTCCCTGGGAATTGTCCGGGTGCTTCTCATTCCAAACACCATCTGAGTCAAATTCCGTTCCTGACGGACATACTGCTGTCTCGGCGGTCGCATCCCTCGGACATTCCTACAACATCCAACAGCCTTTCACCCCCCGGGCAATACACGGATTCCTATTTTTATATGTATCCATTTCGGGTGAATTTCACGAGGCAATGATATGATTCCCTCATTGAGGCAATGATATGATTCCCTCATTGGATCATAGATCTGCAGATTTTGGATATTAAAATATCCAGGTATGTCAACTTTGATCTTGACATACTAGGGAAGGGAAGGATGAATTGTATATCTCTGCCCCACACCACAGCCCCATTAGGTAGCCATTGATGCACTGAATCTCTTAGTGGCACTTTATACACACTGTTCATTATTGTATCGATCTCCGTTAAAGTTATTCACTTCCATTCCACGCGTTTTCGATGGCCTCCATTGATTTCCTACCTGTCTACTTCAAGATTGGGCAATTGAATTTCCGAAAAATTCATGAACCCTACCAACATTTAGCATTCTCACACTTTGACTTTACAATTTCGCAATACTTTCGTACCAGCATAATAATAATGGAGAAGAATTAAAAATAAATTACTATACATTTCAATCTGGCATATAAGAAGCTTTTAAACGGGTATTTAAATCAAAGTATAAAACTACTGATATTTAAAATCTTTTAAGACTTATAAAAATAGATTATAGTATAAAATTGCTGATTTTTAAAATGATGGGTCAAAGTATAAAAATGAGAAATCAAAGTAAATATTAAGTAAATATTAATGTCTTTGGTTAAATTTTCTATTTTTGGGTTTTTTTTAGGTGAGGAGGGAATGTAAATTTTGACAAAATTTTTATTTTATGTTGCTTAAATTGCATTTCTGAATGTATAAATGGATTCAGCCTGCTGAAAAATAACATATAAACTTAGTCACTAGGATTATATAAACTTAGTCACTCAAATCTGTAGATCCAACCATTGGTCACCTGATTTTAAGCAAAATAAAATGGGAAAAGTTACCCCTAGAACTTTTAAACTACTGCCTAAAAACATAGTTGTATAAAATATTTTAAAGAGTGTACAATTAAAAATGAATTAAAGTATAAAATGGTTGATTTGTAAAATGATAAATAATAATAATAATAATAATAATAATATATTTTGAAAGTTAAGACCAAACAAAACACCAAATTGATGTATGAGACCCCTTATTTGTATGACAAGAAGCCCTTATATATATCTTAAAACCAGAAATCAAAAGATAAAATTATTGATACTTACATTGATAAATATGAGAATATATTTAAAAGCATAAAAAATTTATGAAAAATCATGGCTTGCAATTCAAAGTTGTACAACATGAACACATTTTTATATAACAATTGCAATTTAAATAGTATAAAATTTAAATTTATTATTACAATTTTGAATGATGATGATGATGATTAACGTCCACTAAGACCTAATTGGTCTATCAGACCTTAAGAGAGTAAGTGATTACTTGTGATTCTTTAGAATTTTGTTTTTGTGTTAGAAAAACATTAAGAGAAGCTTTCCAAGATCACCATACTTTTGTTGAGTTAAGAGGTTAGGAAGGTTGGTTGTGTGATCAATATTTTGAAAATGAGATCAGGCTGGACAATCTAAGAGAAAGTGCTTTTTATCTTCAACTTTCTTAGTGTCACAAAGGTGGCACACTTTTTCATCCCATGACGTTTTAGGAATTGACCAATGCCCATTTTCACTTTATTGTAAATAGAAAGGAATTTTTTTGGGGGGAATCAGTTTAGTTTATGTCCGAATGAAATATTAAATACAAATATGAAATAAATTTCCAATCAAATATTAAATATAAATAAGAAATATTTTTTATTAAAATCAAAAAATAATATTTAACTTAAAATAATTGTAAAATTCTCTTAAGTTAAATATATACAAAATTTGAGAAAAGTAAATTTTATGAATTTAAAATTTAGTTAAATAAATTTGAAGTTGCTCACTAAAGCACAAACATGCCACATGGAGTCCAAGTTTATATGGTCGAGTTCAACAACATTGCCTAAAAAATCCATGTCACATGGAGTCCAAGTATATATGGTTGAATTCAACAACATTATTTAAAAAATCTATGTCGTAAAGTTTCTAAACTATTTTTCAAAATAACACTTTCATTTTTATTTTATCAATTTTGAGAAATCTTACCGGTAACTTTTTAGAAGGAAACACATATTCTTAACCATTAGGTGCTACAATTAAGATCAATACTCAAAACTTGTACTTACTAAAATAAAACTAACCAATAAAATTTAATTTAACTCAATTAAAATAAAAATTTAGAACTTAAATCAAGCTCAACATTCAATGTTTTAATATTGGTTGATGAGGATTAAAATTGAATCAAGTTAAACAAATAGAAAACTCGAATTCAAATTAATCTAAGGGAGAACAATTTTTTTATTTTATTCAAGTGGTGGAAAAAATTATTTTAATTCTATGTAATTGAACTCTTTCCATTAATTCAAATCAATGATTTATTTCTCATAAAATTGACAAATTGACCTTGACTCATTATGAAATATACATGTAAGTTCTTACTATCATAAGATATTAGGTCATATTTTTACCTTTAGTATAGTTGGATACAATTCATGCTAATAAGTTTAAATTAAGTATCATTCATAAAATGTAAGGAAGTGTCCAAAGGTTTCCCCACAAAAATTTCTTTCAAAAAATTTGAATATATGATACAATGATAAATCAAATGTGTAGTCTCCCTAGATGGGGTGACACATGGAGTACATGCGTCATCAGATGGGGCGTATACGAGGACAATTAAATCCCCTCCCCACCACCCTCCTCCCTCATCCAGTTGTGATGTCTAGTTTACATGAATGTCAAGGTTTAGTGCATTGGGTCTTAATGGAGACTCAACCTTGGCTCCTCGACATCAGTACAAAATAAGTAATTACCATTACTCATGCACTAATGGATACTAGAGCCTTCAACTCCTCCATCCTCATGGTTTTTTCATCCTGCGGGGAGTCCTATATTGAGCATTCGACCATTGTTCATGGTCTCATTCTTCTTTCTTTACTCCAAGCCTTGGCTCACACCATTGTTGATTCCATCCTCCCTGTGATCTACTTAGACATGCCTTGCAAGAGAGGTAACCCTCAATGAGGGCCAACCTATTACAGCCAGTTTGGCAGACAAAAACTCTCAGGACCAACCTCTTTATCTCTCATCCTAGGCGACAGCTTGGACCACCAACATTATTATGGTCAGAATTGGCATGAAGAGGCTCAATTGAAGCCTCATCCTTCAATCACATAGGGTCTCCATGAAGGCTTCCCGGTGGAAGAGGAAATTCCACCCAATTGGGAGGAATTTCTTACCTTTCCTGCCATCAACTTCCTTGGAGCAACGACCATCCACTTGCACCACCACCCCTTTCCAAGAGCCAACTGAGACATGTTGCATTGTGGAAGAGGAAATCTTGCTTCACGAGGAACAATCGTGATAGAATTTGGCTGCCACTATGGAAGAGGACTCTGCCATAGACTCTGTCGCTGCAAAGAATTTCACCGATGTTACCTTGGATGAAGACCCTAGAACAAATGAGGCTGACGATGAAGTAGATAAAAAGGCTCACCCGACTCCTAGGTCTTGCAGGCTTATGGAAGACCACTTGGTCTTGATATTTGAGATGTACAAGGATTTGGTAGAGCAACAACACCACCAACACACCCTCAACAAGCATTTGGATATCCTGTATGACTCCCTATCAAGAGAGCCTGAGAAAATTCAATGTTTGACTTGCTTCCAGCCTTTCAACTTCTGACTTTGCCAGGATAAACCCCCGGGTTCACCCCATGTCTAGTGCTCTTACATGTTTTCTCTCTGGGCTAATTGTTAAGTTTTTTTCACACCACAGACGTTGGTTCTGGATCGATAGTTGGTCGTGGCACTCGGTCCACTACATGTTCTGCTTTCCATGGCTATGGAAGAACAGGTGGCAAGTCCCCATGTTTGTTTGTTGTCAGGTGTATTTTTTAAGGTTTTAGGAATAATGAATAGTTTTCTTGTCCACACGTTCTGGTTTTCACTGCGGTGGCATAATAGATGGTGTGTTATAGTATATACTTAGACATGTGTGTTTTTTTCTAAGGAAAGGTAAAACAATATTTTTATTTAAAAAAAAAACACAAATGTGCAGTCTTAGAAATCTTAATATATGGGTATGTGCAAACTGATGATGGTCTCTCATGATGCGTTAGTGGCAATGCAAACATGGAAAAACAACAATATCTTAGCTTGAAGGGATTATTCAAGGTACTTTTACAATGAATTTGAATATGGTGTAAGAAGATGAAACATAGGAAATTGAATTAGCTTTCTGAATATACAATTTTTATTCATAGAAATTGTAAATAACTATGTGAAATTTGAATTTTTTATAAAAGTGGTATGGGTGAGTGCACAAAGTTGGTGGCCGAAAAAGTGGCAAAAGGGTCGGCAGGAATGCACGTTTGTTCTCAGGAACCTGCACACATTCCTAACCCTATAGGTTTGGAAGTGCCTGAACCTCCACTCAACTTGCCACATAGGTTTAGAGGTAGGAATACGTGCACGTTCTTAAGAACGCATACACATTCCTAAGAACACACACGTGTTCCTCGACTAAACCCTTTTTAAAGGGACGCGAGTGAAATTTGTGCTCATTTTCACAAGTCATGCTCACATTTTTACTCTCATTGATAAAATAGAGAGAAGCAACAAGGTGAGGTTCTTGCCATCATGTCCCAATCTAGACAAGTATGTTTATGATCCGGATTTATGAGGGGAACAAACTGACTAATAGACTGAATACAATAACATAGAGATACAGAGAACAACAAAATATATCAAGTGAACAATAACTTCTATTGGAAAAATAAAATAGGTTGAAACTGTAAAACTTCAGAACTGGAAATAACTTTCTCGAATGGTGGTAGTTATCTCTGAGAAGATATGTGGTTTTTATGTGCATTCGTCTGACAAGAATTATTACAATGATGCTCCAGATGCCTTTTTAACATTACTCATGAATGCAGAAACCCTAGACATCCAAAAACCTCAACTTCCCAGGGTCGTAAATGTTGCATGCAACCTCTGTTTTAGGCATGTGATAGCACGTTGGAAAGGTCTTTTGGATAACTAAACATTATTTTGTCAAACTTTGAATATGTCTATAGTTTGACTATGGAAAGAAAAAAAAACATTGTTTAGGGCCCCCAAAATGCCCTGGAAGTACATAAAGATGTGCTGACATGAAAAATTCCAAAATAAGCCAGTTGGATTAGGTGGGAGACCACTATTCTCCACCTGGAAGATGTGTAGGGATTTAGACAACCCTAGAAGTGTAGAGCCCACAATTACAAAGAAGTACAGAAGAACATGTTGAACTAAAAATTGTCAAGAGAAGCTAGTTGGAATATGTGGGTAGCCACCAGTATCCACTTGGATCAGTCCTCCCCCCTTAGGAAGCAATGGTCTCTATTGCATTGAGTTCCCCCATTAGGTGAGGAAATTTTGTTGAATTTGGCCCTGAGTGAGCCACTTTCCTTGGTGTAGGTGCTTCCCTGCCTTGACAACATGATAAAGTTGGATCCTCTACTGGCAATTTCCTTTGAACTGTGGGTCCACTATATGATTAGTGGATGCCTTTTCCATGCAGTTAAGGTTGAGCTCTGTTGGTGTCATTTGTTCTCTGATATCTGAGGTTTCCTATAGTGGTGGAAAATATGTCCAAAGGAGGTCCACATTGAACACTGGGTGCAATCCAAAGAAGGGTGGAGTGTTGAGCTCAAAATAATTGCTACCCACAACCTTGGTGATAGTGTAAGGCCCATAGCATAGTGGGAATAGCTTCTGATGGGGCCTTGTAAGGCACTTTTTCTACAAATGTAACTAGACCTTGTCTCCCACCTGAAACTTGTGCAATACCGTGTGTTGATCATGGCGTTGCTTGTACTTAGGATTGGATTTCTATGAAATCTCATGGACTTATTGGCAGATGTGTTGAATCTGCTCAATGAATCTGGTGGCTTTGTCGGCCTCAGAATGAACATGGGAAGATTCTTCCAGTGTGGTTGCAAGAGGTAGTGAAACATCAATGGGACCTAAGGGTTGTAATCCTAGCCCCACCTGAAATGGGCTATGGCCAGTGGAGATGTGGAGAGCATTTTTGTAGTTGTGATGAACATAGGGAGGGATATCATCCCATGTACACAGATTTTTAGATTTGTACATGCACAGGATGTGCACAATCATCCAATTTACGACCTCTGTTTGACCATCGGTTTGGGGTAGAAAGAAATGGATTTAGTGAGCTTCGTATCCAACAGTGACCAAAGACTCGACCAAAATGTGTTGAGGAACCTGTTTTCTCGATCAGAGATGGTGGTATGTGGTATCCCAAAATCGACACACACACGTTCAAAGAAGATCTTGGTAGTATTTGTCGCTACGATGCTCTTCTTGCAGGCTGTGAGGATGGTGATCTTCGAACAATGATCAACTACCACAAATACACAATCATTTCCTTGCTTGGTGGAAGTAAGGCTAGACATGTAATCCATCGAGATGGATTCCCAAGGCCTTTCGAGAGTAGGAATATGGGTGTATAAGCCTTGATTATTAATGGCTAGCTTGACAATGGCACAAGAAGTGCAAAATATGATATACTTGCTAACATTTTTTCGAAGTTTTGCCCAATAAAAATGTTTATGTAGAACGACCACAATTTTATCCACACCAAAATGTCCTTCCATCCTACTATAGTGAACCTCCCAAATCATCTTCGCACACTCTCTTGCAGGAACACAGAGATGGCCCAGATGGCATAACAGTTTGTCCTGTATGTGAAAATTATTGACATTCACGCCTGTACCCAAGAGTTAATAGGTGGTGATGAAGTCTGGATCTTGTTGATAAATTTGGGGCCACTTAGATGCCTCATTTCCAAAGGAATGGAACACATTAATGAGTGCAGCCACAGGAGGCCGATTGAGGTAGTCAATGACAGGATTTGTGCTCCCTCTCTTATACTTGATGTTGAGATGGAACTGTTGCAGGCAGGTGGACCAGTTTTGATGGCGGTCGTTCTGCAACTTCCCCTACGTCTATATGAATTGAAGAGGCTTGTGATCAATGTGGATGATTGTCTCCTTTCCCATAATGTAATGTTTACATTGATGAGAGGCTTGTAAAATGGAATTCATTTCCTTGTTATAGGTGGGGTATATACAGATAGTATATGAGATTGTCTCACTATGGTATGCTACCAGATGACCATGTTGAGTGAGAACTATGCCTAAAGCATAGTTGGATGCATCAATATCAATCTCGAAGGGTTGTTGCAAATCTGGTAAGGCGATTACTGGAGCTGAGCACAAGCGATGCTTCAAGTCATCAAATGATCATTTTTGTTCCTTCTCCCACGTGAAATTTTCCCTTCTACCACCCTTGGTCACTTGGCTGAGGGCCCATGCAATATGGGAGAATCCAAACATGAACCATCGATAGAAGTTGGATAGTCCTAATAAGGTTTGAAGCTCGGTTAGTGTGGTCAGGGATAGCCAGTCACAGATGACTTGGATCTTATCTAGATCAGCATGTACCCTATTCTCATTAGCAATGTGTCCTAAGTATTGGAACCTATTCATTCCAAAGGAACATTTTTCCAAGTTGGAATATAACTTGTGCTTCCATAGAGTACTCAAAACCTGTTGAATATGCTGCATGTGCTCCTCCCAAGTTATACTGAAGATGAGGATGTCATCCAAATATACCACCACAAAAGAGTTGGTGAAGGGTCTCAATACATCATCCATAAACCTCATGAAAGTGGTTGGTGCATTTGTTAATCCAAAGGGCATGACCAACCATTCAAAGATACCTTCTTTATATTTCAAAGGTTCCTTCCATACATCAATTGGCTCGATGGGAACCTAGTGGTAGCCAGACTTTAGGTCAATCTTGCTGAAGAACTTTTCCCCCTTGAGTTGGTCAAAAAGGTCATCTATTTTGGGAATTGGGTACTGGTTCCTTCCTGTGATTTTTTTTAATTCTCTGTAAGAAATGCAAAGCTGCCAGGTCCCATATTTCTTCTACACCAGTACAATCGGACTTCCGCAAGGGGAGGAGTTGGGTCTAATGTGCCACTTTTGAAGAAACTCTTGGATATGACGCTTGATTTCATCATTTTCCATCAACAAGTGATGATATAATGGTCCATTAGGAAGAGGTGCACCGGGGGTTAGATCAAATGGATTCTTGATTTGGCAGTGCATCGATACCATGGTGGTTGAGGAGAAGATGTCTTTGTACTCTTCCACAATCCTGTCCACTTTCTTTTTCTACAAAGAGAGGCTTTGTGTAGAGGCCACGAATGTGGCAATGACCTTCTACTTATTATGAGCCCGGATCACAAAGAAGATGAAATTCCTGGTTTGTGAAATGACCTTACTGCATTTCCTAGCAGAGATTAAAGAAATAATGGTAAGCGGCACTACCTATGGCATCCTATACAATTTTCTACCCAAAGTAATAGTAACAATGAAGGGTCTAGACTCATACACAACATGTTTCTTCCACAAATTTGGTTGTCCTAAAATAACATTACAAAATTAAAGGGGAGCAATATCACACAATACCTCATCTTTGAAAGGCTTGATGTCATAAGGCATAAGACATTATTGGATAACACGAAGGTATCTTCCTTGGCAAAGACAACTGATGGTGTAGGGTTGCAAGTGCAGTGTCATCGACAGTTCTAGTCACTTGATGAACTATGATGAGATCAGGTTCTTCTGACTACCGCTATCGACAATGAAATGAAGCGAAGCCCCCTTTACCCACCTATGTGAGTGAAAGAATTGTTTCCCTTCCTTTGGTTCTTATGGTTCTCTTGGATTCACTTTAGTGGTAGAGACAATGGAATTGGGTTCAACATCGATAATTAGCTTCCCTCCTTCAAAATTTTATTTAGAGTCAGAATCGACCTCTGACTCGGAAGCTTTGAGCTCGACTAGGAGTGACTTCTTGGAGTGACATTCTTCAGTGTTGTGCCAAAGGATTTCATGGTTTCACACCATTTTCCCATGTCCTTCTTTGACTTCTCATTACCCTTCTTGTGTTGCGTCTTGGAATAGTTGTCCTGAGAGTGGCCATATTTTCTCTGTCACTTGTTGTGTGAGTTGGGGCTGCCTTTTCCCTGCTTCAGATGTGAGGAGTTTGCAAATCCAAACTTTCACCTCTTCTACTTAAATTTCTTCTTAATCTTGACAACATATATATAAGTTGTACCCAATGATGTGACATATAGAAACTTCATTTTTGATTGAATGTATCTATGAAAACAACCACATTATTTGATCACCAGATGTCACTCAAAATATTTGATACCCAATTTGGTGCGCAGGGTATGGAAAATATTGGCGAAATTTGATACTGTCTGGTCCCTTTCCTGACGCAGGGTGGTCCATCTTATGTACTAGTCCTCGTAGCTTCCAACAGGGTAGTATTATTCTTTAATGGGATCCATGAAGGAGTCCCATGTGGTGGTGACCAAAAATATTGTATATTTCTCTATGGAAATTTTCTCAGAGTAAGTATCCCACTAGTACTTAACATTGGGGATGACCTTGAGGAGTGAAAAAGTAATCTTTCCCCTATTGGAAAAATTGTGTACTGAAAAATACCCTTCGAGAAGATTCAACCATTGATATACAACATCTTCATCTATCATTCCTTTAAATAATAGAATATCAAAATTTACTTGTACTTTGAAGGGGGTTTCATGGCTACTTGATGAATATTCTTCTCATGTGGGAAACCACCAAAGGATCTGTGCAAATTTGTCCATCATTTTGTTCCTTTGTCATGCAAGGGCTTCCTCGAGCAACATTTTAAAATGATCTCCTACTCCATCATATTTATTTTCATCCCCCATGTGTTTTTTTCGGGCTCGACGTGACCGATCTTGCAAAGGATTGACTGGTTTGAGTCCCAACTTCTTGTACCCTGATCTTATCAGGGACATGCACAAAGAAAAATAAATGAAGAGAAAAATTGGCTCCAATACCACTGATCTAGATTTATGAGAAGAATGAATTGAATAACAGACTAAATACCATAACAAATAAATATGAAGAACAACAATAGATATCCAATGAACAATAACTTCTATTGAATAAAAAAAATAGGTTGAAACTGTAAAACTGTAGAATTGATAACAACTTGCTTGAATGGTGGTAGCTATCTCTGAGAAGATATGTGGCTGCTATGTACATCCATCTAATCAGAATTATTACAATGAGGCTCCAGAGGCCTTTCTAACATTACTCATGAATTCCAAAACCATATACATCCAAAAACCTAACCCTAGGAGGTGAAATGTAAAACATTATGGGGGCCCCACTGGGTAATTTGGTACCTCAAATTCCCAGGGTCGTCACTTTTTTATACGACCTCTGTTTTAGGCGTCTGATAGCCCATTGGAAATGTATTTTCAAGAACTACACATTATGCCATCAGAATATGACTCTGTCTATAGTTTGACTATGGCAAGAAAAAAGAACACTATTTAGGGCCCCAAAATGACTCTAGAAGTACAGAAATATGCGTTGACATGAAAAATTCCAAAATAAGCCAGTTGGATTAGGTGGGAAGCCACCAATATCCACCTAAAATTTGTGTACGGATTCAAACAACCCTGGAAGTGTAGAACCAACAATTATAAATAAGTACAGAAGAACGTGTTGAACTAAAAATTGTCAAGAGGAGCCAATTGGAATAGGTGGGTGGCCACCAATATCCACTTGGATCAGTTTAATTTCTTTTATTTTTCTCTCAATTTAATCATTTCCAATTTAGTATTTTTCTCCAAAGAATCTGAATTAAAGAAATTTGTAGTTTTCTATTATAATTAAAAAACCAACCTAATTTACATGCGATGGCTTAATAAATTGCAACATATTTAATAAAATGGAACCAGGAGACAATGTAAGCCGCTCAGAAGAAAACCACAGAGAAAAAAACCCCAACCAACCCCAACCAACCACAACCACCCAATGTAAACAATCAAATTTATGACGGGTTGGTCATATTAAGAAACCTTGAGGAACAATTGAGGGACACTAAAGAGCTTATCAGTTTCCCTGGCCAGTTATTTGGACATCATTGTGAATTCCATTAAAAGTTCCCAAGGGAAATTGACCTCTATTTCTGATTATAGGGAAAGAATGTATGAGTACTATATCACTAGTTTGGACATAAACTAAGTCAGAGACTTGGGAATTTAAAAAAAATATATATAGACTATTTTTAAGGATCCTAGAAATGGACAAGAACTACCATTGACCAAGAAACCTTCTCCATTGACTAGTGCATCCAAACCCAGATTAGTTAAAACTAGATGGATATGTGGTATATGGATTTTGATAAACCTCCCTGCAATAATAGGGAGGTGCCCTTATATTTTCTGAAAAAATTATGGGCTATGTTTTTGGGTAAGCATGTCAACTAATTTTACATGGGTGACTTCTAGGGGGTGGGTCAAAGGTCCACACAGGACCGGGAGCATGCCAGGCATGATCCCATGTTAGGTCCTCATTCCCCCAGGAGAAATCCTAACCCCTTACCTAGCATCCTCCTTTTGCAGAGAGATTGCAACAAGTATAACTAGCCATTTCATCATTGACTCATAGCCTAGTGCAACATAGTAGCATTGTTGAATTATCTCGGTAGGAGGTGCCTTCCAGTGACATTGATAGAGGGGTTGGAGCTTCAACATGCACACCAAAGTATAGTGAGGAGAGGGAACATGGACATAGAAGCCATTGATGTGAACCTCATAGATGCTCGATCTATGAGATGACATGCTATGGAAATATAAAGCCCAGTGGACAACATAGCTTCATGGAGGAGGTTAGTATCTTATCCCTCTCTATGTTCTTCATGTTTTATTTATTTTGTATTATGTTTATTTATACATATTTTTTATTGTATGTTTTTTTGCAGTTGTTACATCCGAGCAGTAGAACCTCTATGTCGATGGATGCATAAGTGCCTATCCCCACCACTGATGTAGAAGTATAGGGAACCTTCTTATTGGGAACACCCCACACACAGGTATGTGTCAAATTTGATAAATTCACCATCATCATTTCTTTATTTTATATCATTCTCAAATTTTTAATGTTCTTGTGTTTCTACAGGATTTGGGACTAGGCGATGTCGGGGAATTTCCATATGGGATGGATAAGTCACCTGCATCATAGTTACCATGTGTATAGTTAAATATTGTATAATTATCAAATTTCTTGTGTTTATATTTTTGAATTTTAATATTTGGTACTAATAGTTCAATATTATTAATATGTATGCAGGTTGTTTGCTAGATATAGTACTACTACACTCCCTGGGCACCTGGGCCTTACTTTTGGGTTACCTTTATCCAAACCTAGGGAGTTGCAATGACTTCTAGAGCATGTGGGGGTCTATCATAGCCCACCCCCAACATATGTCTTATTGCACACATCCTCATTGGATTCACACACATGACACCCATCCGCACCACCTCTTCCATCGTATCCATCTATAGTGAATGTACCTATATGCCACCTACCCCCCCCCCACCATTTCCATCAACCCCATATAGAGAGGCTTCCACAATAGAGGTTTCCTCAGAGAAATTTGTACAACCTAGTGCTCATTTTTCCAGGGAATATCCATCTAGGCCCGAGATATTCGCGGTGAGATAATGTGTTGATGATAATTTTTTTTTTTATCATGAATTTTATTTTACACATATTTGTTTAATTTTCTCGACTTGATACTTGTAACTGATGCATGGTAAGGCTAGTGAAGTAAAGTCAAGGAAATGCATCACATAGCATGGCAAGGCAAGGCATGGCATGGAAAGGCATGGAAATACAAGTGACGGAAATGCCAATCCTTGTCATGCCATGCCATTCCATGCCTTTCCATGCCATGACATGCCATTCCTTTCCTTTCCTTTCCATGCCATATCATGCCATGCCATGCATTGCCTTACCTTTCGATGGTATGTCATGACTTTCCTTGCCTTGACAAGCCATGCCTTGCCATGCTATGCCTTTCCTTTCCATGCCTTTTCATACCTTTCCTTGCCATGTCATGCCATGCCTTGCCTTCCCATGCCATTACTTTCCTTTTCTTCACTTTCCATGCCATGTCATGCTATGCCTTTCCTTTCCATGACATACCATGCCTTTCCTTTCCTTGTCATGCCTTTCCTTAACTTTCCAAGCCATCCCATGCCTTTCCAATTCATTCCATTCCATTTCCATGCCTTTCCATGCCATGCCATTGCCACACCATTTCCATGCCTTTCCATGCCATGTCATTTCCATTCCATTGCCATGCCTTTCCAAGCCATGCCATTCCATTTCCATGCCTTTCCAAGCCATGCCATTCCATTTCCATGCCTTTCCTCTCCATTGAATGCCTTTGATTTCCTTTCCTTTACTTTCCATGTCATTCCATGCCATACAATGCCTTGCCATGCCATGCCATTCTTTTCCTTTCCATGTCTTTTGTTGGCACAGAGGCAGACCCAAGATTCAATGCTACAATAACGCACCAATAAAACCCTAACTACTAACCATTTCGGCAACACCTGTGAAGTAGATGAAGTCTCACTCGAGGTAGAGGCAGGGGTGGTTGCATGACCCCAGTGTCTGTAACCTTAGCTAGGACATAGATATGTGTTTACAACACCTTAACAAAGCACTTAGCAGTCACAACTTGTTAATATTCAACCTTAGTTACAGTGCAGCTAAAACCTAACAACAGGTCAGTGCAGTATTCACACAAATCCAATATAATCAAGCACTAAGCATACCAACATAAATAAGATATAGCATTTATTCACATTATTCAGCACTAAGATACCATATCAGATTCATCTAACATACATCAAGGCACAAAGCATTTAACCACATAAACAAGAGAACAACCATAAAGCACATAGAAACCACAACGCAAGATATACGTGGTTCACCCCCACCTTAGGGATACATCCACCAACTCTTATTATTTATTTATTTCTTCTAATCTTCTACATGCATTGAGCCATGATATCTTACCTCGTAGAGGACAGTAGATCTACACACCTCGCTAGATCCTCCTTCCCTGTAGTACAACAAAAATCCTTCCATGGTCTCTTACAACCACTTGTGCTTAGCTCTACAAGTCTCACACAGTACGCACAAAGCATCTACAATTACCAGTTGCACTTAGCACTTAGCACATTCTCACACTTTCCTCCTTTGATCACATAGATCGAACTACTTCCTACATCGCCTAGATTTCTATTTATACATTTCAAAATGGGCCTAAACATGGGTAAACCCATGGGCTGACATCCCATATCTGTTACATAAGTCCAAAACCCAAAAATCCCTAAAAGGGGGTCGAGATCCCACGATCTCTTCTTCAACTTGTGCTTCATATTCGAAAGCCTATCGAAGTCCCAAAAGTAGGTCAAACGTGACCAAGGATCCTCAAAACTTGGTCAAGGGCCAACATGCCCCCAACACTCACTTGTGACTCATTCCGAATCACTCTAGTTTGGGTAGTTGTTATTTAAAAGCCTCTAGCTTGTCTCAAGATACTTTGACCTATTGTTGCGCCAGGGCCTCCTGCTCAGTGAACTCTTGGATGTCTACTTCATTCATAAGTCCCTCTAAACGTTTTTCAACTGCAGCGACTACTTGTTCCAACTCTGTGCCTCAACCTTCAATATCCTCAAACAGTTGGAAAGATTCATCCTGAACTGGTTGGAGACTTTGAGTCACTTCCATGACTTTGCTCTGAATGGTGTGGACCTGCTGTTGAGCAGTGCATTGTTCTTGGGATTGCTTCATCCTTTCAACTACTGACAAGAGCTTCAACTGCGCTTGTACTATTTCTTCTTGTTACTTTGCCTCTTGGAGTTGTGACTTCGGTACCTTTAGCTCAGTATCTTCAGTGAGTCACTCATAATTTTGTGTGCTACGCGCACTTAGCTGTTTGCATTCTAGAGAGAATGTTATGATCCTCTTGACTGTGCTCTGGGCAGTGGCTTCTCTTTGATCTCACATTTCCTGTGGGGTTCTTGGAAATGTTCATAGCTCGCGGTATGAGATTCTATGTTGAATTTGTTGGATATCTTCCACAAGATGCTATACTTGGTGTTCCACTGGGTCTTCCTCCTTTTTCTCTAATCATGTCACAGAGTGAAGTGCTCTACTGATTGCTTCTTTTACTCCCACCTACTATGCGATCAATTTCTCTTTCTCTTACTGGATATGCACTTTCTCTTCTTCAAACTTAGCTTGGAGGGAATCCTTCTCTTGTTGTGCAACTCGACATTGCTCTATGACTACTTTTTGTACTTGCTTTAGGGCCTCTGTGGCCTATTCAGTTTTTTCCTGTGTGCGACGAAGTCGAGCTTCAATCGCATCAGCTAGTCTTCAAAGTTGGGTAGGCTCATCTCCCAACTCAAGTGATTCTTATGGTGGGGGCGTAGTGGATATTGTGCAACTGGATTGCATGTCCTATTGTACCCCTCTTAGTTCAACCTCAATTCTATCATATATCTCCTCTTGCTTGGATTCATGTTTCTGTAAGATGTCTTGTGAGGCATCTTCTATAACTGCGATGATAAAGTTGAAGTCATCCACAATGAGAACAGTTTGCATCTTAGTCAAGGTGGCTCTAGATTTCTTTTGGGAAGTGGGTTTCATGGGATAAACCTTCATTTTCTTCAAGGGATTAGCCTCATCAGTGGGGTCCCTAGGCGGTGTTACTTTTCCTTTCTTCTGCTGGTATTATTTTCCATTTGTCTCTTATACTTCGACATCACCCCCTTGTCCAAGTGATACTAAAGTAGTTCCTTCCGATGCGCTTCTCAAGTTTTGGGCCTCTTCGGTCTTCTTCCTTATACTTAGTCTAGGATGATCCTTTTCTTCATGAGTGGTCTCAGGGTTGCCGATTAGTTCAGGGTCCGACATTTCTGTGAGGTCTACGGGGATGAGGATTTTTGCTGACCAATCCTTGGTGATCTCTTCAAGGTCCTTCTCGGTGAGATTTTATTACAATTGCAGCCTTTCTTTGTGCTCGTCTGCGTGCATGGTGATATAAATTAAGTGTCGATATGCACAGAACTTCATGAGGGATTAGAACCGATGCAGGGTGTTCGACATCATGCAAGGGACAACTTCAATAGCCCTCTTCAGTTGGAGATAATAGATATGAAAGACTGCGTTCGGCTGGCACTGTTTTCCCATATCTCTTGAGTACCAAAGCATGGCGAACTTCATAGTGAGTGGCTTGAATGACTCAATGTATGGAAAGGTCACACCTTCTAGCATTTCCCAAGTAGTAAATGTGATGAGGATTAGGACCCAGCTAAAGTGGAACTCATAGCCCTAATCCCAAGCTTTGCAAAATTCTAATACCAGCTGATTGACCAAGTACTTCACTCATTTCATCTGGAGTCCTTCTACACATTTCTCGGCTAGGTCAACAACTAATCTTGTGACTTGAGTAGGTCAGTTCTTCCTCACTAGCTTTCCTACAATCAACTGTCATGCCAAGCGCACTATGCCATTCTGGATGGAAGTTACCTTGTAGCCTTGCATTCCCTTTTCTACATCGGCATAAGTGTCCTTAATTCTCTGTGCCAGGGTGCGGTCGAAAGCCTTCCCTGGGTAGAATTCTTGTAGGTCAGGTCCTTGTATGCTCAATCTAGTGATCCTATGGATCAACGTCAGATCAACTGTAATGCGTCTATCTAGCCATAGGTATCTGCCATGGTAACATGAGAGCAGGAGCTTAACAAAAATGTTAACCTCCTGGTGCCTTCGAAAGTGTGGGATCTTCATCATGTTTAAGAGGGTGAACTGTGTTAGGTGAAAATATTGTCGTTTAATTCCATTGTAGTACTTGCCCAACTATTTAATTTGTCAATCCAAGGTTCATAGGCTTACAAAGCACATGCACTATATATGCAAGATTGAAGTAGAACTAATATAATCTAAATTGTTGAAATGAGATTAATCTAGGAAAGCATTGAAAGACTAACTAGGAAAGCAAGAAATTAATCTAGGAAGGCAATACAACATGTGAAGAGTTGAATGAAAAAAGACATATGTGAGCTCACACAATATATCAATATCAAATTATATTACAAGAGTCAAATGACAAAGCATGAAAGAATAACAAAGCTAAGAATCAAATCTAAGAATCCCCTTCTAGGACTTCAAGCTGATCTAAGTCTAATCTCTCATCTCTAACTCCAACTTCCCAAATTATCCATTACATGATGTCTCACCAAATTATCCCCCCTCATGAAGAGAGAGAACTCTCTTTTATAGATGAAAGTCTTGAAGAGTGTCATAATTATAGATCCACTATTATCTCAACTTATTCCTTCAAATCCTCCACTCATATCTTGGATAAGATATCCTATTAAAATCTCCATTATCTTCTCCTTTGAATATGCTTGAATGATTGTCCCAAATATTCTTCAAATCTTCAAAGCTTGAAGATGAAATTCGAATTTGAGGCTAGGTGGTAATATTTGATTTTGTTGAAATCTTCACATATGCCTGCACACATCATCAAACTCATCCAACCTTGATATATAATGAAAATGTGTCATTTTTCTAATATTTAATCATAAATTCACTTATAATACTAAAATGAATACAATGGAAAATAATAAGGAGAAACCCTCATATATTTATGAAAATGGTATGATGGAAGGTTAATGGGACGATGCAATGTAAGGAATAGTGAAGGAAAAAGAGGATATAAATGTGACATTTCTGAGGCCCAACATGCTCCCCAACTCAACTTGTTGCATGTCATCATGCAACCATGCATGGATCTTCTTAAGAACTTTTGGCATTCAAACTATGGCTTTGATTGATGATGTCCTTTTAACAAGGAATGTTTCCAGGGTATGCGATACAAGAGTAACAAAATGTGAAATATGTGTAACAACATGTGAAATTTGTGTAACAGCATGTGGAATTTTCTTATGGTTGGTTCTTGTGTGACAACCATGAATACAAAAGATGTTGGTTCTTGTGTTAACAACATTTATTTGACTTATTGATTTTCTTGCTACAATAATTTATCCATGTAGTCACTGGAAATAATAAGATATCAAAGTGCATAAGAGAGAATCATTGAGTATAAGAAAGCCTTTTCTTTATCTTTATGAATCATGCCAATATGTATATCAATCGAAATGAAACAAAGGTTCTTTGGAAAGGAAAATTTGGTAAACAGTAAATGAGATGGAAAAATGGAGTGATAATAGTGGAAAAATGGAATACTGGTAGTGAATATATCCCCCCCACCAACTAAATCGGTTGCATGCCCTCATGCAACTTAGTGTAGATGATGGAAGGAAAGAGAGCATGGCGGGGAAAATTTTCAAAATATTCAAGTCAACATATAAGGAATTGTGTGATTAAAGATTATAAAAGAACATACCTCCACTTACCCAAGAAGTAGATATAGTTGTTGTGGCTGTTGGATCAGGAAAACGTGACTGGAACTGTAGATGCAACTACTATAACTACTAGAGAAAAGAACATATGACTGTGACTGATGGAAGATGGAAGATGTCACTGCTGCAAGATCAGAAAAATGGAACTGCTAATGTTGTTGCTAATGTAACTGGATCATGGGAAGTGAAGGAATCTGAACTGCTACTATCGAATCATGAGGAATGTGGAAGGCAGAGAATATGGAACTATGGTACTCTCATATATTGGAAATCAAACTGTTGCAACTACTGAGGGGACCATGAAAAAGTGTATAGTCTTCACCCGCTACAAAACCGATGGTACAATTCTCATCATCCGAATGAATGTGTCAATGTCGAGCATGAAGAGAAATCATTGGATTACCGTCCATTGATGAATGTCGTTAACCAATGCGATACAAACTCACCAGTGATTTCAATGAGTGTCAAGGTACCCTAGTACATCTTGTGAAATTCTAATAGAGGTGTTGAGGTCAAGCCACTTGCAAGATCTAACGATCAAGGGACATTGATATATTCCCATGATTGCTAGCGAGAGAGCTTTCCATTAAGGCATGCAAGCCTCAAGGTACTCAAAAGGAACTCTAGTCTATATCCCAGATAGGGTGCCGAGGTCAATGGGGCAAGACTTGTTGAAAGGTGGGCCTTAGGGAATCCCACATCAGTCAACGCGAGTTTGTAAAAAGATTGGTATGACTATAGATGTAAAGATCTCAGTAGCAACATGGTTTATGATAAGGAATCAAGGTAATGTAATCATGGAAAAGGGAGTTTGTTTTATTCAGAAGGAAAACTAGAAAGGAAAAAATGAAATGAAAAAGATAAAGGAAATGATGTATGCAACTCAGAAAAATAGGCGTGTGTGAAGTCATGAAAGTTAAGGAAATGGAAGATGGCTTCAACACAGGGATGACCAATCAACTTTGAAGGAGAAATGGGGTAGTGTTACAACATGAAATGTTTCAAAATGTTTTTCTCTAACAGCAAACATCAGGATGCGCAAAAAGTTTTTGTGTATTAGCAAAATGTTTTTGTGTAACTGTGTAACAACAAAATGTTGTTGTGTATCATCAAAATGTTGTTGTGTATCAACAAAATTTTGTTGTGTATCAACAAACAACATGATTTTTTGATGAGTAACATCTCCTTCAAGCTGTCTAGCAAAGCATCTATTCTTTGAAGAATGTTGCAATTCATGAAAATCATTGCAGCATGGGATGCGCTCGACTATGAACTTAAAAATCTTAGTACAAATTCCTGCATAAAAACTGTGAGATTTGCGAAAAACATATCATGCAGAAATAAGTGCAAATGCAACAAATCAAAGAAATAGACTGTGTTTTTATACCTGTTTCCGTTGCATACTTATTTTTCTTCGCTGTATCAAATATTCCCATGTGTATAATAACCAGTTGCTGAGAATTTTCACTAAAGTCCTAGAATATTAAATACGTTGCTTATCAAATTTACCCAAGAAATTAGTCAAGCTGTTCCATTGATTTTAATTGTTTTTCTACATAATCATGAATAATTAGAGCATACAAGTCTCTATGAAAACCAGTAAGCGGACACAACAGTCGATCCTGAAATACAATGCCTGCAAAAACACGTTGATCAGAAATTCCAAGAACATATAGATGTTATGAATATAAATTGCATCAGGTTATGAACATCTTAGTATGTCAAATTGGTCCATTTGCCACCCAAAGTGAACATTAGTTTCCCTGTATGACTATATATGATGTAAATTGATCTTGGTTGCGTTGCATGTTGTGAGCAACCTACGGATCTTCAAAACAACATTCCTGAAGTTCCTCACGCTTTGTCTCAACTGTACTTCACTTTATTCTCTTTCAACAATTAGGTGTGCAATGCGTTTTAACGTTCTGACTTAAGCCCTTGCAGTGTAGGTTGCACATCAATCACTCTATCACTAAAGAGAACACAAAAATAAAGCAACATATCATCTTTACCTACTGCATAATTGGCATAAACAGTCTCATGCATACCCAACATCCCCAATATTTTCTCATGAGAAGATGGAAAACAATCCCAAGCCCATTAAAGTACTATCCACCAGAATGAATTGCATCAGTAAATCATTAGAAAAGAGACTTGCATCTATGAATCATTAGAATCTCTATGACTAACTTCAAAAAGAAGCAATACTTCAATCTCTCCAATGTAATTCCAACAAGCAATAAGTAGGTCCTTCAAACTTGTGACTAGGAAACTAACCTATTGTAATAGCAATGCATTTATGCAATATGCACTTGGGAACAAAGGAAATGAGTGATAACAAAAGTTGTTTTTTCTTTTTCTTTACAAATGTTAAGTGTTTGATCTTCCAAATCATCTATCAAAATTTATTTTAAACAATTTAGGGACTATATGTATGGCAAGCAGATTAATGCGCAGAACATTTATTGCATCACACTCCAAAATATGTAGTTTTATGTGAGATATCTTATAAATTCGGCAGCAATGGCTATGGATCCTCCTATAATGGCATCCTTTATTATCTTGTCTTTGGTGTATTTATGATCACCGAAGGACATGGCAGCTTCAGTCACAACACCAATTATTAAATCATTCTTCCAGTCTCGCCTACCACTAATCCTTTCTACTCCAGTATATACACTAGCTACCGCACCCCACTTGAAGAATATAACAGTTCCAATTTTGAGAAACTCGCCAACTATTTGATTGAGCAAGGGATTTCCCATATCAATCACTACACCCACAAATGGTGAATGAATGTTGGAATAAATTCTTCCATGAGGCATATTGTCAGGTGCTTTGAATCGATGTTGATTTGTAGTATGAAGACCTACAAAACTATAAGGAAACTTGGATCCTCAAGGAGATTCTCAATGTAGAAAGCACAAATGAGTTCTTGGCCTGAGAAAAAGCTTCACCTTAAATCTTTTCGTGCATATGAAATGTGTGATATTGTTGTGTGGAAACAAAAAAAGGATTGTTCTTTGAAAATGCATGTAGGGGAATGTGAGATAACCGTACAAAACCTGATAATGAACACCTTTTGTTGCTGAAGTGTAACCTTCCTCTGTGATCTATGTGAGGATGAGATGGAGATCCAGATAATGACTTTGGTATTGAACTAGGTGGTTATTGAGAGTTCTAGATATATCGACCGCTCGTAAACGTATGCATGAAGATAGCCATCCAATAGGTAAAAATAAAGCTACTCATGCTTGGTGCCCCATAAGTGGATCTGCATGCCCTCATGGGGAAAAAAAACAAATGCTAACTGCAACTACATGGTTAAAAATTCCCATATTGCATTAAAGAATCCATGCTCCAAAGAATTTTCTATGATCATTGGGAGAGATGTGAAGAGACTGAGTTGAATAATGAACTGTTGATTGAGGACTGTTGCAAGTGCCTTGTTGTTTGTATTAATTGCTTCATCTATAATGGACTTCTCAACTCCACTAAGAGTCAAATAAACCCTTCCCCAAAGGAATGCATAAAATTCTAGTACCACCAACATAGTATTATAGAATCCAATTGTTGAGGTGTAGAAGGAGAACATGCAGAAAAAAATAAAGGTTGTGACCAAGGCGATACACATCCCTGCTCAATACCTTCTCACCATTGCCACTAGAAACCTTGGCTTCAAACATGGATATTTGGTTTAAACCAACATCATGTCTGTTTCCAACCTGGATATCTTCATGATGTGTCACAGTCCCCCCACGTAATGTGCAATTAAAGCCAACAAATATGTCCTCACTGATGTTTGCAAACTGGTAACCCATTCCAATCGTAGTCCCTGATATAGGGTGATGGTTTGGAAATGTTTGTTCACCATCTAATGCATAGGAGTCTTTAGATCTTGAATCCTTGTTTTTTGTTGGAGGAGTGTTTGAATCTTTAATTGCTATCAAGATATCCTCTTCATGAGAAGAGGAGATCCTGAATTTCACGAGGATCTGAGTGAGTAGTTCCAAGATGACACTCATTATTAAAACATATTGAAAAATGGGTTCTTACAACACCCAAATCAAAATAAAAAAACTAAAAATCATAGTTGTTGAAACACATACTCTCCACAGTTGCGGGAAACACACTTGCTACAATTGAAATTCACACTTGCGAAAAATGAAATTTGTGTAAATTGAAATTCACACTCTAGATTTGGCAGGGAGAACATGAGGAGTCTCCACTCAAGTAGCTTCTATGATCCCTTACCAACACATGCAGACACATTTGTAGGAAATCAAACTAAACCTCAATCCATCGTGCTTCCCCGACAACGATGCCAAAATGTTAGGCGAAAATATTATCGTTTAATTCCATTGTAGTACTTGCCCAACTATTTAATTTCTCAATCCGAGGTTCGCAGGATTACGAATCACACGCACTATATATGTAGGACTGAAATAGAACTAATATAATCTAAATTGTTGAAATGAGATTAATCTAGGAAAGCATTGAAAGACTAACTAGGAAAGCAGGAAATTAATCTAGGAAGGAAATACAACATGTGAAGAGTTGAATGACAAAAGACATATGTGATCTCACACAATATATCAATCTCAAATTATATTACAAGAGTCAAATGAAAAAGAATGAAAGAATAACAAAGATAAGAATCAAAGATAAGAATCCCCTTGTAAGACTTCAAGATGTTCTAAATCTAATCTCTCATATCTAACTCCAACTTCCCAAATTATCCATTACATGATGTCTCACCAAATTATCCCCACTCATGAAGAGAGAGCACTCTCTTTTATACATGAAAGTCTTGAAGAGTGTCATAATTACGGATCCACTATTCTCTCAACTTATTCCTTCAAATCCTTCACTCATATCTTGGATAAGATATCCTATTAAAATCTCCATGATCTTCTCCTTTGAATATGCTTGAATGTTTGTCCCAAATATTATTCAAATCTTCAAAGCTTGAAGATGAAATTCGAATTTGAGGCTAGGTGGTAATATTTGACTTTGTTGAAATATTCACATATGTCTACACATATCATCAAACTCATCCAACCTTGATATATAATGAAAATATGTCATTTTTCTAATATTTAATCATAAATTCACTTATAATACTAAAATTAATACAATGGAAAATAATAAGGAGAAACCCTCATATATTTATGAAAATGGTATGATGGAAGGTTAATGGGAAAATGAAATGTAAGGAATAGTGAAGGAAAAAGATGATATAAATGTGATATTTTTGAGGCCCAAAAGACTGCGCAAGGTTCATAGTCAAGGACTGGGGGATTATTTTTGAGTTCTTCCCCTTTGTCCTGGTCAAATACTTGTAAGGAGAAAGCATGTTGTAATTCTTGTGGTCACCGAGGTTGAAGTCCCTGAACTTCACCATCGTGATCTTATCTTGATGCGCTCTGACTACACGTATCCCCTTCGAAAGGTACACAATAACCATGCTATAATCAAAGTCCCTCAAGACACTGTCATGACTCACCATGCCAGCCAGAGGAGGGATGTAGTCAGGTAATATGGTCAGGATTAACTTTGCATTTGCTAGATCATCTATGTGCTTGGTTCTCTTCTCTGTTGTCGGTCAGGATGGTCTGAATCCACAAGAAGTCGATGGAGAGGCTTGCACTCCTCCCATCGATGAATCTTGAATTCCTGTAGACATCACTCTCTCAACCATCATATCAATTAAAACTTCCTTGACTAAATTTTACACGGCACTAAGCTCGTCCGAAATGCACGCTCTTGATTGGAAAACTCGGGTGGAGGGATGAGTTCTCAAAGAAATAGAACTAGCATTGATATTACTAATCATAGCGCGGTATAAATGGGTTCTCTTGTTATCTTTGATACAATTTGAAAAAGTGTTATCGGTGCAACAGTCGACGAACTAAGTAGACATGATGTAACAGATCTCTCCAATGAATAAGAAGATTTCCATCAATGCAGTTCTATTCATTGCGACACATTCCCAATGGTCTGATGGCAAGCTTTATGGTCATAAATGTTGTTATAACCATTCTATAACTTCGGTCCAACAATTATAATGCTTCCAATGGTCATATCGCTTCGCCATGGTGAAGTGCCATGGGGCACTGTTTTGCTATTCCAACGAAGTTCCAATTTTGTAAATCTTCCTTCCGTGAAGTTCCCTCTGGGCCCTTCTCTAACTTTTCTACCTTTTCTCTCTTCTTACCGAGTTTTCTAGCCTTCTTCCTCATGATCTTCATCTCATTATTCCTTTTTTCCATTTTGATTCTTATCTTCTTTTCGCCTAGCAGCTTCGCGTTGTTGAGATTCTTTCATAGGATCAAAGAGTAATACTGCTTCTCTATATGTGGTAGGTTCTCTACTTGTTTGTGAGTCTTCTTGTGTTCTTTCAACTTTGTGATCCAAGTTTCTAGTTCTATGTAGATTTGGTATGTTCTTCTGTTCTACATTCAAGTGTGATATCTTCCTAGTCATGAAATCTTTTAATTCCTTCTTTTTCTGTTCTAGGGCCTCCTCTTCTTTTCTTCTAGTCTAATCATTCTCGATCCGGGTTTTTTCTAATAACATAATAAATGGAGCATTGTTCTCAATGAATCTAGCAACCTCAAAATCTTCCTTTGTCGAATCTCCATGAGCACTCATAGACACCTAGGTGAGTCTTCCACATAGGTTTATCAGTTTTCCCCTGAATAATCGTATTCCTCCCAATGAAGGAGTCATATCAGGATTTCCTAAATCTTCCCAAGTTCTTTTTTTCATGATGTTTACCTGTGTTTCCTCATCCATAACAAAGTCTATGTCGAAGTCTCTTATTCTTGATTCTATTCATTCTTTTTCTTTGAAGATCTTTGATAAGTTGATATTTCTGTGATCATTTAGGGTTTCTTTCATTTGTAGTAGTACAGTCTCTGAGTCTGTTTGGGATTCTGTCATGGTCTTAGTTTCGTGACCTTCCTCGAGGTTTTCTTGTCTCATATTCATTATGTCAAGCTTAACAATCATTCTAGGGCAATCCAAAACTTCATGGTCCATAGCTTTACAACAAATACAACCAGGTCTTTTTCCAGGTCATTCCTTAGCAATATTTCCCAGTCTTATGCAACTGTAACAAAGGGTTAATCCTCTTTTTTTCTTAAATGATCCCCAACCTTTCCTGTGTTGTGCACTAGGATCATAGTAGCTAACCTGCAAAAAATTCTTTCTAGGATCCTACATCCATTTGTTAGTCCAAACATTTTTTCTATGCATAGGAATAACATATCTTTCATTATTTCTATCATATCTACTCATATCAAACCTTCTTTCATCTAACTGTTCCCTAGTTTTCAGACTAGGATAACATTTATCAAACATACCTAGATCCATACTCTTGAAATAAAAATTTCCACTAATCTTACTTTCAGCAGAGCACAAAGCTTTCAGATCTAAAACTTTTCACTTATTCTTACCTTTATTAGAGCACAAAGATTCAAGATCTTACCTCTTTTCTTCGGATCTGACTTCTCTCCTTAGCACAGAGATTTACAGGTCAAGTAGAATATTGTGCACTAAGGCAACATATCTACGCACAGAGATTTATTTCTTTCCTTCATTTCCCAACAATCACAGTTTCAAGTCTCGACAACAGAACCATTTGTTGGCACAGGGGAAGACCCAGGGTTCAACACTACAACAATGCACCAAAAAAACCCTAACTACTCTCCCTTTCGAAAACACCTAGGAAGAAGATGAAGTCTCACCTGAGGTAGAGGCAGGGGTGGTTGCAAGACTCCAATGTCTGCAACATTAGTTGGGACACATATATGGGATTACAACACCTTAACAAATCACTTAGCAGTTACAACTTGTTAATATTCAACCTTAGTTACAATGCAGCTAAACCCTAACAACGGGTCAACACAGTATTCACACGGATCCAATATAATCAAGCACTAAGAATACCAACATAGATAAGATCTAGGATTTATTCACATTATTCAACACTATGCTACCATATCAGATTCATCTAACATACATTAGCACAGTAAGCATTTAACCACATAAACAAGAGAACAACAATAAAGCACATAGCAACCACAATGTAGGATATACGTGGTTCACCCCCAACCTGGGGCTACGTCCACCAACTCTTCTTCTTTATCTCTTTATGTCAATCTTCTACATGCACAGAGCCATGATATCTTACTCCATAGAGGACAGGAGATATGCGCACCTTGCTAGATCCTCCTTCATTGTAGTACAACACAAATCCTTCCACTGTCTCTTACAACCACTTGCACTTAGCTCTGCAAGTCTCACACAATACACACAAAGCATCTACAATTACCACTCGCACTTAGCAATTAACACTTATCACTTAGCGCATTATCACACTTTCCTCCTTCAATCAAATAGATCGAACTACTTCCTACATCGCCTAGATTTCTATTTATACATTACAAAATGGGCCTAAACATGGGTAAACCCATGGATCAACATCCCATACTCGTTACATAAGCCAAAAACCCAAAAATCCCTAAAAGGGGGTTGAGATCCCACAATCTCTTCTTCGATTTTCACTCCATCTTCGACAACCTGTCGAAGTCCCAAAAGTAGGGAAAGCATGACCAAGGATCCTCAAAACTTGGTCAAGGGCGAACAGGCCCCCAACACTAACATGCGACTCGTCCTAAGAAAAGGGGGCCAAGATCTTGAGATCTCTACTTCGACTTGTGCTTCGTCTTCGATAGCCTGTTGAAGTCCGAAAATTAGGTCAAATATGACCAAGGATCCTCAAAACTTGGTCAAGGGCCAACACCTTTCCATGCCATGCCATGCCTTTCCTTTCCATGCCATACATTGCCTTGCCTTGCCATGCATTTCCTTGCCTTTCCATGCCTTGTCTTTCCTTTCCATGCCATGTGTTTCCTTGTGTTCACATGCCATGCCATGTTGTGACATGGCTTGCCTTGCCTTTCCTTACCTTGCCATGTCATTCCATGCCTTGCCTTTCCTTTACAAGCCATTCCTTTCCTTTCCATGCCATTCCATGCCATGGATTGGAAAGGAAAGTCATGGCATGGAATTACAAGTCATTCATTAAGTTAAGTTAATAAAAAAATAATGGCATTCATGTATTGTAACGTACCAAACCACCCCAGGTCGGGCACACTACCTCAAAAACTTTGTTTGAATTTGAAATTTGAAATCTGATACCATTTAATTATTAAATAAGAATCAAAGAAACATGATAAAAACATATGATAAACTAAATATTCATTCCATGATATAAATAATGTTTAAGCATGCCATGCATAGAAATAACCAACAAGCATGCATGTTGTAACATATAAATCACAGAGACAATATTTAATACACAACATAAATAAACATACAATAGAGAAACACATAACAGAGAGAAATTCTATTTAACAAAATGGTTCACCAATAGGCTACATACCAAGGACATTCCACCCAACCATAGAAACTATTTTTCCAAGTCTCAACAATAGGTCACCCCCGATCTAGGGCTATGAATTCACAAGGACGGTTCCAAGGTGTCACTAAGCTTCCCAAACCAGTCAACACTCAAGCTCTCATAATTTCTTAAACACACAACAATCCAAAGTACACCATCTCTCTTCTCTCCATCCTGCACAACCAAAGAGAATGGACCCCCTTCTCTACCATGTAGTCCCTCAATCTATCCAACTCCTTCCAGGGATCCTGTGCATCTAGTCAAGAATATCCATGTTGGTACTCTCAAGACTCGCAACTTTGAATAAAATTTAGTACATGCCAATGCATCTAAGGAAAGAAGGAACTAATTCATGGATGAAACACACTAGTCACTTCTACAACCAACAAGCAATGTATTCCTCCTAAATAATTCTTCCCCCAAGGTCCCATTCAAAACAACAAGAATGAATGATTGAAAAAGTGAACAGGATGGAGAGTGTGAAAAAATGAATAATAAATTAACAGAGTGATTGAAGAATAAGAACAAGAACAAGAAGAACCCCTAAACAGTCCACAAGATGAATTTATATATTTACTTGGGAATCAAGAACCACATGGCCTCCCCCCCCAAGAATCTCATGTAACCCCCTTCTCTCAATTAAGAAACTATGGATAAATAAAATATGATAAAATGGCTTAGCCCCTTAAGCCCACTCTCTCATGGAATCATGTCCCCCTATAACTCTTGTCTTTGTCTGTCTTGCAGACAACGATGTATTTTATTATTAATAATGATCATAGAATTACATTTCCTAGGCACACTAGCCTCTTTAATTGTTTGGACATTACGACCTTTAATCAAATAAACAAAATAAATTATTTCATATGGCAACTCAAAAACAAGGTATTACATTCCCCTCCCCCTTATTTGGCATTGTCCTCAGTGCATATACAAAATAGAAATCAAAATTTCAAAAATTATTCAAAAATTCATGGGTACTCTACCCACATTAAATCTTCATTCTCCCAAGTAGCATCTTCAAGAGTGTAACAGGTCCAATGAACTTTTACCATCTCTATAACTCAATTCCATATCATTTTGACTTTTCTTTCCAATATGCACACTAGTTGGACTTGAAATTATCCCTATGGTTCTACCTGAATCGAATTCCAATCAATAACATGGTTAAGATCATGATATAATTTTTTATCAAAGAGACATGAAATACATTATGTACATTGATGGAAGTAGGCAACTGGCCTTATTCTGTCCAATATCTCAAATGGACCACAGAATCTGGCAGCTAGCTTTGTACAACTACCGAACTTCAATGATCTCTTCTTGGGATTCACTTTTAAAATAGCATGCTCCCCCACTTTAAATTCTCTATCTGTCATGTTCTTATCTGCATAAATTTTCCATATATCTTGAGCTGCCTTTAAATTTTGCTTAATTATAACCATGTGGTCTTCCATTTCCTTGAGCAATTCTTGACCAAGTACTAATCTATCTACTGGGTTGTCCCAACTCACTGGAGTATTGTATTTTCTACCATACAAAGCCTCAAATGGGGATCATATTCAATGAATCTTGATACCCATTATTATAGGTGAACTCAACCAAATACAAGTAGTCTTCCCACTTAGATGGTATATCCATCACATACATTCTCAGCATGTATTCAATCACTTGGTTGACTCTCTCTGTCTTCCCATCTGACTATGGATGGTATGTTGTGCTAAAATTCATATTTGTACCAAATCCTTTATATAATCCCCTCCATAAATTTGAAGTAAACTTTGTATATCTATCTGAAACAATTGTCTTAGGTATCCCATGCAACCTAGCAATTTCCCTCATGTAAATTTATGAAATATTAGTTATTGTATGAGTCATTTTCATAGGAACAAAATGAGAAACCTTTGTCAATTTATCCACAACTACAATTATGGAATCATGTTTCTTTGTTATCCTGGGAAATTTAGTTATAAAGTAAATGGTTACCACTTCCCATATCTTCTCTAGAATTGGCAATGGCTGAAGAAAACCTATTGTGTTTCTATGCTCTGCTTTTACTCTTTGAAATTCCATATATCTGGAAATGTAATTAGCAACATCCTTCTTCATTCTTGTCCAAAAGAATTGGATTCTTACTACTGCAATTATTATTATTTTTTTTTATCTGGTAACAAGGGTGTCCAACATATGGAACATTATGAATTTCTTCTAATACCAAATTCCTAATTATTTCTGAATTAGGAACATAAATTTTATTCTTATGCATAAGTAATCCATCTTCCTTAACATCATACTCTTTAATTTTATGTTGTACATTTTGTTGTTGTAAGCTTTCTTTTACATGTAGGTAATGTTGATCTGTAACAACAACATCTAAAATCATTCTCTTTAAATCTGACTGATGCATACTAATAGTTTTAGAATGCATGAGATGTACTCTTTTGATAAGTGCATCAACAACTTTATTTTCTTTTCTCTTGATATTCTTGATGTCAAATTCATACTCACTTAAATTTCAGCCATCTTGTTTGTCTGGCATTCAAAGTTGGTTGTTCAAAAAAATATTTCAAACCACTATGGTCTTTGTTGGCCCTTGACCAAGTTTTGAGGGAGCTGGTCAAGTTTGACCTATTTTTGGACTTCGACAGCCTGTTGAAGGAGGAGCGCAAGACGAAGCGGGTATCACAGATCTTGGCCCTTTTTTTGGGTCCTTTTTGGGTTTTGGGATTATGTAACAGGCATGGGATGTCAGCCCATGGGTTTACCCATGTTTAGGCCTATTTTGTAATGTATAAATAGATGTCTAGGCTATGTAAGAAAAATGGGGGATCTATGTGATGTGAGGATGATAAGCTAAGTGCTAAGTGCAAGTATGGTTTGTAGATTCTCTGTGCATAATGGGAGAGACTTTCAAAGCTATGTGCAAGGTAATGTAACAGGTTGTGAAGTGCTTTGTGCTATAATGCAAGGAAGGAGGATCTCGCGAGGTGCACAGATCTCCTGTCCTAGGTGAAGTAGGGTTTTGAGGCTCTATGCTTGTAACCGATTGATTGAAGACAATAAAGAAGAAGAGTTGGTGGACGTTTCCCCAGGGTGGGGGTGAACCACGTAAATACTGTGTTGTTTCACTTTGTTCTTGTCTTGATGTGCTTATAACTTCTCTTGATAAGTGCTTTGATAGAGATAGATAAATATGTTGATGCTTTGTGCTAATGATGTGTAGGAATGTTAGATATGACCTATATGAAGGTGCTTAGTGCTTGATCTGCTAGATATAACCTGCCTGTTTATGATAAAGTGCTTAAATACATCAAATCTGAGTGAATGATGTGATGTTGTGTTCTATTTGTGCAGTAGTTATTGGTTGAATATTGATGAATTGTTGATAATAAGTGCTTTGTTAAGTATTATAGTCATAGATCTGTGTCCCAGCTAAGGTTGCAAACACTTGAGTCCTACAACCACCCTTGCCTCTACCTCGGGTGAGACTTCATCTACTTCGCAGTTGTTGCCGAAAGTCTTGATAGTTAGTGTTTTGTTGGTGCACTGTTGTAGCGTTGAACCCTGGGTCTGCTCCTGTGCCAACAAATGGTTCATTGTCGGGACCCTGAAACTATGATTGTTGGGAACTGAAGAGAAGTTATGTGCATGGATCTACTACTAAAGTGTGTAGTATTGGACCTGAAACTATGATTGCTAGGATCTGAGAAAGAAGAACCTTTGTGCAAAGATTCGACCAAAAATTGTGAAATATTTGTGTGTATATCTATTGCTCTGGTGCACAATACTCTACTTAGTTTGACAAGATCTATGCTAAGGAAAACAAGTTCGATTTGAATAAAAGATGTAAGATCTAAAATCTTCGTGCTCTGATACATGTAAGAATAGTGAAAATTTATAGATCTGAAGGCTTTGTGCTTTGTAGAAGTAAGATTAGTGGAAATTTTTGTTTCAAAAGTATGAATCTAGGTATGTTTGATAGATTCTATCCTAGCTTGAAAACTAGGGTATTAATAGATGAAAGAAGATTTGATATGAATAGATCTGATAGGAATAGTGAAAAATATGTTATGCTTATGCATACAAAGAATGTTTGGACTAATAAGTGTATTCAGAATCCTAGAAAGAATTTTTTGCAGGTTGGCTACCATGATCCTAGTACACAGTACAGGAAAGGCTATGGATCATTTAAGAGAAAGAGAGGATTAACTCTTTGTTACAATTACAGAAAACCAGGACATCTTGCTAAGGAATGCCTTGGAAGAAGACTCAGTTGTCTTTGTTGTAAAGCTATGAACCATGAAGTGTTGGATTGACCTAGAATGATTGTTAAGGTTGAAAGAATGAATAATAACCAAGAAAACCCTAAGGCAGATCTAGAAACCAAGATTATGACATAATCCAAGGAAGAATAAGAGAAAATATTTCTACAGATAAGAGAAACCCTAAATGATCACCGACATGTCAACTTATCATACATCTTCAAAGAAAAAGAATGCCTTGAAGAAAGAATAGGAGACTTCGATGTTGACTGTGTTCTGGATGAGGAAACATAGGTGAATATTATGATAGAAAGAACTTGGGAACTTTTAATAAATCCTGCTATGATTCCCTCATTGGGAGGATTATTTAGAGGAAAGTTGATAAACCTATGTGGAAATATCACCTGAATATCTATGAATTTCAATGGGACTTCGACAAAGGAAGATTTTGATATTGTTAAATCCAATGAGAACAACGCCTCGTTTACCATGCTACTAGGAAAACCTTGGATTGAAAGAGATAAGGCCAGGTGGAAATAAGAAGAAGAAGTTTTGGAGAAGAGGAAGAAATAATTAAAATATTTCATGACTAGAAGGATCTCACACTTGATCAAAGAACAACATAATAGATCAAAGCTATTTAACACTAGAGACCTGAATATCAAAGTTTCAAGAACACTAGAGGATCCTGTTGGCAGCCATATTAATCTCTATTTTTTTTTACAAGCTTCCTACACAAGGTTTTTAAACCTTCATTACTCGTCGCATTTTTTTTAAGAAACATCATTATCCTTTGCTTTTTGCATACCTGCTTTTCATTTTCATTTTCACGACTGCAAGCATGAAAACTCACAGTTGGAATTCATGTTGATTACATCAAAGGATTAATGTTCATTTAGTTTATCATGAACCTAATTGTTTACATGGTTATAAATCCTTTGCCTCAAACACACCACTTGTTACATATGTATCAAAACACCACCCATTTATGCATTTAACTATTGTTATGGTTTTGATTTATAAAATCTTTGATGCAATGGTTTATTTGACATATTGATTTATTTGGTCAAATCATGGATATGCAATGCTTCACTTGACATTTTGATCGAATTTTGTGGATATGCATATAATGGTTTTTAACTGTTATGATTTGTATGTACCATTACACCAATGTGTCATTCCAAGTACAACCTGATATGATGTTCTTGCACGGCCTTGATCTATACCATTATCCTTGCACGCATGGCATTAACAATCCTCCCTTTCATTTCGAGCTACCTTTGCATCATGTTGGGGAAGCTCAGGGAAAATGGCTCTGTTTCTATCCTGTTAAACCCTATCATCGAGTACCCTATTGATTTTGCGTTATTAGCCATGGATCCTATAGTGAGAATTGAACCCAACGGTGTCCAGACTTTGTTGTTGTTTGATAATGCCCGAGAAGACTTAGAGAGGAGTGGTTGGCAGGTTTTTGTTGAGAAGTTTTAGGGTTTTAACCTGGCAGTTGCTCGAAAATTTGCACTAACGTTCAATGGTTGCAGAGCCAAAATTGGGGACATCCAGCTTGAGTTAAACGAAGATTTCATTAGCTCAGCCACTAGTCTACCAGTCGTGGGACAAAAATGGTTTAAAAACTCAAAGGTTGATGAAGTTCCCTGATCACTGTTGTTTACCTCAAGGAAGATTAACAATTGCGACAAAGGTATGCCCGTTATAGCTCTAAAACCTAGATGGAACGATTTGTTAGCTATTGTCAAGAAGTTCATTACCTGTGAGGGTAGATACGGTTTGGTTTTCTTATACCACTTGCAGTTGCTCATGAGTTTTATCAATTTTCCCTTAAACATGCCATATTTTCTTCTTCAGAGTTTATAAAAAATGGCAAAGCGTTTTAAAAGGGAGAAATTCGACTCCAGCCTATTCCACCACTGTTTGATTAAAATTATTATCATTCATCAGTTGAAGTTAAATGGCGATTGTTGGGATGCTTTCCTGTTAAGGAATGGTTTTGCTAGTACTGAAATAGGACAAGTCAAAAAATCTGTCATTATAGAGACCCTGGTCGAGCCTTTCATTCCCCCTTCTTCGCTCTTGCCCTCTGTTAAACCCTCGACCTACCTGGACACTACCCAACCTGACACCCTGCCTGATTCATATCCAAAAGATGGTGGTAAGCCTGTTAAAAAGTCTGCAAAGAAAAAGTGTAAAGGTAACAGTGATATCAATTACAAGGGTAAAAATGCCTCGCGTTGGGTTTCACGATGTGCCCATAATAAACCTAAAGAAAACACAAACCAAAAACCAATTATGTTAAGCGAAGATTCTGATTCCAAAATTGAATGGTTTCTAAATGAAGAGTATCCATATTCACATGGACTTTGCTCAGTTAAGCCCTATGACTATGTGACGAACCTCCCACCGTGTCTTAGAAACAACCCCAACTTCCCTGGGATCAAACTTGACAGAGAACTTGCAAGTCAAATGAAAAGTTCCTCACCTATTAATACACAGTTTGTTCGTCCACAGTGCAATGAATGTTAGTCATGGCTCGACCGGTATTATAGAGACATCCCTTTGCTTCAGTCTCATATCAAGTCCTTGGAGGACCGGGTGAATGTACTAACAAAATAAAATGACATATTTCAAAATGTAGCTCAAGCTAATGATAAAAGACAAAAAACCACGGGCTCTGTTGTCTTTAAGAATGTGGAAGCGGCCACTGCCATTGTGAATTCAAAAATTGCTTGATTAAAACAAATCCCTAAATCTGAGGTATGGTATTTTAAAAATAATTTTGAGATGTTTTTGTTTTTGTTTTGAATTAGAATAAAAGATTTGTTTTCTCAAATTGCATCCATTATGTTTTGATTGATTTGATAAAACATGATTCTGGTTATAATAATAACTAGCTACAGAATCGTGAGATTCTGTAGCTAGTTACTAAAATTTGAATTCTTTGATTTTACAACTAAAATGCAATCTGAAATTGTGTATTCTTGTGCGTTTACAGGTACATACGATTTCTAAAGGAGATTGGATCGCTAGTGGAATCTCTGAACACGCTATTTCTTTACATGGTTTTAGAATAGGCTGTTAGTTTTGGATAACAATGGGAATTTGGAAGATTGTATTCCCATAATTTTTGGAACAAATTTGATGATTTCCACAGGAAATGTTTTGATCCTGTGGCCTTTATAAATGTATTGTTTTGTAAACTAAGACCCATCGCTGCCTGGGAGAAGAAACTATGGATTTTTGATTGATAGACTTGAATGAAAGTGGATATTTTCACAACTTGAGCTTCGATATGTCATATTTTTGTTCAAGTTTTGCCCATTTCAATTTGTAATCAAATTTTGACTACTTTAGATATCATGATTTGTTACAGGTTGATGTGATCGGATTTATATAATGTCCATGTTTTATGTCTCTCATTTTATATACAACAATTAATCTGTTATAATTCAATGATTAGAAGGTTGATCTTCTTTATTCGATGAGCAGTTATATGGAAATGTTCATAGCCAGATTTATCTTAATATGATCATTTGCCAGATTATAAATTGTTGTTACTACATATCATACTTGTTCTGTCATTAGCATTCAAAGTGTTATTGCTTTGCGTTTATGAGAAGCATTTGTAAGATCTGGTGCAGGTTGACCTCATCAAACAACAAACATAAATGTTATGCATAGGACACATAGGAGATTTGTTTACAGGTTAGTTTGCTAGTTTCATTTTATTAGTTTAATTAATATAAGAATTTCTCGTAGTTTAGATACATTGTATCAATTGTTAATTTTATTTCTCAACTAGATAGCTGCCATTTCATTTCCTGTTTATAAAAGTTATAAAAAATCAAAAGCACCATCTTCGCTGTCATAAGTCAATTCATATATGATTTTGTAGATTTCGATCAAAATTTGCATTTCGTGAATATTGTACATATAAGAGAGATTTAATCATATCAATACATTGTACATTTAATAAGTAGAATTACTATTAGTTAGCAAACTGTGAATATATTAGGTTTGTATATAGTTTTCAGCAGCTATTTTTCACTTAGTTGGTTTCTTTAGTTCTTCTTTTTTTACTTTCTTAGGACTTAGATTGGCTAACGGAGCTGCTAAACCCATCAGAGTGGATTAATCCAAACGTCTTGGGTTAAATAGACAACCCCAGAACGGATTCACTCCTCCATTTGGAGAGCGGTCAATTTCTCCCGTCAACAGATCCACAAAAGTTTGAAGTACCTATCCCAAACAAAGAACAAGTATTATCTGGGAACCCTAGGGAAGAATCTTAACAACATGAAGTGACTAGGTCAAAAGAAGATAAAAAATCAGAATGGAAAAATGAATATCGAGATGAAGCTCACTGGAAAGAAGGATAGAAAGTTAAGTAAGATGAGAGCCAATATCGATACGTTGTAGAAGGATATAGAGGGAACATCGCAGAAGGAAAAATTGTAAAATTGGAGCTTCCTTGAGATATCAGAATAGCAACACATGGCACTTTGCCATGGCGAAGAAATATAGTCATTGGGAACATTATAACTGTTATATCAATGCTATGAACAGATAGAAATCCATTTATGGCCAGCCATCTCACCATCTGACCATTGTTACCGTGCCATAATTAACAAAATTGAGTTAATGAAGGCCTCATACCCATTACAAGTAACCCGTTGTTGAGTTACCTATTTATCCCACCATGCCACACACTTAGAACACTTTTTCCAATTGAGAATTTGAGCCCGTAGACTAAGTTGAGTTTATATAGTGATCATCATGCTTCTTCTCTCTATCTCATTACTGTGTCTAAGCTACCCCCCGAACCTGATATTTTTAACCCCGAGCGTGTATGTAAGATGAGTTGAGAGATGCAGAAAAAGTTGTTGAGGAAGTTTTGATTTAACTCATGATTGAAAGAGTCATGTCGATGCCTGTAGGTATACAAGCATCATCCATGAGAGGACTTCCAGTCTCTCCATCCACTTCTCACAGAGCAAGATCATCTCGGTCATCTGATGAGAAGTGAACTAAGAACAGGGATGACTTAGTGAATGCTAAACTGATCCTGACTATCTTACCCACCTATATACCACCTTTGAGTGGTGTTGTAAACCGTGACAATGTACCTATAGATTTCGAGTATGCCTTAGTCACTGCGTACCTCCCGAAGGGGATACACACATTGCGAGAAGACCAAGATAATATCACAACATTGAATTTTAGCGACTTTAACCTCAGTGATCGCAAAGTATACAACATGTTATCACCACATAAGTATCTAACTATAACAAAAGGGAAAAACTCAAAGGTAATTCCCCAAGACATGGACCACGCTCTCACACAAAAGATCAAGGACACCTATGGTGATGTCAAGAAGGGCATGCAAGGCTACAAGGTATCCTATACTTAGAATGGTGCAATGTACCTCACCTGTCAAATGATTGCATGAAAGTTAGTACATAAGAACCGACCCACCCAAGTGATTGGTTTTGTAGTTGACCTCGCAGGGAAGTGCGCAGAGGGCCTACAAATGAATTGGTTGAAGTACCTAGTGAACCAGTTGGAACCTGACTGTAGAGAAGTGAAAGATAAAGAATATGAATTCCTTTTCAGCTGGCTCTTGATTTTGATCACTTTCATCACCTGGGAGATGCCGAAAGGTGCAACCTTCCCAGACATTCAACCATTTGAACCATTGGCTATGAAGTTCATTTCATTGTGGTACTCAAGTGACATGAATAAGAAATGGCAGTCAAATGTCCTGTTCCATACATTCTAAAATCAGCTGAAGATAGCCATACAGTCCGAGCCTCACATGACGTCGAACACTATACATTGATTCAAGCCTTTCATGAAGTTCAACGTTGATTGACATTTCATTTATATCACAGCGTGAGATGACGAGCACAAGAAACAACTTCAATCCTACTATAAGCTGGTGGAGGAGGAATTAGAGGAGATTACTAAGGAATGGTCCACTGACCTCCTTATTCCAGCAGACCCTATAGAGATATCTGACATCGACAGCCCATAAGCTGTGTAGGATACACCTGGACCTAAGAAAACAAAGAATAATGACGAAGTAAAAGATTTGAGAAGTGCCTCGGTGAATATTGCTTCTATGTCACCACATCAAGGAGGTGACGGTGAAGAGATAGATGGCACAAGAGCTGAACAGAGGAAAGGTGAAGTAACATCACCCAGAGGTGAGGATGACCCTTCGAAGAAAAGGATGGTTTCCCACCCAAAACCCTCCTCTTGGAAGAGATCAAAATCCCCTATAACTAATATGCATACCATCCTCACCTCTGATGATTTCAATTTCATCCTATTAGCCCTGAACGATGCTTCACTGGAGATAGCAGAGAAGCAAGAAGCTAAGTAGGAGGAGATGTACAATAGAATCAAGGTCGAACTCCAAGGGATACAACAGGCACTATAGTCGAGTTGCATAGTCTCCACTGTGCCTCTTCCACTGGGAACACTGGATCTGGGAGATGAGCCATCCCAACTCCACTGGCTCATTGATACAATCGAAGCTTGTCTTCGACGAGCACAAGAGAAAACCGCACAAGCCACCCAGGATTTGGCACAAGTACAAGGAGTACTTGTAGAACAATGTCGAGCTGTCGAATAGGAAAAGAGTGCTCTCCAAGTGAAGTTTGATGAAGAAAAGGAGCAACTGCAGCAAGGTAAGGAACATTTTCTCGTCGAGCAACTCAAAGTGAAGGAAGTGGTCAACAGAGCACTATGCTCTATGAATGTCATAGAAGTAAAGGTAGAGGATAAAGTCATGAATCAAGTAGCGCAACTTGAAGAAGTGATCCAACAGCGGCAACAACACATCATATACCTAGAACTACACATTGTGCCTGAGACCCCACAGGAGGTAAAGGACCAAAGAGAAGCAACTGTCAAGAGAACAGTTGAAAAGCTAAAGGCCCTTACCTCAAAATGAAATCAATTCATTGATCGTAGTGCCTAGACATATGAGAAACTTACCAAGAACCTAGAATTGCAGGCACTGGAGTCGCAACTCCAGGAAGTGAAGCAACACAAAGAAACACTATATATGCAGTTGAAAGCCCTGATAGTTGTGGAGAGAATGAAGTGATCTCAAGAGAAACAAACTGCCCAACATCAGATCCACGTTATCCAAAGTAGAGTTGTGGAAGTAACTTAGAGACTTCGACCTGTCCAAGACAAGGCTTACCAATTGTTCCTATAGGTTGAGAGCTAGGGAGCAGAACTAAAGTAGGTTATCACCATAGTAGAACAACGCCTAGAAGGACATGTGAATGATGCATTCATTCAAGATCTTTCTTAACAATATCTTGTATCACAGTGGAAAATCGAAGTAGTTCGAGCCAAGATTGAAATGTTCAAAGAAGAACATACTACATCAGAGTGACTTGGGACAAGTCACAAGTGAGTGTTGGGGGCCTGTTGGTTCTTGACCAAGTTTTGAGAGATCTGGTCAAGTTTGAACTATTTTCAAACTTTGACATCCTGTCGAAGGAGGAGCACAATATGAAGTAGAGATCACGGATCTCGACCCCTTTTTGGGGTCCTTTTTGGGTTTTGGGGATTATGTAACAGGCATGGGATGTCGACCCATGGGTTTACCCATGTATAGGCCTATTTTGTAATGTATAAATAGATGTCTAGGATATGTAAGAAAAAGGGGGATCTATGTGATGTGATGCTGAAAAGATAAGTGCTAAGTGGAAGTATGGTTTGTAGATTCTCTGTGCATACTGGGAGAGACTTGCAGATCTAGGTGCAAGGCATTGTAACAGGCTGTGAAGTGCTTTGTGCTATAATGAAAGGAAGGAGGATCTAGTGAGGTGCAAATATCTCTTATCCTAGGAGAAGTAGGGTTTTGAGGCTTTATGCTTGTAACCGATTGATTGAAGACAATAAAGAAGAAGAGTTGGTGGAAGTATCCCTAGGGTGGGGGTGAACCATGTAAACACTGTGTTGTTCTGCTTTGTGCTTGTCTTGATGTGTTTATAAATTCTCTTGCTAAGTGCTTTGATAGAGATAGATAAATATGTTGATGCTTTGTGCTAATGATGTGTAATAATGTTAGATATGACCTATATGAAGGTGATTAGTGCTTGATCTTCTAGATATAACTTTCCTATTTATGATAAAGTGCTTAAATACATCATATCTGAGTGAATGTTGCGATGCTTTGTTCTATCTACGTAGTAGCTATTGGTTGAATATTGATGAACTATTGATGCTAAGTGCTCTATTAAGTATTATAATCAAGGATTTGTGTCCAAGATAAGGTTGCAGACACTTGAGTCCTGCAGTCACCCTTGCCTCTACCTCAGGTGAGACTTCATCTGCTTCACAGGTGTTTCTGAAAGGGTCGGTAGTTAGGGTTTTGTTGGTGTGTTGTTGTAGCATTGAACACTGGGTCTGCCCCTGTGCCAACAATCTTTCCTTAACTCATTTTTTTCCCCATGAGATAATGCCTCCACATGTTCAATGCATGAACTATGGAAACAAGCTCCAAATCGTGTGTGGAATAATTCCTCTCATGTTATTTGAGTTTTTTGGAATCATAACCAATGGCAAGTCCATTTTGAGTGAGGACTCCATCAAGTCCTTCCTTTCATGCATATGTACATGCCACAAAATTCTCATTTGGGTCAACAATATTTAAAACAGGTGCACTAATAAGTAATTCCTTTAACAAATTAAAATTCTCTTCACACTTTGTTTTCCATTCAAATCTGATTTCCTTATTTTGTAAATAAGTTATGGGATGAGAAATATTAGATAAACCCACTATAAACCTCATGTAGTATATGGTTAATCCCATAAAATATATGATTTCTGAAACATTCTTGGGTGCTTTCTATCCTCTAATGGCTTCATTCTTTTCTAGATATATTGTTATACCTTGTTCTGAAATAATATGAACCAAATAATGGATTTGTTCTTGGTAAAAAGAACACTTAATAATCTTGGAATAAATCTTATGTTCCCTCAACACTTGTAACACCAACCTCAAGTGATGTTCATGCTCTTCCTCGAAATTAGAATTAATAAGTATGTCATCCAAGAACACAATGACAAACTTATCTAGATAATTTCTGAATATGTTATTCATTAAGCACATAAAGATAGCTAGTGCATTGGTGATTCCAAATGGCACCACTAGAAACTCATAATGTCCATACCTGGTTCTGAAGGCTTTCTTATTGATGTCTTCTTCCTTTATTCTTACCTGATGGTATCTGGATCTCAAGTCTATCTTTGAAAATATATTTTCTCCTCTTAGTTGATCAAATAGGTCATCAATTCTGGGTAGAAAGTTTTTTTTCTTCACAATGGCTTTATTCAACTATACAAAGTCTATACACAGCCTCAATGTTCCATCCATCTTTTTGACAAAGAGTATTGGTGCTCCCCGAGGTGAAACACTTGGACACATGTACCCTTTCTTCAACAATTCTTCCAACTGCAATTTTAATTCTTTCAATTTAGGGGTACTCATTATGTAAGGTGTTTTTGATACCGGGGTAGCTCCTGGTACTAAATCAATATATAAATCCATTTCCCTCTTTGGTGGAAATCCTTGTATTTCTTGGAATACATCTTCAAACTCTTGCAATATTGGAAAATCTTCAAGGCGTGTCCCTTTTGTCTTTTTCGACTCTTCCACATGAGCTGCATACAATTGAAATCCTTTCATGAAACATTTATTTGTTTGTAAGGCTGAAATATCCCTTATAGAAATGGTTCCTAGAATTCCTTTCATAGTGCTCTGTTTTCTTTCTTCATCAAGATATGTAAATCTTTTTTTATGAAAATATAGGACAATATGGTGCTGGTACAACCAATCCATTACAATTAGGATGTCATAGGATCCTAATGGTATGATATTCATATCATAAAATGTACTTACTTCATTAAGATTTATTGGAAAAATTATGAGAGCCTCATTGATCCTTCTTTTGGTTCTAGTGGTTAGTTGAACCAAAATTGACTTCCCTAGCTTGCTTTTCTCCAAATGTAATCTATCCACTATTTTAGGATCAATGTAACAATGGCTTGATCATGAATCAATTAAAATAACAATAGGATGATTAATTATCTTACCTTACACTTTGATCATATTGGATTGGTACTCTGTTGGTCGATATTCTAAGGCTACATATATCTTTACCATGTCCTCCAATGTTGTAGCCTCTTAGAGTTGTGCATGGTATTTAATTTATCTCCTTTGTGAGGGAAATCCTTGTATAGGTGATTTTCCTTGCACCCACAACATTGGATTGGTGGTCTTCCTCTTTTCCCCAAGGAATCCTCTTTATTGGATTCATCCTTAGTAGACTGATATTGTTGATTTTTATTAGGTTTGTTTGTATTGAAAGGAGGTTTGACCCCCTTCCTCCTTTTATAATATTTCTCCTTATTCTCATCCTGCCAATATTTCTACTTCGATTCTCCTCCCTTTCCTTTCTCATACAACTACTTAGACTTCCTGATGGTTTTAGTCAATGTCTAGAGCTCATCATATTGAATCTTCTCTTTATAAAAGGATGGAAGTCCACTTAAAAACCTCTGTATATTCACTTTTTAATATTTGATAAATCCTACATACTTCAACAATCCCAAGAACCCATTCTCATATTCTATCATGGTCATGCTTCCCAACCTTAGTTCAAATAAATTTTTCATCTTCTTATCATAGAAGTTCTCTAAAAGGTACTCATTCTGAAAATATTTCTTGAGTTGCTTCCAAGTGATCCTGCTCTCATTAATGCAGTGCTCAACTTGCTTCAGTTGATCCCACCACATAGCATATTTCCCATGTAAATGGTATGTGGAAATTCTTGCTTATAGGTTTGAGGAGTATTTATGCAACTTAAATACCTCCTGAGTCCAAGCAAACATGCTTCAACATCATCTTCCCTTTCTCTTTCACCATCAAAGGAGGGTGTATTAATATTCCTCAAATCTCCTTGAAAACTATCCAATTCATGCATTCTTATTTGGTGCCTAACAAGAGACACTTCTGGACTACTTATGGATTCTTCAGATGCATAAAAGTTCCTTGTTGATTAAGGCGGTGAATGGTGTCTATGAATTCTATTGTCACTTATTGAATGAGTACCTCTTTTGTAGTTACCTCTTCTTTCATGATATCTTTCTTCTTCCTCCTTCCTTAAGTATGGTCCATTCCTTTCTTTCATATGCAATTGATTTAAGCTTTGCAATACCTGGGAATTTATCTAGTTGTTTTCTCTCATCAACCTCTCATTGTCTACTTTGTAGCTCTACACTTCTATTTTCAGGCTTCTCATAGTCTCTATTAAGGTTTCTTGTTTCCCTCTTCTCCTTTACCCATTTGATTTTGTCTCTACATTATGAACAATGGTATTTTGACCTTTGGTTTCTTTAAAATGACTGAAGGCTCCATATCCTTCCTCCATTTATTGAATATGCATTCTTATATCGAACTGATATGGTTATACTCCCTAATTCTGCAAAATTTTCAAGGAACCATTTTGTTAGAATTATGCATATTATAAAACATTTGCCAAACAATATTACAGGTCCTTTTCTTGCTCAATTCATGAAGAAATATATCATCATTCTCCATTTGATAATGATTTTGCAGAGTAATTTCTATGTTACAGGTTTGAAAACCCTCGACCATTAGATTTGGAGTGAAGGTGTTTTCGTCCTCAGATCATATTATATAGAGGATTGAATTTCGATTGTCAAATCTAAACCTGAGGAGAAATAAAAACATCATATCATGCTCCAACATGCATAGAAAAATTATTGAAGTTTATCTATGATCGTTGATATAGTTATATCGAAGATATTCATTCATCGTTGACTGGGTGGACGAATCGAAAGAAACACCATTGATCATGATCAAGACAAGATCTAACAATGGATATCCGTATCACAAATTGAAGCTGCTTTATCGTTAATTTTCTAGAGGTTACGCACTTTAGAGTTGGACTGTCAGTTGATTTGGTGACATGTCATCCTAGGATTAACACACATGGTGGAAAATATGCTAACATGCCACCATGTGGTGATGCATGGACCATTGATCTCAATGGTTTATCAAAAAAAAATTGTCAGATCATCCTTTCAATTATGTGACTATTTGGTCCTTTGATCAACCCATGTACCTTATCATGAGACTGGTTCTAGAACCAGGTCCTCCAGGCTTTGAAATTATTGCATTATTTTGGGTTAATACTTCCCTAATTACACTTTGTTGAAATACGTATATTATCTCCACTAGTAGATCAAACGATTGAGATTTAATATCCTGTTGACGGGATGATCCTAGCTCATTTAGAGGCTTCAATTAAATCAATGATCATGACTTAATTAGGTGTTGAGAAGGTCAATCTTTATTTATTTCAGGACTTCATAACCTCGAGACTCTGGAATATTACAACTGTATAGTTGTTCAACTCGCCCATAGCTATACCCATCGAAGTGGTCATAAATTTATGATGACCACTTACTATCGATTAACACCTCCAATTATGTTATCCTTCCACTACCTTAATCCAAAGGCTAACAAAAATCCCGAAGGGATGTTAGATCAACAGTTTGTGTGGTTTCATTACTCCGACCTTCGACGCTTCGATAAATGTTTTTGGTAGGAGAAGTCGGACATCCTCAAAGGTTGTAATCCTAAAGCAGCATGGAATTTTGACATCACCTGGTTTGACGTGGACCCATAGTATGTGTACCATGTGTCACCCTAATTTGGGACTTTCAAAGACCCTTTTTTTTCCAAAAGGACTTTGACACTTGTCAAAATTTGATTGGGCCATGTGTCATCTTGTCTTTTGCTACATGTCTCCCTCTTGGATCATGGCTCTAGGATGCTTGATCTACTGGATGGAATTTCTCCCAAATTGTTTCTTTGATATGACGGTTGGTGAGATTTCAGGGTTTCATCACTCTAGGATACTAGGACTCTCAATTATTTCAATTTCCCCTGGAGTTATTGTTATAAAAATAGGATCTTGGATCAATAAAGTAAAACAAATGCAGAAATAAAACACAGAAGATACACAATAAAATAGATACACAAATATATACAATAGATACAATACATTCCCTGAAACCCCCTAGTGATAGTTGTGGGGGGGAAATCCCCCCCACACCCCCGTTATGGAATGAGATTGAAGCATGGCTGAAACAAACCTCTGAATTAGGAAGATAATCAAGCTCCACAACCATCAATCTCCCACTTGGAGGCTGATCAAAACAACTCCATTGCCACTGTACCAGCTGGACTATACTCCACCTTGGGCTTGAAAAATTTCTCATCTTCACCTTCATGCTTGAAGACCAACTAAAACTGAGCAAGAACCCAGTTTCTCCTGGGTTACTCCTTTTGTTAACAAGTCTACAGGATTATGGCTAGTATGTATCTTTTCCAACTTAAAATTTACATCTTCCAAGATAGATCATATGAAATGGTATAGAGATGTATATGCTTAGTCTTTGAATGTAAGGATGAGTTCTTTGCAATATGAATGGAACTCTCACTGCCAAAATACAACCTTATATTCTCCTTCTTCTTTCCCATTTCCTCCATAAACCTCTGTAACCAAATCATTTCTTTACTAACCTCTGTAACAACAACATACTCTGCTTCTATTTTTGAAAGTGAAACAACCTTTTGTATTTTTTAAATCCAACTTATTGTTGTTCCACCAATAGTAAAAGCATACCCTATGGTTCTCCTCCTGCTATCTTTATCACCTGCTATATATGAATCAACATATCCATGTAGAATAGTGTCTGACCCTCCAAAACATAATGCATGAGTAGAAGTACCTCTCAAATACCTAAGAATCCACTTTACTTACTCCCAATGTTATTTACCTAGATTTTTCATATACCCGCTCATAACTCCCACTACATGTGAAATATCTGGTCTTGTGCAAACCATCGCATAAATCAAGATGCCAACTCTTGATGAATAATGGACCCTGGACATGTATTTTATCTTCTCCTGCATCTTGGGACACATTTCCTTAGTTAATTTGAAATGGCTGGCCAAAGGTGTACTAACTGATTTTGCATTCTGCATTCTAAACCTCCCCAATACCTTCTTTATGTACTCACCCTGAGACTATGTCAATTTGCGATTTTTCTTGTCTCTTGTTATTCTCATACCAAGGATTTTCTTTGCAACACCCAAATCCTTCATCACAAATGAATTAGTTATTTTCTTCTTTAGAACATTTATATCATGCAGCATGCATTTCATCTACATACAATAGAGAGATAATATAAATTCCATTTTCTAGCCTTTTAAAATAAACACAGTAATCAGAATGAAATCTACTATAACCTTGTTCTGTCATAAACCCGTCAAACTTCAAATACCACTTCCTTGGAGCTTTCTTTAGGCCATACAAGATCTTACTCAACCTGCATACCAAATTTTCCTTCCTTTTGACCACATGCCCCTGTGGTTGCTGCATATAAATCTCCTCCTCCAAATCCCCATGGAGAAAAGTTGTTTTTACATCTAACTGTTCAATATGAAAATATTCTATTTCCATGAGATTTAAAATATTCCTAATTGAAATCATATTAACAACAAGAGAAAATATTTCATCAAAATCTATACCTTTCTTTTTTGCAAATCCCTTTACAACAAGTCTATCCTTGTACCACTTTTTCCCTCCATCTTCTTCCTTCAACTTGTAAACCAATTTATTCTGCAATGCTCTTTTTCCTACAAGAAACTAAACCAAGTCCCAATTCTGGTTATTTACCAAGGAATACATTTCCTCTTTCATGCCTTGCTCCCACTTATTTTTAGTGTCTACCTACATTGCCTCTTCATAACATTCTGGTTCACCAGAATTAGTCATCAATAAATAATACAATGAAGGAGAGTATCATTCATAGGGTCTTCTTAACCTAGTAGATCTTCTAACAACACTTGTAGGAGTTTGGAGTACCTATTTCTCCTATTGTTTTACATTTTGATTTTCTGGTACCTTTGGAATTTCTTTTTCAGTGATCTCATCAAGCATTGTGTATTCTATTTTTTCTTTTTCCTGTTTATTTCCCTGTAATTGATATGTGTACATGACCTTCACATTGAATATGACATCTCTACTCCTAATGATTTTTTTATTTTTATAATCCCATAAGAAATAACCAAAATCATTAACATCGTATCTAATAAAGGTACACTTCTTGGATTTTGCCTCAAACTTTGTTCTATATTCTTTATCAATATGGAAAAATGCTTCACAACCAAAAGTCTTCAAAAAAGAACAGTTTACCATTTTACCTGTCCATTCCTCTTCTAGAATTCCACCATCCAAAGAGCTTGAAGGTCCTCTTTTTAGTAAGTAAACAAAAATATCTACAACATCTTCCCAGAACTGTAAGGGAAATCCAACATGAAATCTCATACTCCTTGCACACTCCATGATTGTCCTATTCATCCTTTTTGACACACCATTTTCTTGTGGTGTTCCTGGAACTGTTTTCTCTCTATGAAACCCATGGTATGAAAAATAATCATCAAAATCCTTGCTACAATATTCACCTCCATTGTTTTATTTGAGACACTTCAACCTTTTTCTTGTCTCATTCTCAACAAAATATTTCCATTTCTTAGAAGTATCAAAAACATCATGTTTTTGCCGAATGTAATAAACCCAAGTTTTTCTAGTTGCATCATGAATAAAAGTAACATAATAACAAGACCCACCAAGAGATGATACTTGAGTTGGTCCCCACTGTAATACCCCTATACTGAACCCCAAATTGTAAATGCAAATGTACTTAAGTTGGTGAGTTGTTTTATATCATTTTTCATGCACCTTCCATGGTATAGTGCGCAAATGTATTGTGCACTAAAATGATGAAGTGTGCACATTACAGGATATTGCGTGCAACAAACTTAAGTGTGCATGATTTTGAGGTCAAAGAGACTTTGTGTATATGTTGTGTTTTGTAGGTTGGTGAGCTAGTTTATTATAAGCTAGAAGGCTTATGTGATGATTAGGCTAAAGAGCCTAGATGATAAATGTTAGTGAGCCTATTTTTGTATATGTCTTATCATTAATATAATACATCGATGCGTGTAGACCAACCACGATAAAAGAGTATGGGGGAATAAACTCCACTAGTTAGGGAAAGCGAGGGGGGATAAAAGTTAAGGATAAGGGGCTAAGCTAGGGAGATTAAGACAAAAATGAATATTATATTAATATTCCCTAATTTATAAAGTATGGAAAATTATTTTATCTTATGTTCTAAGGATGGGGAAAAGTGGGACAAAGTGGTTCTCAACATGACAAGTTTCAAGTTGGGAAAATCCATACATATAGTTTGGACTTATTTCATTTTCCCAATCATTACATCATCATTCACTCACTCATTTAGTTGCCCACCGTACCATTATGTTACTATAATTGTACCTATATTGTACCCAAACAAGTACCATACCTATACTTGTACCTGTATCCATACCTGTACCTATACATGGTTATCTTAGAAGCTGGACTGAAGAGGTAGGTTGTCAAGCCTATGAGAAATTCTCTCTAGGTGAGATAATGTTTTGGAATTGATTTCTCGAAGGTGCCAAACTATAGCTACAAGGCTTTGAGACTTCCTGTCCAACCTATTGCTGAATCCAGGAAAGGAAGTGGGGTAGTCGAAGGAATATTGAGCAGAGAAGGGGAACACTTCCTACTGTGGGATAGGCATGTAGAGAATGAGGGATTGTAGGATTTTAGTTTGAGTTGGCACCTTTGATGGAGTTTTTTCTTGTTGTTTGAGATACATCATCCTGGTTAGGAATCCCTTTACCTGGGTGGAGTTTAGTCCCAGCTCAGGGGTGACCCGCTGTTGAGAGTGATGAGCAATGTAGTCTAAGGTTGGGTGGCTCGTGGAATTTCTTCATGCAGTTGGTGATATGTTTACCAATATAAGTGTCAAATGTGTGTTAAATTGCATGGTGCATTATTATTTATGCATTTATTTTTATGGGTTTTTCCTATGTTTGTTGCATGTGTATTTTTATTATTATTCGTTATGAAGCTGTGTATTTGTAGAATGTATTTGTCTGTTTTAAGTTATATATATATATATAATTTCGCAAGAGTTTATGTGTGTATATGTTTTAATTTTGTATACAGTTTGAAAATTTTTATGTGGCATAGCCCAGTTGGATGTTTGGGGTGTTACAATATCGTATCAGAGCTCCAGTTTTCAACATTGAGCCTGGATGGGCCGAGAAAGTTTAATTGAAGTGAAATTTCACAGAGAATTGATTTCAAAGTGGCTAAATTTCAAGTTATAGAGCATCCATGGTAAAAATTAGAAGCAATTGCATGGAATTGGGAAAAGCCCCAATTTCTATTGTTAAATTCATGGGAAAATTGAGAAATTTGTCCAAGTAGCATGATATTTGTAATTTGATATCTTTTCTAGCAAATTCAGACACAAAATTGGTCAAATTTGAAGTTACAGGGAAGCCATGACAGATGGAGCAATATTAGTTAATTAAAATTCTCAATTCATGAATTGAGTTTGGGAAAACTTCATTCCAGGAATGTCAACCAACAATGATTTGTTGTTGCAGAGGTTTAATTGGTGTTATCATGGTGAAATTGAACAAATTTCATAGTTGTAGAATGTATATGGTGAAAATTGGGAAAAAGTTTGGAAAAATCCCCAACATCTATAATGGAATTCATGAGGAATTGATGTGCATAAAAATGAATCTGTGCAGGTGAGCGCACTAAAATTGCATGATGCGCAGTGAAAATCTTGTGCTGTGTGGGAAAAAAAGGATGTGTGGCTACACACACTTAAATTTGGCGTTGGGCGGTGCAAAGTGGCAATGCATGGAAAATATTGGTGCGCGGGTGTGCGCACTTAAATTTGGTGTTGTGTGGTGCAGAGTGGCAATGCATGAAAAATATTGGCGTCCGGGTGTCTGCACTTAAATTTGGCCTTACGCGGTGCAGAGTGGTAATGCGTGGAAAATATTGGTGCACGGGTGTGTGCACTTAAATTTAGCACTGCACAGTGCATATTGAGTGGTACATGCGTAATATTGGTGCACTCATAATAATGGTGCGCATGGTGTGCACAGTATTGGAAGAGTGCAGAGGAATTTTGTTGGTGTGCGCACAATGTGGGTATATGTTGTCATGCATCAATTTAATTAATGGTGTGTGTGGAGTACTAGTGCGCAGTGGGGGTGTACTAAAATTTGGCATGGTTCAACACATACAGTGCAATGCAAGCAGAATATTAGCATGCAACACAAAAATTTCACGCAATAGGTATTAGTGCATGAACCAAAATTGGTGTGGTGGATATTGGAGCATGACACAAAAGTAGTGCGTACTAGTTATTTCCATGATAGAGAAGTGATCCACATTGGTTATAGGTGCAAGAAGCACGTGTTACCTTATGGTGTTGCTGTGCATGCTAAATATGGGTGTACTTTTCAAACTTTGTGCACATGTAGTCGTTTGAATGGTCTACAACAACAGAAAACCAGTGAATTTTTGTGACATTTTATACTATTTGAAGGTCATTGTTTTGCAGCGCATTTTTGAGACCCGAAACAACGTTTTTAGCTACTAAAAAACCTTGAGAATAGATTTTACCGAGGCAAATTCTATCTCTGCAACTCAAATGAAAGATCCAAGAGAGATATTTCTAATGGTGTAAACCATTCGCCAAGCAAAGCTTTTATGAGGAAGTTACAGGACAAATAGTGGAGGGTAAATTTTAAGACCCAACTAACTTCGAAGGGCCATAAATTTCTTCTCTGGAATTAGATTGAGGCACAGGAGAAGTCTATGGAAATATATTGAACAATAGAATACATTCCTAGAGCTGAATTATAATTATAGGCATGTTAAAAATGTTTAATATGGCACAAAAGTTACATGTAGTGTTCCAGACCAAAAACACTAATTGGCCTAGAACTTCAACATGTAACTAACAACCTAGAACTTAGAAAGAGGCAAAATTTGGATAGACTATCCAAAATATGTATATGAAGAAAAAAAAATGAGCTCTTACCAAAACTCCAATGGATTAGGTGCAAAAATGCATAATTACCGCGCAAATTTGCACCAAGTGGAAGTGTGAACAAGAGAAATTAATGGACAATTTTCAAATGAGCATAATGTTCTTCTCAAGGCTCAGAATTGAACAAGGGAGAAATAATTAGAAAGGTATTGGATAGAGGAGTACAATTATCCACCCAAAAAGTTGATTTGGGTAATTAATTTTCACAAGAGATCAGAAGAATGAATTATGATGCATTATTGGAACAAAATTGTACATAATTTCATAAATTTGTTAAATTATTTAGCCTAACAAATTTTGTTGGCTGCACATTTTTGTAGAGTTAAACAAATTTAGTTATTAAGAGGTGAGAATGTTGAAATTTAGTTAAATATAAGCAAATGTACTCAGGGAAACAATGCTATGACACAAATCTTTCATAAGATGATCAAAATCCAAGACTACAAAATGTTAAGATATGAATCTAGGTGCAACCATAAAGTCTTGGGAAGCCACTACATGAATTCCACTCATGTTAGTCAATTATTCAATGGAACATGGGCAAAGGAATAGAGAATATAGTGAATGAATTAGTGAAAGTACATTCACTCCCAAATAAACCAATATACAGATTAAGCAATACATTGTAGTTAGATCTATTATAAAAGGAATTGACTATGAGAATGATAGTAATTAGATAAAGAAAGAGGCTTAATGCATATATGGAAAAAGAGTGCATCATATCCAGGGATTAACTATGAAATTATATATTAATGCTTCCCTTATGGTTATCATAGTGTGCACTGGAAGCATGGTATAAAGGGCATCACTTCAAGGGTAAATAAATGAAGGTTCACATAGGTAAGGAGTGTCAGTTGAGGCATAGGTGCATCAATATGGCATGGTGGAAGGGCATTATGTAAGTCAGGTTGAAATCAGATTGGTCAAGACAAGAGAAAGTAATAGTCATCAATAAAATCCAAGTGTTGATATGATCATATAAGGAAGGGATAAATCAAGTACCTCAAGAAGGAAGTAGGTGTTAACTATCCAAGTTTACTCAAAAAACATGATTGGAGATATAATTGGGTCATGTAGGAGTTGGATCAGAGGGATCCAAATAATAGTGGAGTGTTGAAAATTAATATCATCATAATATGTAGTTGCAAGTCCATGAGCATCCTAGGATAATGGAATAATAAATCATGAGGTATATATCAATCTAATGGGAATCCATAACAACACTCCAAGAGGGAAAGAAAGAATAGTAGAGGATTGTTGATGCATTCCAAAGGTATAGAAGATATTTCCACAATATCATGGATATGTCAAAGCCAAGAAAGACTTAAAAGTGAAATGAATCTCTGTAGAGAGTTAGTAAGGAACCATGAAGAAGAAAATGGTTTTATACATGGTTTTGAATGCAAAAGAGATGGTGCTTGAGAAGAATCCATCTCAAGTGGCATATAGCCATGAGTGACATTTCCAGCAGGTGGAAGTATAACTTGAAATTATGATGGTAAATTAAAAGTAGTATTAAGTACTTTTAATTAATTCTATGCAGCTAGAGAAGGAGGCATATCTGCACCCTTACAATATGCTAGAGATTGGTTATACAAGACAAGTTTGAGACTAGTTGTCAAGGAGAAGAGAAGAGTGCAAGAAAAATAAAATACTAAAGTATTTATTCAAGGAAGAGTTGAAATAGTTCAATACAAAAAGTAAATGGATGTTGAAGATACAAAGTATATAAGACAACACACTAGAAAATTTGGGTCATTTTGTGATGGCTATTTCGACACTATTGCGATGTTATGTCGTCGATATTGCGACAAATCTTGAGTCTCTGAAACATCGTTTTATGGAACATGGAAATTTTGACGAACTTGACTTAACGTCGAAAGAGCAACGACCCTAGGGAACTTCTCACAATTGCGACAAAAAAAGAAATACAATCGTCAATACGACAATATAGGAAAACTAAGTGAAACCAAAAGTTCGTCTCAATTGTGACGACCATTGAGATGACAATTTTCGTTGTCTATATAGCAAATGCATCGCAACAATTTTAATTGCCGTCTCACTTGCGATGACAATTTTTTTTGTTTTATATAGCAAATTCATCGCAGGAACGACAACATTTATTTGTTTATATAACAAATGAGTCGCAACAATTTTATGGTTGTTGCACTTGCGACGACAACATTTTTTTGTTTATATATCGAATGTGTCACAGGAACAACAACATTTCTTTGTTTATATATAAATTGTGTTGCAACAATTTGTATGGTCGTTGCACTTGCGACGACAACATTTTTTTGTTTATATAGTGAATGTGTCGCAAGAACAACAACATGTTTTTGTTTCTCTAGCAAATGCTTCACAACAATTTATGTTGTCTTCGCACTTGCGATGACAACTTTTTTTTTTTATATAGCAAATTCGCCACAGGTATATTATTGTCATCGAAATTGCGACGAAAAATATTTAATTAAAAACATATATTTATATTTTAGGTGGAAATATTAATATTAATATTCCCATATTAATAACTATCAATAGAAACAATGACATTATTTATTACTTATATTAATAACTTCTTTTTCATGGGGACTTGGTGATTTTTCCAACAACCAAGAAAAACCTTATGCACTTTGGAAAGGATTTAAAATTTATAAAGGTTCATGTGCTCAGTAATTAGTTGTAGTGAGAGATTCAAATACAATCATTAACCATGTGGAATTAATTGTGCGCTAAAATAGACTCATTCAATGTTGCAAGGTTACATATAAAATAAATAATGCAATATAGAAGATGAAATACTCAAAGACAATGTGTCTAAACTGAAATATGTGCTCGGGTGGTACAACAACTATTTGATAATACTTATTTCAATAGGTCAATGAAAATGTATGGCTTTGATGTAAGAGTTTCACATGGTGTATTTTACAAATACAAAACACAATCCTAAGACTCTAACACAACACTAATCACCTTCACTCAAATAGTTAAATGGTAATTAGTCCTTCCAAGTGCTTCAATGTATGGTGACGAAACCCACCATAGAAAACACATGAAGGCATGAGAGGCACTATGATTCCACTATAGGGGAAGATTAAAGGGGACCTATAGGAAAATAAATCCTCTATCTCCAAGATCATTCTCAGAACTCATATTCTTCTACAATGTGCCTTAAATGAAGGCATATACCTTCTTTGACTTATCAACCAATCCTTGAATCTATGTAAGAGGTTGGTGGGGAAAGTCTTTTCACATAATAATGGGAGCATGGGTTGAGTACAATCTTCATGCCATGGTAAGTGTAAGAATCCTACATTATGATAGTTATAGGTAATGCCATCCATCATTTCCACCAATGATATCATTGTCATTGACTCTAACAGTGTGGAAGGTACTCTAACATTAATTCTCTACATATTTAATGTTTTATTCTCCATTTCCAACCCATACCAATTTGGAAATTAACCAAAATCAACATCAAGAAGAGGAAAATTGTAGACTTTGGATTAAATATAGTGGTTGTAGGTGAGCATATAGGATAGGGAAGATAAAAATTCATCATTCACTATCCATTATATACTCTTTATATCCTTGAGAGACAAATATAKTTCCCTTAGGAAATTCTTAGAAAGAATACAATAGATCAAGATATTTCTATCCACAATAAAGAGAACTAGAGAGAATAATATATCTAAGGGACCATGAAGTACATAAAGTGAATATATTCCTTATGTTGCATGTTGTAGTGGAAGAGAGTTCCTTATCTATCACAGGATGAATCAGATTCTTGTAATGCTTTGCGTTGAGAAGGTTAGGTAAGAATGTGAGTAGAAAGGTTGGGATGAGAAATATAGAATCTTATTGCTTGTTGTTTTCACCATGGTGGCCTCATAGACTAGGTTGGTGGTGGTATCTACACTAGATGGTTGTGTTTCAATGGAAATTGTTTCTTACATGACCAATCTCTTGGACCAATTTTTGTTAAAAGATAAGTCTCATTTTTTTGTTTACGAATATGAAAAATTACTATTACTCCCAGTCATAAAAAAATTATGTGTTATGCATGCTATGTGTCATTTGTTTTTCTGATTTTGAATTTAAGTATACAAGAAAAGGAAGGAAAATTTCATGACGCAAGAGAAGAAAATGATTTATACCTTTTCAGAAGTGTGTTTTGGATCATGGAGGTGACCACCCTTCAAACCTGTATTTTTCAAATACATTAAAAGGTTAAATGAATAAATAACAGCTAAAGATCTATGACCACCCATATTGCTCAATTATGTCATCACTCTATGATTTCAATGTTCAACTTGTTACATCTGCATTCTCAATCAAGGTATTTAACATGTTTATGCATGGGAAAAAATTCTCTTTATATCCCACCTTATGGAATCACAAGACCTTAACATTGAAATCCTTGGGTTCCTGTCTGTGTCTTATTTTTTTTCTCGCAATGATTTGTGGAAGGTTCAACATCATTGTACATATCATAGAGGAATGAATCAGTAGGCTTTGAGGCAATGTTGAGTAGCAACACCATGTCCATGACACAATGAAAAGAATGGTAATGCTCTTTGTCATGTGAGACATAATGAAACATGTCACAAGACTTTCAAAGTTGCATATATCATGTCACAAGATTTTGGAAGTTGCATCATTAAGAGAAGCTGAAATTATCATTAAGTGTATAACAAAATTACATTCACAGATATATACAAGCCATAGAAATATCCTTGTGTATATCATCATATGAAAAAGTACCCATAATGTCAATGCATTATATGCATCATTACATGTTCAACTATATAATGTACATCTAACTGTCTTATAAAATTATTACATGACATCATGAATTTATTTTAGTCTTCTTTTGTGCTTTCCAGTTCTTAAACAAATCATCCATGTCCATGTCTTCATTTACTGGGTGCTCTTCAACAGTTGATGTTGTTTCAGTCCTTTCATGTTGAGTATGTCTAGTCTCATACCCACGGTGTGGATGCTGCTGTGAGGGGCCATCACCTAAAAAAAGAAAAAATATTAAATTTATATGGCCAATTTTTAAATATCATTGAAGTAGTTCATTAATATTAAAAAAAAACTCTACAATGTAATTATTTACCCAGTCCTCTAGTCGGCACCGTTGGAATGGCTTCCAGCCTGTTCACTTGATCTTCAGGTCGAGGAGGATCATCTATGACATTCTCTGCCATTGAAATGTCAAATTTTATAAGTACAAAATTTATAAGTACAAAATTATTAAGTATATGATTAATATATAGACATTTTACCACCATGGGCCTCAGTCACAAGAACATATTGGGGTTTCACCTCAATGGGATGGGGCTATTAGGGAGCACCATGATCTTCTAGTTGTGTTTCACTATCAACACTTTGTTGTCCAGTACAAATGGTTTTGTTGATAGTGTTGGTCCCCTGATTGTAACAAAGTAAGACATTAAATTATGGACGATATCAAACATTTATTTATTTTATAAGTAACGAAAGGTTAATGTGGATTGATTTTTATTTACCTTATCCCGCAAATTGGATCTTGGGGCCTGCCCCATGATTTTCCTACGATCAACCACGACTTTATAACCATACTTGTAACCAAGTTGGAGGTCTTCCTCCATGGTTTCAGCTTTGAATTTTTCACCCTTCATTGCATACGGGTATGGATTTTTAATGTTTTTGCCTGCAATTACCTTAAAGTTGTAAGGTGATACAAATAATATTCTTAAGATGTTTGGGTACATACGATTCGTGACTGTAAGATCGAGTAGCCGCCTTGACCTAGCTTGTGTTGTCCATGCTTGGTAATCCTTGCTTTGGTTGCCTTCAAAGTGTCAGACAAACTATCATCAAAAGTTTCAAGTATGTTATATATAACCACACTTTTATTTAAATCTAAAGAAAAATAAAGCTAGTATTGAATTCAAAAAATTGTAATTTACCTTGGTGTACCAGTTATTTGTTCTCATGATTTTTTCAAAATCTTCTCGTTTGCATCATCAATGATCACCTTCCACTCCCTCTCTATAATCGAGGGAGGATGTTCATACCTAGGATTTCTTGCCAAGCTTCATCTATAAACATCCCACATATATTTTAAATATTCACCTGCTACATATGTGACCATTTTTTTATTGAACATGTCTACACCAACGAGGCCTTCAAGATAATCCATAAGTTTCTTTTTTAGGTTGGAATTCTGGCAATTCCACCTCATGCGTAAGGTTGCCCCAAAAATAGACAAGGTCTTTCTCTCTACATTCCTATAAAAAAGGTCGTTTCCTACACACAAAAAGATATGATCATTCATTTAAAATTAATAATCTAGATGATTTATGTATGAGGACAACATTAAATGATAAAAATATGAATTAAAACTACCTGGGAGTCTTGACTGTTTTAATGGAATTCCATTATCGTCGACCAAAAATGTTCATGGAAGGTTCCATGTGCTTGTCACACGTCTAGATCCAGGAAATGAAACCATCTCAACCACATCATTATGATCCTCATATTTGCCATCATCTCTAGACTCTGATTGAGGTGTGGATGCTTGTCAGTGTGTGTCATGGCTCCTATATAAATGAGGTGTGGAATATGGAGAAGTAAATAGTGCTCTAGTAGTTGTATGACCGCCTGCATCAGGACTCTGTAGTGTCTCTGTAGCTCCACTACTACCAACACTAGGCTGAACAGGCTCCAAATATTCCTTTATAAAAAAGAAAATGTTTTTTCATGAGATAATGTAAAAGTTAAAGAACAAAGTATCATAATTGAACATATGATTGCATTAAAAAAAAACACTTTAAATTATGGTTATTACCTTATATGTGTTAAGTTGTGACATAAGGAGCTTGATCTTTTCTTTGATGTCAGGAGTTTGTTCTGAACGATCTAACAAGATAACAAGTTCCTTGTTAGCTTTAATGATATTTTTTTTTAATAAGAGCATCGGATCAACGCAAGAATAAAACCCCTCCTCATCAGTTGAATCATGATCCACATGGCCTGTTGACTACATATAATTTCAGCAAAAACACTGTTAGTTCAATAAAATTATATAAGCAAATAATAAAAACAACGTAAAATGAAAGTGGAAATTGATAATCATTTGCATGTTCTGCAGCTGGCCCCTTTCCACGATCATCCTGCCACATTATAATATAATTAGAACCCCCAAATATTTAAAATTTTTTTAATGATAACAAAAAAACAATGTTAAAGATAATAAAAAAATATAATGCAATAAGTAGAGGTTTCTTAAAGAGGTGTTGCATAAGAACCTGCACACTATTAGTCAGTGTTTCTATTCGATTCAAATGGTAATCCACTAATAACTCTTCCCTGGGAGCTATATTTTTTATTGCGCACAGGACTAGCTGATTCGCTTCACATCCCTCATATATGCAATTTGATTGTTTGTTTGTTGTCCCGGGTCATGTGCTATTTATAAACCCTGCAATATTGTTAGAATCTTTAGGCCTTCCATCAATATAGATAGTCTCTCCCTTATTTTTATCCTTGTTTATCAGTTGTATATAATTTGCGGTGAGTGCATATATCCACATACTTCGTGTGTACCGGACTAGCTGCATATAATCGCTATAATTGTAACACAGTCTGACATAGTCCATCAATTCAGTTACTGTATTGTATTTTACAATTATTCCATCCATGGAAAATAGCCCCAAGCCATGCAGGGAGGATGGTGCAATGCGATATGTCCTATTGTTGACAACGAAGTCAACATCTATAGGAGGTAGTTCCTTAGGTACCCATTATTTCACTAGATACTTATACCTGAGTGGAACATCTATGTCTCCTATGCTGTCATCATCATAAGAGCATGATCCTCCTTCGACAAGAAAAAATTGCATGCGTCTACAAAAATTAATTCTGACTTTTTCACCTCTGGTCCTTATTTTCTTATCATATCTACTAGATGTAGTTGCATTTCTAGCCTCTATTTGTTTTAATATCTCCTCACTCAATGAAGAAATATCTACCAGGTACCTATTTGTTTGTACCTTCAGTTGCATGTGCATGTGTTGTTAGTTAGTAGTCCATCATCATATTCATAGTTCTAAATAAAATTTTTATATCTTTAGTTTTGGATGCACAATTAGACTAGGGTGTAGTTACCAATATTAGTGGTCAAACACCTAATTTAATGTGACATCCCTCTTGATTTTAGACATATTAAGGACATATTAAAAATGTGAAAACACTAAGGACATGATAAATTTATCATATGGATCTAAGAAAAAATAGTATTAAGGATGTTGTTTGTTGGATTTGAGCAAAATGAGCCTAAACAAAAATTTCTCACTTGAACTTGAGCAATGCCATAACTTCTAGAAATGGTATATAAAAATATAAATACTAGACTAGGATAACCCAACTAGGCATCCTCTACTCAAGGAAGAGGAGCCACATGACACAAAACGCCTCTAATTTTTGCAAACCCCCATGTGTTGCATTGTCAACTCCCACAAGGCCATCCTAAACCCCAATACTATAGGGAAACAATAAATTTTTGTAGGAATCAAAGAAACCTAGGGTTTAACAAGGGACATAACAACATGAAACCCATATCACATACAAAAAGAAAACACACAAGGATAGATCCAAACCAAAAACTATGTTAACAAGGAAAACACATACTTTTCTATGTGCTAAAGACCAACTCGAAAAGAAAACACATATGGACAAATCCAATTTGAATAAGACTGTCACAAGGAAAACACATCCCTTTCTATGTGCCAAATACCAACAATTCTAACCAATCTACTAGTGTATGCAAGAGGTAACAATGAAACTACCGACAATTCTATGGAAAAAAAACCCTCCTCCATGAAATGTTTTACCATGCATAGACAACCACTACAAAACACCATAATCAAGACCAAACCCAAGAGAGGAATGAAAAACATGGAACAACAACCAAATTCCAGAGTGCACCATGATCACCAAGACAACCACAAAAAAAAACCATAATCGATACCATAACCATGAAACCCATGGGAAACATACAGAACCCACAAAATTTTAGGCTATGCCACAATGAACACAATTCATGGCCCACTAAATTCTATAGTACACCACGATCTCTAAGAAAACCACAACCAATCACCATATTAGAGACCAGATATAGGAAACTCCATAGTGCACCACAACAACCAAGATAACTACAACCATATATCATAGTTGATAATACATCTAAAAAACCCATGATAATAACATACCACCTACCAAATTCTAGGCTACACCATGATAAGCATGGACCACCAAATCCTGACAACAACAAAAACACATGCTAAACCATATTGAACAATGGAAAATGAACTTAAATTCACTCATATTCATGTCATTTCCACCTCATGCATACCTTCATACATGAATTGGTAACCTACAAGTTTTTTGAAAAATGGAAAATAAACATATATTCCCTCGTATTCATCCAATTTCCACCTCCTTCCACCTTCATATATGAATAGGTAGCCTCCATTAAAACTTACAGAGTTGAATAGGTAGACTCTATTAAAACTTATAGAGTTGAAGGAAAATTATTATTTTTATCTTTTGACACAATACCCTAGAAATCCCAAGATACATTTCCCCAAATCCAATAAGAAAAACAATAAATACGCATATTAAATATTCTCAAAACCCAGATTAATATGGAATTTTCAAATGTCCTAGGTAAAGTTAAGAAATATTTTTCTATTTTGTAGATGTACGATTGAACCAATAGAGAGAAAGTGTGCATGGAGCTAAAAATCCCATGTAGCGACTAATTGGACCAATAAAGAGAAAGTTCATAACACACGAGATAAAAGTTCCATATAGGGACTAATTGGACCAACAAAGAGAAAGTACAAAAAACATAAGCTAAAAGTCACATGTAGGGACTAATAACCCCTTGGCATTTGGCACCATGATTGTAAGAAGTCTCATGGAGGGACTAATAACCCCTTGGTATTTGGATTCATGATTGTAAGAAAGTAAATTACATGGCATAAATGTGTAAGTGCTAACTTGGATGATGTAAAAGCATACCTAATTCAAGCTAAAAGAGGGAAGATGGAACCGAGGTGGCTAAGGTGGAGGATGCGATTCCTCAACCCAAGGAAAAGAAATGGTAGAAAGGTAAAGGTGGCCTATACATTTCAAAAGGGAGCGAGAAATTGAGAGTAAAGTACATTGTTAAGTAACAAATACGAGAGTTGTTATTGATTTGTAACCCATCGATGGCTACAAAATTGTAAAGGCTAAGGCATGGGTTCCATTTATTGACAATGGGATAAGTGATGTTGTTGTTGTTTTCCATTATTGTTGTTGTCCATTACCTTGACTCACTCCATCCAAAAAATGACAAATTTTGTAATTACCTTGACTCACTCCATCCAAAAAGGACAAATGGGACAAGCCATTATTCAAATGCCACAATTACATATTGGTCGGATTAATGGTGAATGGACATTGTGGCTAATTGGACATTGTATGGGATTCATTATGACATTTGTAATTTCACATCTCCCAAGGTATCTTCACAACTCCTGAGTTTGTTCACAACTCGTGATGCAATCTTACAACTCTCAAGGCATTGATCAGAATGGCATAGGTAGTTTGGGGATATTCTTCATGCACATGGACCTCTCATGCCATTCCACATTACAAATATTGGAGTGGTAAACTTGTTTGCACATTTGGAGGCATGTGTCACATATTTTGATGGATGACCTCCTAGTTTGATTGATGTTGGATATTGACAAGAAAACATGCTTCCTAGGCAAGACCTCAATGGATAATATTTTTGTGGAAATGAACTTGGAAGATAGATTGCTTGAAGGAATTGATATCCAAGCGAAAAATTGTTCTTATTGTCAAGAGATAGACAATGTTAAGATTCCTTTTTGGTGCTCCATCCTTCATATGTATGGTCACCTTAGGTAAAATTTCCCTAAGAAATATACACCCAACGATAAGGAAGAAGTTGAAGAGTGAATAGAGAACATTGCCAGGCTCACAATTGATCTCAAAATGATAGTGAGAAGAGCCATAATCCATCTTCATCAAAAGGTAAGTCTATATCTGTGGATCCTTCTTTTGTTATTATTGAATATATATTAAGATATATAGTTAGAGAATGATGTCATTAGATCATCATTGAAAAACCTTGAGAAATCCCTAAAATATCCAACATTGAAAGAAAAAATGCATATGAGGAATTGGGATGTCATTAAGAAGACTAGAACCTAGATGGAAATCAGAATCCACATGGATAAGAAGCTTTTGGAAAATATCAATACCTTGTTAGATGTTAAAGAATTAGGGTCAAAGGGGTCCCTTAAGTTACATGATGTGTATTCTTTCAAAAATTCAATTCGAATTGAATCTATTTGACTAGATCTAATGTTCTATTTTGAATGTATGCATAGATCTTTGGGTTGATCATTTATAAAAAAAATCCTCTAAGCTCGACTTCGAAATTATAAGGTCAAAAGGGTTCTTTTCCTTCTCTGCAGTTGTGTAACCAATTGCAAGTATTAATAAACCAAATTTTAGCATGGTGCTTGCAATCCAAGATAAGTGGTAGTGAGAGTTCAATATACACACCTTTTCACACTCCATTCTTTATGGAGGATGATCTGAAAATAGTGGGCTGACTTGTTATACTATGCAAGCACCCTCTAATTCATTAAATAAAACTTTTCAGGGCCTTACTCCATGTGTTAAAATATGCAAGATAAATTATGTATCAAGTTTATCCATCTTCTTTTAAAAGTTTATGTGTGAGGAAATTTTCCTTTCAATGGTTAAATATGTGTTTTAAATAAGTGCACAACAAATATAGCTTGCAGCAAATAAACCATCAAACTCACAACAATAACAAGATGATAAAGGAGTTCACCCCTCTCTGGGCTACATCTCATTGAGCCTCCATCAATGGACTTGGCTCTTTGGGATTAATTTGTTAAAGATTCTTTTACAAGATGCTGCTCAACTCCAATGGAAATGTTTACTGTACCATTGGGTTCAGAATACATAAAAACCCTAAAAATGACTAATAGAACTTTGAAAACAGATCTTGGCTCATCTGGGCATGACCTCTTCTACATGTGGCCTTAAGCTTCCATGAGATTCTTTGTGGAAAAAAAACCTGTAAAAGTCCTCAAATGGATCTGAAACCTATCCCAATGTTTTCAGGGCATAACAATTAGCCAAAAATGACTATTCAATCACAGAAAATAGACATGGGATCATCTAAGCATGACCTCAATCAATGAGGGCTTCAAGCTCCCTAGAGCTCTTTGAAACTTAAATGGTGAAAAACCTACAAAAGAAGTCTTCAAATGGATTTGAAAACAGTGCCAATGGATTCAGAACGTCCAAAAACCCCTAGCTGAGCTTTTTTGGCACCTCATTTGGCCAAAAAATGAAGAAGATAGGCCTCCTGCCAGTTTCTTCCTTCAAGCTTGTTGTCTCTGGTTTGCCAAAACGCACCTCTGTGTGGCCAACCTAGCACATACACTCCAAATCGTGCTAAAACCTAACACCATGTGCAACCACATAACGGTGAAAATTGTAGGACGGTTATGGGCTCACCCAACCCCTAACCACCAATACCATCGGCATATGGTCTTCCATACGACCACACACTCATACAAAAAGGGCCAAGATTTCAAGCCAATAGCAAAGTGACAAATATCGGGCAGATGGTGTGTTATAACCATTTTTTTTTTTAAATGCCAAACCCCGCGCGTGCATGGTGGCAAGGTCATATGCTATGATACACAATACCGCGGGCTTTAAAACCATTGGAAATGCGTGCATAACTCTGTGTGTGGTCACATATTAAAACACATAAAATTAGAGGTTGGGGCTAAGCCCCAGCCCGACCCCATGCCAAACCACACAGATCAAATTCAAATAAATACAGGACCATATATATATCAAGGAACAAAGTATAGCGCATCGGTTGGGCAACCATTGCCAAAGCGTTGCACGCACGTGGAGGTTGCGGGGTCGAGTCCGGTGGACTCCATAAAATTTTTGAACAACCAACCAATAATAGGGTACCACATGGCAACCCATGACTGGGCCACGTGACACCAAACCACTTGCCATGATAATTCCACGTGTCCTCAAATGATTCATCCAAAATGCCAACTCAACACACACCACATGTTGTACGGCTCTACCAATTCAGCCCTGCCACATGTCGTACAACTCTGCCACATCATCATATGGACATGCCACATCAGCATCCGTACAGACTATACGGACTGTATAGTCAGCACATTTTTTTTACCTGTTTGACGATTCAAACAGATCATGATATCTCTCTCATCCAACGTCTATTTGAACCCAAACAAGTTGCGTTGGGTTCATGACGACGAGGGCTATGCACCCGTTCATTTTGAGGAAATTCCAAGAACTTTGATTTTTGAGCTAAATTTTGACCCATGGTCTAGATGTTGATCATGCCTTCCCACTGAAAGGATTTTGGAGCCAAAAAATATTATGATTATCTGTCTGAGCTTCAATACTCTTCTACTTTCAAGTTCTATCAATTGATTCTACTTGAAAAGTCTTTTTGACAATCACTTGGATACCTTGACATGCCTTGCACTACAACTGGTTGTGTCCCTCAACAACTATTCTCTGGTTGTTGCTGACCCACTGTTCTCTTTGTGCTTGGAAGACTGATAGCCTTCCAATTGAGAATCAAGTCCCTCTTACAAAATCTTTGATGTCAACACAATCCGCTCTCCAATGGCTGCAAAAAATTTCCTGCGACATCTTGTCACAAACCAAGAAAACCATCAATCTTGAAAACAAATTTATACAAGAGTGAAAATGATGCCAACAAAGTATTTTTTATCTTCAAGAAAATGGTCGCATCTTGTACTTCATCAAAGTACATTGTGTTTTCCTACATCTTGGTGTACTCAAAATTGACTTACAAGCCAACAAACACCATTGACTAAACACAAGTCGAAAAACATGATCGACACAACATAGTCGTCAAGACAACATCGACACAAGTCGAGACTCATTTGAAACATATCAACCTTCCCAAAATAACAAGTCGACATTCATGATACACAATCATGTTACAATCATGAATCATTCATGATGAACTATCACCAGTTCATTGTTTACTCACACACAAAAACACATGTATGTGCATAGATTTTCAACTCTCCTTCAAGTACAAACTTAAGTACATAAACCCAAAACATGTGGGTACATAAGAGCTGAATATGAAAAACGATATATGGCTGTAACAAGTGAACATCATACCCCTCTTTTACATCCTCCTGGCGAAGTTGTGCAACAACAAGAATGCCTTCAAATGAATTGCATTCACATGCAACTTGCATCATACAAATTGTGATAAACTGTTGCAACTTGTCATACTCTCAACATAAATGGATACATAAGGCTGAAATGTTCATCTACAACAAAAAAATGCAAGCCTTACTTGCTCAAGAAATCCAACCATTTCTTACCAAGCCAACTCAATGGTGAATTCTTCTACTGAGAATCGTCTTCTTATGAATCATCTTGACACACATCAATGATGGAATATCCTCTTCCATTCTTGCCAATCTCTTTATCCATCTGCTTCTTGTGTTGTGGATGACAGGTTGGATGCAATGTCCAACATTGGTCAATGAGATGACCCCTCTTCTGACAATGAGTGCAAATCTTTTGCATCCTCTTTTCAAGTTGTCTTTGCTTGTAAAGTTTCCTGAAAGTGGTCAATATTTTCCAACATTTTGAAACATGATGGTTATATAAACCACAATATGTACATGGACTTTTTCTTCCATTTTTACATGTAAATTTATCATGCGTAACATAATCAAATGCAACTAAATGATAAGCAGAATTATACCTTGAACATTCACCTTTATTGCCTCTTTGAGGGGTGAATTTGAAGAGTTACAAGATGTAATGTCCCCATTTTGGGACATTATAACATTACAACATTTCAGTGTGTTATGCCTACCCAAGTAGCCAAAAGCAGTTTATTTGGGCCTCACTTGTATCGTTCATCATCAGGATCCATTCCGCACAACTGGTATTTGGTTCCGTTGCATTCCGACAATTTCCGTAATTTTGAGTTATTATGGGTCATATCTTAATTAAATTCACTAAGAAGGTCATAATGGGAATATTACTTGGTGAAACCTCTTAGTGTAATAGCTCATCAGAATTGGGAGGAAGAGAATTATAGGATAAGATGATGAGACATGACTTTTAGTGGCCGAAGAAGCCATCAGGATGGATAAATCACTTTTTAGAGGCAAAATGGTTAATTAATTAATTAATTAAGTGATTTAATCAAGGAATAATAAAATAACGTAAAAGTCACTTGGAGGGAAAATGTCAACAATGAATTAGGGTTTCAGGAAGTTATAAAGGAAGGGTAAAGCAACCTAATTCATTATGCATTGTTATGATTTGATGTTGAGAGCTTCCAGAGGAGGAGGAGAGCCGACCTTACTGTTTTGTGGATTTCTGGAGGAAACCACCACCCTTGATCGGTTTCGGTGTTGAGAGACACACCCTATCCCATCGGAGATACCATCCAGGTATTTCACCGTTCATTTCAGGAGTATTCGGTGTGGAGGGTGCAGCTCAGCCAAGGAGGGCGCAAGCTATTTTGAGGATTCAGAGATCTGCAGTAGACCTGTGTCCCGATTGCAGATTCATTCCAACCCAATAGAGATATAGCCGGGGCACTTACATTGAGCCATCTATTATCAGATTTCGATGGTGGAATCTTGCAGATTGATTCATCCAACCATTTTGGGCATAGTCATTCCAGACAGACGTTTGGCGTTGCATGCAGATGTTCCAAAGCAGATCCGGCCAAACCCTTCCGACCCATTTCATCATTTGACGAGACGATCATTTTGAGCCATATAGCAGTCGATTCCGATGGTGGAATATTTTGGGGCGCATTCAGTGTCCTAGGAGGGGTGCAAACCCCCCAGGGTTCCATATCTAGTGCCGTAGAGGTCCGATCCGAGTTCCAACAGACATCCATTCCAGTATAGAGACCAAGGTTCATCCATTGGAGCAGTTTTGAGCACATTCTGATGATGGGTTCTTCAGATCGAGTTTTCCAGCTGGTAGCGGTTACCGTATTTCTCCGGAATCGCACATTTTTCCGATCTATCCGTGCATGCATTAGATCTGCTATCTTCTTATGATCAGGGGTATTTTTTGTTTTTATTCGATTGTATTCCAGTATAGATCCAGGAGATCTGACTGACGTCTAGATTCTATATTTTTAGTAGGCTATTGTATTTCCATGCATGCATCGTTATTATTCATGATATTGAGCAGTTGACATTATATACTCTTGCAAGCACCCTTATATGATTGTTAAACATTAAATATGCAACATGCACATGCAATAACCAACATGCACCTGCAATAACCAACATGCAACCACAATAACTGAAGGACATCTCAAACACACAGCTAAAACGCATCTAGAAACCCCCAGTGTATCAGATATGCACGCTAGAGCATTAGAACAGTAGCGAATATCTTGGTCAGCCAGATCAGGGATATTTCAGTGGTATCAGAGATTTAGTCCTGCCAGCCTGTGACTAAAGTCGATGAGTTCAATGAGTTACCCAGAAGGAAAAGAGGATGTGGGGAGATAGATATGAGAGGCCAGAGGGCACTGGTAAGGCTCCCATGGAACCAGAGGCAGCCTTCATGTAGGTTATCAGTGATATGTTAGCTAGTTAGCAGACTATGTCTTAGTCCTTGGCTCAGGTGGCTGAGAGATTGGCTATGGTGGACATTCTGGGCACACAAGCCCCACATGCAGCACAGGGGAACTCAGGGGCAAGCAGTAGACCCCAGAAACCTACTCGCACATACACATATTCGAGTAGGATTCCCAAACCATGGTTCCCTAGTTTTTAGAGGGCACCACCAACAGCAACACAACAATCGTTAGAATAGAGGTTGCCCACTCAGGTGGAAGACATTGCAGAGTACAAGAAGGAGTATGCAGCGTTGGGTTGTGACTTCCATCATGACATGAAACTGGTCGAGTACTGTGGACTTAGGGGCATGAACAATCCTAGAGAACCTCAAAGAGGAGGACAACAACAACAACAGGGGCATAACATAGATTTCATCCAGAAAGTTGGTAAACTTACCATACCTTATTTTGACAGATCGTCCAAATGCACTGACAGAGTTGGGGTGAAAAAGCTAGACATGACGACAGCTAGTGACTCTTGCGCATTTGAGGGACAGTTAGATGGACGGGATGATAGTGCATGTCCTTCATCTTCCTCGTCAGGCAATGTTAAGGATTCAATACTTCAGCATAGTGGTGACACTTGTGAGGCTTCATATGTGTTGACACTTAGACATGATGAGATTAGGAGGTTGGATGACCTACCTATGGGTGTAGACACGGCTTCCAGGAAGTCATGTATGGAGGATGATGAGTTTCCTATGAGGAGAGAGACATATTTTTCATCTTCTCAATCACCTATGCTAGCCACGACACATGAGGATATCAGTGGCATTCCTGATATGGTAGAGAAGCCTTGTATGGGGATTGTACACAAGGAACATATGGATCTGTAGACCTAGGAGGAGAGGTATGGCTTGGAGATAGTTGAACTTACACATACCTATTAGTGTGAGGAGAGTGAGTCACCACTCTTGGAGATTCCATTGATGGACCAGGTTGTGGAGACTGACAGCTTGTTGGGACACTTACTCCCAGGATCGATCTACAGTGATGAGGATGCACTCCTTATTGGTCGAGATGACCATATCACGTGTCTGGACACATATGTATGGGATCCATGTGCAGATGATATTAGTAGGGTGAGTGCACAAGAGGATACAACTTCCCATACTGGATATGGTGCGATTCAGATAGGGGTCACAGTTGGTGATGACGTGCAATGGCATACAAGAGGACTCAGTAGCACAGGGGATAGTGGGCAGTTCAGTGCCTTATATTTTGAGGAGTGTGTTGTTGGGGATTCCATTGTTGACACTAGTAGTGAGAGGCATGAGGTAGTACCTCAGCAGGATTGTGACCAGGAGTCACGATACTTGGCAGGACAATTGAGAGTCAGTGAGGACATGATCATGGCATCCACTAGATGCATTGATGATACACATGCATTGGTGGCAGATTATTGTTGGAGGGCCTCGATGGCACAAGATAGTTCAGATGGGGGACATGATTGATGACTTCCATACACTCAGGGAGAGAGTGATTGTGATGAGGGCTGACTACCAGCAGTTGTTGAGGGATAGGGATTACCTATTGGAGGTTGGCGAGATGTATCACAGGGCACTGAGGGAGCAGGAGGTTGAGGTGGACCAACTCACTCATGACTTGGTGAGCACATGGAGATTCTTGGAAGGTGCACTGACTTCCCTTCAAGAATCAGAGTCCAGATCAGAGGAGATCCTTAAGGAAATTAGACAGAGAACCACTACATCTATTTCAGTAGAGATTCAGATATATCCCTCAGCCACATTGCGAGAGGATGTTGGTGGTTTAGCAGTGGAGCACCAGTTGAGGGAGGAGCATGAGGAGTACCCAGGATCACTGATGATTATGGAGAGATATGATCCAGAGACGCAGGAGGATGTCCATAGGTCACAGGACCACCCTTCATGAGGGGTGTTGAGACAGTTGGGCACACACATACACATGGGTATTCCAGAGCCAGGGGTAGTTATGAGGACAATTCTATTTGTGTTCTAGGATTGGTTGACCTTCATGTAGAGGATGACCCAGTAGTACACCCAGGATCCATGATGTTGCAGGTGTATACAGGAGATCACATGAGTACGCAGGGGCTTATAGTGATGAGTGGTAGTTCACAGAGACATATAGAGGTGTACAGTGGGATTCATGGGGACGCACTAGATTGCAGGGAGGAGATGTACTTAATAGAGCATGGAGATTCCTCTCCCTTACAGTAGTATACAGATCTGGGAGATCACCTTCATCGTAGCAGCAATTGCGTGAGTGATGATGGATGGAGAATTATTGACCCTTAGTTTGTGGAGATACCTACTATTGTACCCGATGGTTGGTGTTCAATGATGAGTACAAACAATTATTTACCATGGGTGCTGGTGGACGAGCTTTTGGTCAAGTCCTTGGGATTGACCAAATCATATGATACATTCCAATCCTACATTTGGTTGCAGATATTTATGGTAGCCTTTCCTTATACTTTTATCATTGAAAACAACACAGGGGGAGCTAAAAAGTGGTAGGGGACATGGAGAGTTGGTAGGCTGAGACCACCTGGAAGGAGTGTCTTGATTGCATACAGCAGGATAGGGGTGGGTCATCAGGGGAAAACAGTTGAGGCCCTAGGCATGATGGAAAGTATCCTAGGCCATGGGACACAGGATCCAAGAGTTTGTTTCATATTATGAGGATCCAGGAGTGGAGGGTCCAGTATGGATACTTTGAGCAGACAGTCATGATCAGAGTAGAGAAGCATCAACATGATGGTCCCTGTCAGAGACTAGCATGGGACCTTGGGATTACGGGGTTAGGCATTTCATTGACTGATGGAGATGAGCAGACATTTGCAGGGGGAAGTCACTTTGATTTCCCATTGAGTTTTAGTATTGGGGAGAGCACGTCACTGGCTGGTGATTCATTGAGGTCTTGTAGTACCTCACTATGGCAGCAACATGTTCAATCGGTGGGGGTTGTTTTGAGTTTGGTATGGTCTGATAGGATAGAACCATTTCAGGTTGAGGCCATGTGTTATTTGTAAGAGACTCATGGTGTTGATATGTTATAGAACTATACTCCATAGGGAATTGCAGTTCACATTTTGATATGGGACCTAGGGATTGGAGTGCTTGGTAGTTCAACGTTTGATGGAGTTGATTTTCGAGTAGAGTGGTTTCTCGGGGAGTTGACTGAGATTCTTTGGCCATTGATCATTCTACTCGTCGGGAGCATGTGGGTGTCATGCGTGGTGAGCACTT
>ML779070.1:0-10718 GCA_009831015.1 Picea engelmannii | reverse complement strand
GGTTGTTTTGAGTTTGGTATGGTCTGATAGGATAGAACCATTTCAGGTTGAGGCCATGTGTTATTTGTAAGAGACTCATGGTGTTGATATGTTATAGAACTATACTCCATAGGGAATTGCAGTTCACATTTTGATATGGGACCCAGGGATTGGAGTGCTTGGTAGTTCAACGTTTGATGGAGTTGATTTTCGAGTAGAGTGGTTTCTCGGGGAGTTGACTGAGATTCTTTGGCCATTGATCATTCTACTCGTCGGGAGCATGTGGGTGTCATGCGTGGTGAGCACTTGGAGAGGCCACATCTTGAGGGGAGTCTACCTTGAGTCACACAGGTGGATATGGGACCCCGGTATCATATGTAGTTGAATTCAGCTATTGCTTGAGGACAAGCAATATTCCAGCAGGGAGGACTGTAATGTCCCCATTTTGGGACATTATAACATTACAACATTTCAGTGTGTTATGCCTACCCGAGTAGCCAAAAGCAATTTATTTGGGCCTGACTTGTATTGTTCATCATCAGGATCCATTCCGCACAACTGGGCTTTGGTTCCATTGCATTCCGATGATTTCCGTAATTTTGAGTTATTATGGGTCATATCTTAATTAAATTCACTAAGAAGGTCATAATGGGCATATTACTTGGTGAAACCTCTTAGTGTAATAGCTCATTGGAATCAGGAGGAAGAGAATTACAGGATAAGATGATGAGACGTGACTTTAAGTGGCCAAAGAAGCCATAAGGATGGATAAATCACTTTTTAGAGGAAAAATGGTTAATTAATTAATTAATTAAGTGATTTAATCAAGGAATAATAAAATAATGTAAAAGTCACTTGGAGGGAAAAGGTAAACAATGAGTTAGGGTTTCGGGAAGCTATAAAGGAAGGGTAAAGAAACCTAATTCATTATGCATTGTTATGATTTGATGTTGAGAGCTTCCAGAGGAGGAGGAGAGACGACCTTACTGTTTTGTGGATTTCTGGAGGAAACCACCACCCTTGATCGATTTCGGTGTTGAGAGACACACCCTAGCCCATCAGAGATACCATCCAGGTATTTCACCGCTCATTTCAAGAGTATTCAGTGTGGAGGGCGCAACTCAGCCAAGGAGGGCGCAAACTATTTTGAGGATTCAGAGATCTGTAGTAGACCTGTGTCCCGATTGCAGATTCATTCTGACCCAGTAGAGATCTAGCCAAGGCACTTCCATTGAGCCATCTATCATCAAATTCTGACGGTGGAATCTTGCAGATCGATTCATCCAACCATTTTGGGCACAGTCATTTCGGACAAACATTTGGCATTGCATGCAGATGTTCCAGAGCAGATCCGACCAAACCCTTTCGACCCATTTCATCATTTGATGAGATGATCGTTTTGAGCCATATAGCAGTCGATTCCGATGGTGGAATATTTTGGGGCGCATTTAGTGTCCCAGGAGGGCGCAAACTCCCCAGGGGTCCAGATCCAGTGTCATAGAAGTCTGATCCGAGTTCCGACAAAAATCCATTCCAGTATAGAGACCAGGGCGCATCCATTGGAGCAGTTTCGAGCACATTCTGACGGTGGGTTCTTCAGATCGAGTTTTCCAGCTGGTAGCGATTACTGTATTTCTCTGGAATCTCACATTTTGTTGATCTATCCGTGCATGCATCATATCTTCTATATTCTTATGATCACAGGTATTTTTTGTTGTTATTTGATTGTATTCTAGTACATATCCAAGAGATCTGACTAATGTCTAGATTCTATATTTTTAGTAGGCTATTGTATTTCCATGCATGCACCGTTATTATTCATGATATTGAGCAATTGACATTCTATACTCTTGCATGCACCCTTATATGATTGTTAAACATTAAATATGCAACATGCACATGTAATAACCAACATGCACTTGCAATAACCAACATGCAACCACAATAACCGAAGGACATCTCAAACACACAGCTAAAACGCATCCAGAAACCCCCAGTGTATCAGATCTGCATGCTAGAGCATTATAACAGTAGCGAATATCTTGATCAGCCGGATCAGGGATATTTCACAAGCTCTCCTTTGAAGACCAACAATAGTGCTCTTGTCCTCATGGTTGTCACAACTCTCTTGTTTCATACATTTGCATTCATCTTAAACACAAGATTTGTGTGCTTGAGGGATTGAACTTGCAACAAAAGTTCTATAACTTGAAACAAACTTTGTTCTTGGAACTTTTTCCCTTGTCTCCTCAACTTTGGAATTTGCTCCATCTCTTTGTTCATATCCAAGACCACAATACTTGGGCCTCTCTTCAACAACAATAGGATCAACAATGCCTTGTGCATGCTTTCCTAACCCTTTACCTTCATAGCCCATTTTTAACAACAACTTGGACCCTATTCCTCTTGTGTGATTTTCAAAAACACTAAAGCATTCATCTTGAGAGGAATTTGAAGATAAACTAACATTACATACCTCATGTTCATGCATGTACTTAGTAAGGGTTTCCTTTGCCTCATGGAGTTGAGTCTCCATCTCATGCAACTTTTCAAGAAGCTGGTCTTTCTCCTTCTTCATGGCCATCAACTGCTCTTCAAGAGCAATCCTCTCTTCTCTATTTCCCCACAACTCTTGTACCATATCTCTCATGGTTACAAACTCCTTCAACATCTCTTTGTCAAATAACTTGGATAATGAATATGTATGAGAACCACCAATGTTTGAAGCTTCCTCCATCCTTGCAATATATCAAACTTCAACACAAAACTTGCACAATAATACCAACAGCTAAAACTCTAGCTATTAATGGCAATCACATGAGAAAAACAAACTATGATCTGATACCACCTAATCTGAAAATAGTGGGCTGACTTTCTATGTTATGCAAGCACCCTCTACTTCATTAAATAAAACTTTTCAGGACCTTGCTCCATGTGTTAAAATATGCAAGATAAATTAGGTATCAAGTATATGCATCTTCTTTTAGAAGTTTATGTGTGAGGAAATTTTCCTTTCAATGGTTAAATATGTGTTTTAAATAAGTGCACAACAAACATAACTTGCAGCAAATAAACCATCAAACTCACAACAATAACAAGATGATAAAGGAGTTCACCCCTCTCTGGGCTACATCTCCTTGAGCCTCCATCAATGGACTTGGCTCTTTGGGATTATTTTTTCAAAGATTCTTTTACAAGCTACTACTCAACTCCAATAGAAATTTTTACTGTACCATTTGGTTCAGAATACATAAAACCCCCAAAAATGACTAATAGAACTCTGAAAACAGATCTTGGCTCATCTGGGCATGACCTCTTCTACATGTGGCCTTAAGCTTCCCTGAGCTTCTTTGTGGAAAAAACACCTATAAAAGTCCTCAAATGGATCTGAAACCTATCCCAATGTTTTCAGGGCATAACAATTAGCCAAAAATGACTATTCAATCACAGAAAATAGACATGGGCTCATCTGAGTGTGACCTCAATCAATGAGGGCTTCAAGCTCCCTAGAGCTCTCTGAAACTTCAATGGTGAAAAAATTTCAAAAGAAGTCTTCAAATGGCTTTGAAAATAGTGCCAATGGATTCAGAACGTCCAAAACCCCCTAGATGGGCTTTTTCAGCACCTCGTTTGGCCAAAAAATGAAGAAGATAGGCCTCCTGCCATTTTCTTCCTTCAAGCTTGTTGTCTCTGGTTCGCCAAAACGCACCTCTGTGTGGCCAACCTAGCACACACGCTCCAAATCGTGCTAAAACCTAGCACCGGGCGCAACCGCATAACGGTGAAAATTGTAGGATGGTTATGGGTGCACCCAGGCCCTAACCTCCAAGACCATGGGCATATGGTCTTCCATACGACCATGCGCTCATACGAAATGGGCCAAAAATTTAAGCCAATAGAAAAGCGACAAATGTCAGGTGGATGGTGTGCTATAACCATTTTTGAAAAAAAATGCCAAACCTCGCATGCGCATGGTGGCAAGGTCATATGCTATGATACACAAGACCGTGGGCTTTAAAACCATTGGAAACGTGTGCATAGATCCGTGTGTGGTCACATATTAAAATGCATAAAATCGGGGGTTGGGGCTAAGCCCCAGCCCGATCCCATGCCAAACCACACATAGATCAAATTCAAATAAATACAAAACCATATATATATCAAGGAACAAATTATAGCACATTGGTTGGGTGGCCATTGCCAAAGCGTTGCATGCGCAGGGAGGTCGCAGGGTCGAATCCGGTGGACTCCATAAAAATTTTAAACAACCAACCAATAACAGGGTGCCACGTGGTAGCCCATGACTGGGCCATGTGGCACCAAACCACTTGCCATGATAATGCCACGTGTCCTCAAATGATTCATCCAAACTACCAACTCAGCACATGCCACATGTCATATGGCTCTACCAATTCATCCCTGCCACGTCATTGTACGGACATGCCACATCATCATCCATACGGACTGTACAATCAACACAATTTTTTTTACCTGTTTGACGATTTGAACAGATTGAAATATCTCTCTCATATGACATCCGTTTGAACCCAAATGAGGTGCATTGGGTTCGTGATGATGAGGGCTACACACCCGTTCATTTTGAGGCAATTCTGAGAACTTTGATTTTTGAGCTAAATTTTGACCCCTGGTCCAGATTTTGATAAGAGGACCAACCATTTAAGGCGCATCTTATTATTACCTTGTGCACATGTGGGATAATGGATAGTTTAAAGGGAAGTGTATGCTTCTAGGCTAAATTGGTTCATTGGTCATTTGAAGAGTTCTTGGAGGAGTCTATTGAAGGGGAATTTGCTTTTATTCACCCAAATTTGTTGTAATATATCTAGTTTATAGGTAGCATGGAGAGCCATAGCCAACCTAGACACTACCCCTATTGTAAAATAATATAAATCTATCAATTTCTTCATAAATAGGAGGACCTAATTGCTGAGAACCAGGCCTATATCTTCTCATCTATTAGTAGAATCCATGTTCATGAAGATAATCATAATGTAGGGTATGTTTTTATCATGGAGTCTCTATTAAAACATAAGAGGAAAATCAATTCTTTAAAGGAAGAGTGCATATGTTGCACTAGAAAATATCAAATTTGTCATAGAGATTTCAATATGTTTCTTTCAATGCCAAGATGTATGTCGGTTAAATGCCTATGGAAAACAAAGAAAAATAATACGTTCATCAAATTCCTCTAGATGTGGACATGGTCGGGGAGGACCGAGACTCTTATCCCTATCCAATGGAGAAAGAGGAAGCTCACAATATGCATGTTTTTTCATTAATTCCAGGTTTTAGGAAAAATGAACTTGAAAGAAAAGTAGGAGCCTTGGCTTATCAATCCTAGGCACTATTTTCTTATGATATATAATTTTACTAGTATTTTCTTTAGGTGACATTGAAACTATTAGGCTACATAGTGGTGTGGGCACTGGCATGGTCCAAGAAGATGTATTTCATGTAAATTCACTAAGGAATTGATAAACCATTTATGTTTGTGCACTGTCTCTATGCTAGGGAGGTTTGGTCTAAAGCTCTATTGTTATCTAATGGTGATAATAATTGGAAAAAGAACTCATTGTTGAGTAGCTTCAAATCTTGGTAATGGAGACAAATCTGTAAAATCTCACATAACCCTTCCCTCTTTTGTAGTATAGGGTCTATGGCTCTCATCATAAATTGTATGAATTTCCAAGGGAAAGACATACAAACTACACAAGTGGCTCGTCAAATAATTTATACCTATAGAGAGTCAGGTAAAGATGAAAGAGTGAAACCTTCCCAAATCCTTAAGATCCAGTACAAAAGATTCAAACCTTCCCAAATCCTTAACAACCGGTGTATGATAAATCGAAGGTTTTGGGATTTTTTTGTTGGTGATTGTCAAGGACCCCAAGTATTTGTGGTGCCAGCGGTATCTTATTTATAAATGAAAATCATCTGGTTCTTTCAAGTATGTAGGAGGTTAGGGGACAAATCATAGAGATGAGTTATTTTCCTTATTGTTACTTCTTAAATGTGTCATTGATCATGGGATTGATAGACTCCAGAGAATGGGAGACTCAAAACTACTCAAGGATTGTGGTAATGGTAAAAATCACATTGTTAATATGATATTAAGACCAATTATGTTCAGGGTTTCCAAGGTAAAAGACACTTTTTAGAAACCTTTTCAATCACATTTATAGAGAATTCAATGCTCATGCAGAAAATCCATCTAAAGATTCTTAAACTTTTTGCAGGAAGGGACTTTATATGTGGACAATATTCAAGGACGAAATTCTCCTAGGTTTCTTTGATCTCTCTCTATTGGTTAGCTCGAAGGCACCGGGTTTGGTTGATGCTAGTTAGATATCTGTTCAATCCCATCTTGTTTTTCTTATTTTTTGGTTGGTGGAACAAACTGTTCTAGAAGTAGTATGAATGTAATGATTTTATCCGAGTGTTTTTAATCACATATTGGAGGGCCCTAGAGCCTCTGGATGACTGTAATATTTTAGATAAGATTTTCTATGAGGAAAATTTTCTCTGAGTTTTGCCTCTTTTTGGTTGGAAGAAATATGAGAGGTATGTCTCTGGAAATATAGTTAGGACATGATGTATATTCTGATTTTAGTTTTGAAATATTGAATATAATGTTTTTTTCATGGAGAACAATTGGTGTGGATATGCCTCAAAATTTTAAACTGGATAGAAAATATTATATTTTCCTTAGGCTTTCTAATAAGAAACATCGTCTTGAACTCATGGATCTATTGTACATATTGCTAATAGCTTGGCAAAGAAAAACATTGTTGGTTTCTTACATCTTGTATGGTGATCTAATTATAAAAAAATAAGTATTTAGCGATGTTATATTTGTACGGAAATTAACAACCATGTCCATCAAAAAGCACCACATAATGTATTGTATTTGGTGTTCCTCTATAGCACTGCAAAGGGAAGATGATGATGTCACATGTTTTGAGACAACAAATTCCTACCAAATATCCCATGTGCCACTATCTCAATGACTTCAAACAAGTCAGTTGATAGAAGCATATGTTCAATGGTTTTCCAAAGTATATTTTCATTCTTCACCAACTTGATGGGCAAGGTAATATACATGTTTGTAAACATTAATTTTGAAAATTTGCAAGGATGGAAAGAATGTTTTTCTGAAATTGAATAGAAAATAATACAGAAATATAATCCACTATGGGAGACACTATACAAGGTTATTTAGGTCTTTTCAAGATTTTATTTTCTATCCTCAAAAAATGTTTGGCAGCTTGCTTCAAGACGTTTGGATCAAAAGATACGCAGAGACCAACATGGGAATTATTTTCTAAGATAGATGATGGATTCAAATAATGACAAAGAATTTAATGTCACCATGAAGGACCTAATAGAAATGCGTCAAAGAATATTGTACAAATAGTTGGTTCAAGGAACCCAACAGGGCAACCTACAACATAAATGTATGAAGGAAGAGATGACATTGAATTAACTACTTAGTATGATGGGTAGTTGTGGATGACGGGGAGTTGAACTTGATGAGAGTAGAACCTGGGTGGCAATGATTTGTTACAGCAATATATGAACTTGTAATGCTAGGCAATGATAGGGTTATTAATGATCTAGAACAAGACGATGGTCTGATGACTTTGGCATTACTTATGATCAACATGGATCAGTAAGTCTTGGTGTAGTGATTCATAATGATGTAGCTAACTTCGGCATTGAAGTGAGGGTGATTGGGAGATTAGTATTTATAGTTCTAAGCAAGATAAATATGATAAGTCAAGGAACACTCATTAAATGCTGGAAAAAAAGCTAGGAACGTGTATGCATGGATTGGCTTTGAACTCCAAACTCTAAACTAATAACTAATCATGCTTAATAAAAAAAGTCAACATCATATCATGAAACCCTAAACATGACCATAGAAATAGAAGATTACATGGAACCCAATGCACATTATAAAGAACCAGAAAAAGAGGATTGGGTCTAGATTTTTTTTATCGAATCCAGGTGACACTAATTGAAGAAAAAAAAGGAGGGAAAAAATCTCGTGATAATGGGAAACCTGGTAAAAGTTACAAGAACCTACAAAAGTTGAACATATTCTACTTTTTTTGCACATCCAATACCACTAAGCACTATTAAAACAAATCCAAGGTCAACTTGAAAAACCAAGGCTATTTTTTGGATTGCAAAGGAGACTAGGATTATTAGGACAAAATTAAGACAAGACACTAATACAAGGAGTCATTAAAAGAACACAGTGTGTATCAAGCCCAAGATAAATTAGGTAGTTGTTCTATGGTGGGGTATGGGGAAACATTCCCAACAATTGTATCTTTAGTGTTCCAGGTCAGGTATGTTGTTACTTATGTGGGCTCAATATACAATATTTTCCTTCAGTCAAAGATCCACCCCCAAAGTCCTAATAGATGATACAAGTAGTCAATGATAAGGTGCACAAGGAATCCTTCATCACAATTACGACACATGGGTTTTGTGAGGAAACCTAATTTATGGAAAGGGAATTTGGAGCAGAGAACTAAAATTAGGGCACATGGGTTTTGTGAGGAAACATAAATACTATAACCTAGCATAGTTTTTTTTCTTGCATAACAAAATTTTATCAACTTTATTTTAATTTAAAAAATTGCTAGACAACTTGCAATATTGGCAAAAAATTACCAATTTTATTGAAATCAATGATGATAAAATATTCTTGGAGAAAATTTGACACATCGCTTTTGTGAGGATGTAAATATTGTTAAACCTAGAATAGTTGGCTTTCTCTAGAATAATTTTTTATGGGCATTAAGTGCATTTTACAAATCTAGGCATGAAAGTTTTGAAGTGCCAAAAAAAGGTCTAAAGTGCCATTTGGGCCAGCTTGTTTCTCTCATCTAAAGGTGATGTTGGAGTGTTAGATTTCAGTATGTCATTATTCATATGAAGGACTACAAGTTTCCACCTTTATTTATATATTTCACATTAATATAAAACCATCTATGTGCATTTTAAAAGGATGACTTAGCTCATATGTGTGCTCTATTTTAGGGAAGATTTGAATTACATAGAAGATAGTGACAATTTTTGGCACATGGTATAAATGTTGAGCTTGGGAAGTGATATTTGGGAACTCTACAAGCCCGTTATGAAAAAATCCCTACAACCATTACATTCCATCAAACCATATTTCTATCAAGAATTTCACCAAACAATTAGCATGCACACTCAAGTGATAGGAGAAAGAAGTCAAACCATATTTATCCTCCTGTGCACCCTCCTCTGCGTGTGCCCTCCTCTTGCGTGCCCTCAAAATTGTGTGCCCACCTCCGACTGTTTTCCCTCCTATGGTGCGCCCTCAAAACTGTGTGCCCTCATCCAAAGTGTTCCCTCCTCCCATGTGCCCTCCTTCTCCATGTGCCCTCCTTCTCTATGTGCCCTCCTCTGGTGTCCCCTCCTTCCCTGTGTGCCCTTCTTTTGCATGTGCCCTCCTCTACACTCTGCATGCACGAGTGCGAGCCTTCGTGTGCCCTCCTCTAGTGTCCCCTCCTTCCCCGTGTGCCCTCCTGTAATGGATGGATTTACATTTTACATCAATTTATTTTGATAAACTAACTAGTTTCATAACAAAGTAATGAAATAATAATAACTTCCATAACATTCAAGAAATTTTACTAATTTAACTCATTCGTATGCAATTTCATCAATATAATAAGATTTAATTACAAATTAATTCAAAATAATGCATAATTCGTACCTGAACCTAATGCTACTATTTGCTCGTCGCTTGCTTCCTTCTCGATCCTTTAGACACAACCCATAACCGACCTCTCTACTGACTAGTTAGCTCCTAGCCCTAGGATATCAATGGATATCCTAGCCCTTCGAGCCCAAAACCCCCAGCAACCCCCGGTGCACTGTGTAATCTCCACTCCAAGTTTCACTCTGTCAATCCTCCACTCTCCCAAATTCATCCCCAACTCCCCGTAACATCCCCCTCCCCCCAAACTCCTTGCCTCCCTTATCCCTCCTTCACCAACTTCCCTTCATTTACTCCCTTACCTAATATCTTATCCCATTATTAAATGCCTTCCATTTTCAGGAACGTAACTTAAATTAATAATATATTTTATTATCCACCTTTATTTATTTATCATATTGATTAATGAGTTAATAATACTAAAATTAATCATAATCAAGAATAACTAATTAATAACAAATAATTAGTTAAGGTTATTTTAATAAATAAATATAGTTTAGCTAATCTTTTAGGATTACATTATTAAATTAATTATAATTTATAATCAAGGGTCGTTACATACACCCACCCTTCAGGAAACTTTGTCCCGAAGTTAAGGTATCTTATGGTACAAAGAACAAGAACATGGTTCACACATTCATAACAACCAACCGACACTATCAATAAGTAATTCAAGAAAACTCATACATACTAGTGTATATGTACAAGAAATGCATGTGTAGCTAGTACATGCAAATATCGTGCATGTACTAATAATCAAAACTGTCATCCTTTAGTAATTTATGTATGCATTCAATCCAGTCAGCAAGACTAGCCTTTTATAAAAGACAACAATCAATTAATTGTGTGAGAATTCGTTTAGTTACAATTGTTCGGTTCAATAATTTATTTTTAAACAACGGTGGTTAGTTACATAATAATGAATATTCATTTATACACATTTTTCTTCATCAAAATC
>ML779069.1:747078-764189 GCA_009831015.1 Picea engelmannii | reverse complement strand
GACGTATACCTTTAACCTGGTAGTACACACTCCCAGGTCTACTATACAATTATCGACACTAGGTCCTACTGCTTGTTTTTCCCCCGAAGCCATCTCAACTTGTTTAAAGTCATCGTGCTCGTAGGCTGCCAACCCACTCTTTTATAATGCAGATGGTGAAATGAAACTATCTGTCGCACCAGAATCAAACAAAATCTTAACATTGATATGATTTAGCGTACCTGATGAATCCACCACCGTGGATTGATGTTCGGCCTGGCGGTTATTAACTGTTGCGTAAATATGGTGGCTGCTACTTGCCCTCCCCATCGACGCTTTTCCTTCTCTATGAACGAACCCTGATTGTAACTCTGGACAATCCCGTTCATAATGGGGTCCTTCGCATCTCCAACAGGCAATACGAGATTGAACCGATGCACTGTTATGTGACTGATTCCTAAACGAGTTCCTTCCCCTGGAACCCCTGCCCCTGCTCACTGTTCCCTGAGATGGTCGTGGTCCTGTCTGCACCGTTGGCGATGAATGAGATGCTTCACTCGCTGCCATTGAAATCCCTGTAGCTACTTTCCTTGGCGCGAATCTGTTACCATAAGGCGGTGGCCTTGAGCCCCCTCCCCTAGGAAATGTCCGTGGGGCCTTTCCTACGAACCCCGAGCGATGCGGAAATGTCAATCTTGCACCCCCAGTCAAGTTCATATGTTCTTCCACGTAACGTGCACTTTCCACCGCCTCCGCTACTGAAGATGGCTTCCACATCCTCACCATAGCTCTTATCCTAGGGTTCAATCCATAGATGAAGCGCTTTGCCTGTCGTTGGTCACTATCCATATACGACACATATTTGACCAGTTCCATAAACTTGATCTCGTATTCTTCTACCGTTTTGTTTCCTTGTATTAAGGCATGAAATGCCCCAACCTGTTGCTCCTCGTAGTACGCCGGTAGATATTTCCTCCTGAAACTTTCCTCGAAAAGTTCCCAAGATACCGTGTAAGGGTAAGGTGCAGTTGTCTTTCCATATTACCCCACCAGTTCAGGGCGTTGTCCCTTAACTGAAAAATGACAATCTTTGCCTTTGATTTGGAAGCATAGTCCCTTAGGGAAAAACACTTGGTCATGCCTTCCAACCATGCTTCCGCGCATTCACTGGCGCGACCTCCGACAAACTCCAGAAGTTTGATCTTTTGCAACTCTCGCGTTATGTCTTCAGGTGGAGGTCCTCCCCCTGAATCCATTGATGCTTCTGGATTACCCGTTCCAGACGGTGGGGGTTCCACTTCAGTCCCTGTCGGTTGTCGCCCCTTTAAATTCTCGTTGATGGCTTCCAACGAGTGTAGTATGAGGGCTATTTCGGGCGATGGTGGTGGTGGCGCTGGTGGTGTTGGAGGTGCTTGTGACAACGCTCCCCTACCTTGACTCCCTCGAGTCCTGACCATCATGTGTGCTTTGACCTGCATCAATCAAAGTTGTCAGGGTGAGTTCCAGGATGTTTTAAATTGGTGCTACTCAAACTAGAAACAGGGTTAGGCATAAGTTTTCTTTACTTGTCTGTAAACAAACATTACTCCATTAGGGGATTGGCTAGGTTAGGGTTAGTTTTAAGCATCTAAGCTTCGCTTCTTCACCCCTACGAAAATAACTATTGGTTCCTTTGCCCTGTAGCTACGCTAGCTTTGCGCCTTACTTGCCACTTCTTAGGCTTACTCTCCTAGTGCATATGCCGCCTCGTTCCCGCTCATCCTAGTCTGAGCCCTTTTTATTTACGCTTACAACTTGATTAAAAATGACTCCCGACCTTAAGTTTATTAATTTACGTCGATATGCGTACACCCGTGCTATGTACCTTTCGGCATTAGTGTTCGTCTTAAGACGCCGCGTTGAGCACATACGTCCCTTAGTGGGCTCCTCCATTTACGTCTTTGGCACTTGATAGCTTGGCATGTGACCTGTATGGCTCTAAAAAGGTGCTTGATAGCTTGGCATGTGGTCTTGGGTATGATAGTTAAAGTATTTAAATGTTAAATTAATTGTAAAAGAAATAATGCATGGCGCGTTGGTAGGGCGGCCATTGTCAAAGCTTTGCACGGTGGGGAGGTTTGGGGTTCAATTCCCACTGACTCCATAAATTTTTCTTAGCCCCATATTATTCAACTTAACTAATATCTTATTAAACTAATTAACTTAACTTAACTTAACTAATTAGTTAATAGTTTAATTATTTTTACTTAATTTAATTTAGCTAAACTTAATTTAATTTAATTAATTTATCTTAATTTAATTTAATTAATTTATCTTAATTTAATTTAAAATTTAAATACCATAATAATAAAAATAAATAAAAATTTTAAACCTTTTTTTTTTAGAATAATTATAATAATAAAAAAAATTAAACCCTTAATTTATTACAATTTAAAATAATAATAAAAAAGAAAAAAAAATGATAATAAAAAAATAAATAAATTTTTTACGATTTAAACCATGAAATTAAATTTAGTAAAATTAAAAAAAAAATAAATATAAAATTGAAGTAAAATAAAATAAAAAAAATATATAAAAAAAGTGTTACTGCGCATAAGGAAGTCCACGTTTTATTTCTCGTGAGGCATTTGGGCGTTGGCATGTGGCATGCATTGTGTTCGCATGCATGACTCGTGTATTAATTAGTTATCTCCATCTTTATTTTTTTGATTGCCTACCATCATGGAGTTTGACAACTCTCAGAAGGGTAAAGCCGTTTATGCCATGGAGCTGGCCTTGTCTGTGGAGATTCTGGCAACGATGCAGAATCGTTCAACGTTGCAGGCTTTAGCGTATTTGCTGAATTTTGACAAAATCGTGAAGAAGATTGAAGCTGTGGCTCAGCGGGTCAGTTGAGAAGATGGATGTTTAATTCAATTGTTGGCTGAGGGCTTCACACTACTCTGCTGGTGCTACAATTTGCTGGTAAATTTGCGGGCCATATCCCATCTTGAATCACCAATTTGAATGGACGATCCAAAGGCTTTTTCTCGTTCTCTGTGTATTTTAACCCTCTGGGTGCTAGTTGTTTCAATGTTATTGTTTCAGAGGGTACGACGAACGGGAAGTCCTGGTGATTTCGTACACCCATCTTCAAAGCCCATCCCAAACCACTTCTTGGAGGTGAAACCAACGGAGGACTTCACCACGGCTGAGGCTCTGGTTCTCATTGTCTTGTTTTCTCTCCAGTGTTACAACTCAACTGTCTATGACCATTCTCGAACATTTTCTCTCTGTAGTTATACAGTGTATATTCTCCATTATAGTTTGGGTACTGGTTAATCGATGCATACTTGGGTTCCTACGCTATTGGGTTAGGTCCTTCCTGAGCTTATGCATGGGCGTCGATTTGGTAATCCCTTGAGGCTTCACTAGAAACCATCAACGATACTCGACTTTCCAAGGTATTTGCAGACTTCCTCATAGTGTATTATACATTTCTTCTTACTGAGATACGTTTCAAGGGTTTCGATTATTGAAGTCTTATTTTTTTTTGTCCCTATGTATTACTGTTTCGGAAGTTCGGCTCTCTGTTGCTATCCGTTCTGTAAAAAGGCCCTTGCATTCTACCAGTCTTCCTTTAATCTCACTGTCTGTTTGGACTGATATTTATAAATGAACATCGAGGTGCATCAGCGCTCAGAAGGCTGGGGACCCTTTCCCTCGACTGCTGGAGTGAAAACAGTCCGGCATCTCAGGGAACCTTTGCAGAAAATGTGTGATAATTTACGGCGAATCGACGGTGACTTAAACATCCGATCTGTGTGTGGATATCACACCAAACATAGAGGAGTAAAAGAGCAGAAAACTCAGCCAAATTGTTTGTACTGGTTGTATCTACCCTTTTTTTTTGGGGGGGGTGAAATTGAAGTCTGCTGAATCTTATTATTAATTATATTTTCCCTTTTTTTAACCTTTCTAATTTCTGTCAGTAATTCTATAAACGAGAAAATCGCAACCCCACACTGTGTCTAGGCTTGCATTTCTGATTTTCTTAAGCATGTTGCATGATAGAAAGATCAACTGCCCACCGGTCAAAGTATTGGCAAAAGTTCGGGGTTCGAAACCGTCACCGATGTGGCTGCAAAAGGATACAAAATGAAGACGCACAAAGCATCTGCTAAGAGATTCTGCGTGACTGGACGTGGGAAGATAGTACATCGGCGAGCTAGGAAGCAACATATGTTGGTGAAGAAGAACACAAAAAGGAAAAACCATCTCTCTAAAATGGTTTGTGGCAGTTCTATCTCACTCATTATAACTAAACAAGACCTCTCTCAAAAACATATCTAGTAGCTTTTATTACATAGTAACTAGTTATCTTTTCATCTTCCTGTATATTAAAACGTGTAGCTGTCCACACAATTCGTCCCTATATGGAGCACTAGTCAAAATATCTGAGTGAATATTAAAAAAAATCCAAACGTAAGCTCTACTTACTCTGCACTACTAACCATGATAACGGATTTCCTCTCCTTTAACCAATATGTTTATCATTTTTATTTTGTTTGTGACATGTTATTTATTCAAGCTGATATTAGCTAGCATACACTCTAGTGTAATAATCGATGATCTGTTCTAGTACGTACTTGAACAAGTGGATTGGGAACAAGTGGTCGAGAATGCTTATTTACATTGATGAGACAACTATGGGACTCCTGACTAGGTGGTTTCCATCACTTCAAGTGTAGGACCCAAATATATATATATATATATATATATATATATATATATATATATATATATATATATATATATATATATATTAGTGGCTTTTGAAGGGTGAATTCTATAGTGAAACTTTGTTTTTCTCTTGTAGATTGGAAAGACAACTTCTTAGGATTGATATCTACAGATACACCTGGTGGTAATTTGTTTTTGTTTTTTTTAACATTTTTCGTTCCTATTTCTTTTATATTTGTTTTATTTTTATTTTTATTAAATTTTCTATGTTTTATGTGCAGGTTAAGCGTGGGATTTACTAACTAAACCTCTTATTTAAACCCTTGGTTCCAGATTTTGAACCAGGGCTCTGATACCAATTGTAAAGACCCGTTTTCAATTAGCATTTAAAAATTCTACCAAATGTACAGTAATTTCTACTAGGTTTATAAAGAAGAATAATTCCAAATTTTCTTAACACTTACGCATGAAATTTTTATCAATGAATAATAAATCTAATTAAACAATGGATAAATTGGAATCAAATACCTTAACTCTGATGCTAAAAATTCCTTCCTGTTGTCCGCAACTTGCTTCATTCCCACTTCCTTAGAGCACTACCCAAAACCAACCTCCCTGTCGACTAGTTAGCTCCTATCCCTAGGATATCAACGGATATCCTAGCCCTCCGTGCCCAAAACCCCCAGCAACCCCGGTGCACTACTATAATCCAAACTCTCAAAGTCTCACTCTCCCTGCAATACTCAGAGCTCCCAAAATCCTTCTCCACTCCCGTAGAATGATCCCCCCTTCCACTCCTTTCCTTCCTTATCCCTCCTTCACCGACACTCTTGCCCCCATTAACTCCCTACCTAACTCCTTTATTACCCCTTATCCTCCTGCCGTTAATACCCTTATCCCTCCTTTATTACTTATCCTCATGTATTTAATATGGTATCCCTTGTGGGATACATAACCTAATTTAATATTATATCTTATTATCCACCATTAATTTAATACTTTATTAATTAATGAATTAATTAATAATTAAATTAATCATTAACCATCATGAACAACTATTTAATAATAATCAATTAGAAATGTTATTTTAAGACATAATTATAGTTTAGCTAATCTTTTAGGATTATATTATTAAATTAATTATACTTAATAATCAAGGGTCGTTACAATGTAGGTATATGGAATATGATTTCCAATTAATCCACACATGGGTAATAAGGTTGTATGGAAGTTGTACATGGTGTAATTAGGAGAGGAAGAACAACATTCATTTTCCCATCTACTAGCACTTTTTTTTCATGATTTGGGTTGAAAATCTCATGACACTTTTACCTAGAGGTTGCATGTTTCCATAAGGGTAGGTTGTTGATTCGGTCACTCATGAGGTTTAGTTAAGGGTGATGCAATAAGGTGACATCCTTATTCCTCAATGACCATTAGTTTCTCAACAAGGTAGTGACAAACTTTGAGTTAACATGGTCTCAATAGTTGCGTCATTCCCCCACCAAACAAAGTTGAATGCTTGAAGAGCATGCATGAATATATCATCCTTAGTACTTACTAAAAAGTAACTCTTGAAAGGCATGAAGAAGAAAGGCACCCTCAAGATCAATTATAGTTGTTAAGTATACATGAAAAGAGGTTTAACTAAGCATGTGAAAAGATGTTTGACTAAGCATGTGCATTTTATTTAATATGATAAAAGTTAAAACATATGGTTGATTGATTGAGCATATAGGTTATTGCATTTGATAGTTAAGAGAAATAAAATGATTCATTACAAAATTATATGAAGATAGATGCATGAAGAGATGTGCATGAAATAGAAAAAAATAATTTTAATTAAATATAAATTAATTTTGTTGCTTGAGATTTCTTGAAATAAACTATGTATTAAATTTTGAAACATCCAATGTTTCGAGTGGACACTCCACCCATCATCAGGGACAAATAAGATTGAAATTATAATAGAAAATAGTTATTGGGTGGATATTTAAGGGTTAAAAATTAAGGTTAACTGATGTGGAGAAAGTGTTCCAACCCATTGTGAAAAATGATTAAAATAGTAAAGGAGATGTTTGAAATAAATTTTATTTAATAATTGAAATTAAAATAAAAGGTTAAATAAAATAAAGTCTAAAAATATAATTTGTTAAGATTGTATTTACATGGACAAAAAAAATGACTATAAATGAGGAGATGGGTAAAAAGGATAAAAGGTAAACAAGAGAAAATAACATTAGAGTGGGGGATACAAGATAAAAACTAAATAAAAAAATAAAAAAGAAGTGGAATAATAATAATAAATAAATAAACAAATAAATTATTTTTTGGAAATAAAAGGGCTAATGATCAATACTTGAAAAGTGGGTTTCCAAGATTGTGTAAGTTTGTAGCCATCTTCCGAATTAAATTTGTTAAGATGTTTTTCGATTTCCAATGCTTCACTAATGATACTAGATTAGTAATAGGGTTATGAATCTAGAATCATTTCTCACAACGAGTTGTAACTCTTTATTCCACATCGATTAACCTTAATTTTTAACTCTATAAATATCCACCCAAGCACTCTTTTCTATTATCATTTCAACCTTCTTTGTCCCTAATGATGGGTGGAGTTTCCACTCGAAATGTTGGATGTTTTCATTTCTCACAACGGGTTGTAACTCTTTATTCCACATCGGTTAACCTTAATTTCTCACCCTATAAATATCCACCCAATCACTCTTTTCTATTATAATTTCAACCTTATTTGTCCCTAATGATGGGTGGAGTGTCCACTCGAAATTTTGGATGTTTCAAAATTGTATACACAGTTTATCTCCATAAAACTTAAGTAACAATGAAATCAATATTTTAAGTTTATATATTTAAAAGATCTATATTTTAAGTTCAAAGGCGCATTCTTGAGCCAGAGGTGTTGCAATGAAATCAACAATTCATCAACATTACATACCTCCTTTAAACATATAAACAACCACTANNATATATATATATATATATATATATATATATATATATATATATATATATATATATATATATATATATATATATACATGGTTTGTATGAATATTAGAGTATTTTCCATCTATATATCATACAATCTCTAAGAAGTTATCATTGCTACATATCACACAATCTCTAAGTATGAGGTTTTGAAATGTCCAACTTTTTGTGGACACTCCACCCATCATCATCTCTATATTTCTCCCCCCACTCTCTAATTGATAAAAATGAACTCATTTCTTCATCACCCTACATCACACGATCTATTCCTTCCCCTTCCACCATTCTCCACCATGATCGCATGTATTTTTTCTCTCTAGAGTCTCACAAGGTGTACAATAAAAAAATTGTTAAAGGTTTCACCTATCTTAGCCTGCACACCATCACTTCATCTTACCTATCCATCACCCATCCCTGAAACTATTCCCATAGGTTTTTCCTAGCCCTCATCAACCTCTATTACTGTTCCTCTATGTGTTTCCTTGTCTAAGCCTAACAACAATACAAATTAGTGTGTTTCATTTTGAAACCCTAATTATGAACAATATATCAATCATAGCATTGTTTCCATAAACGTTAATTTGGTTCTAAATGATTTACCTCTGCTTTCAGGCGACAATAAATCCTTTTCAAATCTTAACAAGACTATCGATTTCAACAATGATATTTGTGCCAATCATTGCGACCAGAAACACATTCTTGATATCAAACGTTGCTAAAACCCTATTCTACATGAAAACCTTCTACCATTTGCCCATAATAGTTATTCCACTTCTTATCTTTCAAGCTCTTAGAATCATATTCATCCTGAGTATTCCTCTTTGCTACTCATTTATGATAATAATACCAGTCCTTCTCATGCCTTCTCTGTTAACCCCATCCCTAATTTGGTTATAATCAAAGGTCTGAATGCACTTACTTATCCATTTCTAATTATCATTCCATCTCTTTCCCCCCTTTGAATGACTTAATACCAACACAATTAATTGTCTCTCTCATCCCCCGCCTTATTCTAGTACAATTCCATCCACTGTCATAAATTTATCATCATTTCAACTAGACCCTCTTGCCCTCCAACTCTTTGAAAAGGGTTTATTTTTTCCATACTCCCCAAGAATATCCCAGTAGAGGAAATTCTTTGTTCCATTGAATCCATTATGCATAATCTTTTGACTCATGAATCCGAATAAATTAGACAGGAGTGTGGATGAATCCTCTATTGTTCCAAACCTCTCAAATTTAACCTCTCCAGAGAACAATTCTAGTTTATTCGTCACTTTAATGATAACCTTGACATCATTTTCCTCAAAGACGATAAAGGAAATTCTACCATTATTATGAATACCTATGACTATGACTCTAAACTTCTAGACCTTCTGTCTTCCTCTACTTATAAACCTCACGCTAAAAACCCTATTAATACCATTGCCATCATGTTGACCAAAGCCATCTAATCTTCTTCCTTGGACCCTAACATCCAAAAGGACCTTATTTTTCATAACCCCCATACCACGAGGATCTATGGGAAACCTAAAATCCATAAAAAATACATTTTTCTTAGACCTATAGTTAGCTACATAGGAGTTCCCACTCATGGCCTTGCTTGATTTCTTGTTGATAAGATTTAGGGATTTGTAGGAAAAACCTGTTCTTTTATTAAAGACTCCTTTTACTTCATTCATAAAACTCAAAATATTCACCTTGGAGAATAAGGCCTCATGTTCAACGTTGATGTCATTTATTTATTCAATAAAATTTCGGTTTTAGAAGCCCTAACCTTGATCTCCAAACTGGTAGACCCTGAAACTCTTAAACTCATCGAAATATGCCTCTCTTCTACCTTATTCACCTTTAAAGGGTTTTTATATGAACAAATTGAAGGGACGACCATGGGGTCATCCTTATCCTAATTTGTTTCCAATATATTCATGGAACACTTCAAGACTTTAGTGCTAAACAACTTTCACCTCAAAGCTAAGAGTTGGGTTCATTTTGTAGATGACACATTTGTCATCTAGCCTCATGTCCATTCCAATTTTATCTCGTTATTCAACCCCCTTAATATAATTTCTCCTTATGTCCAATTCACTATGGAAATCCAAAAGGAAAACTCTATTCCATTTTTGGATGTCCATATTTCTCATCTTTCTGATGGTTCCCTTTCCCACCGTGTTTACATAAAGAAGACTCATACCTATAGATACCTTCATGCCAATTCCCACGATCATCCAACTCAAAAATCTGTTGTGTTCAAAAACATGATTACTCGAGCCATTGGCATATCCACCCCTCGATTCCTTGTAGAGGAAAAAACCCACTTGACCAAGGCCCTTTTGTCGAATGACTACTCTCTCTCTCAAATAAATCATTCCTTCCACTCGACGAACATTCCTAAATAAAAAATATCATCCTCATCCTCCCCACCCCGTGCTCTCATTTATCTTCCCTATATCTAGGGCACCACTGATCATATCTCAAAATTTTTGGCTAAGAAGAATATCAAAACCTTACAAAACTCTCAAACAAATATTTAGAATTTCCAAACAAAAATTTCACCTTATGCTTGGCCTAGGAGTTTACCAAATTAGTTTCTCCTATGGAAAATATTACATAGGTTAAACTGGAAGATCCTTCAAAGCTCGTCTTAAATAGAATATAGCTAACACTACCCACAAAGGAATCTCCAAATAAACTATCGTCAAACACTCTTTTAAATCCAAACCCGTAATTTGTTTTGACCAAACTAAAATTTTAGCTTCATGCCCTCATTACTCCTCTCTCCTCATTCATGAAGCTCTTGAAATTGAAAAACATCCTAATAATTTCAATTGCAAAGATGGCTACAAATGGAGCCAATCTTGGAAGCCTGCAATTCATCACCATGATCATCAATCTTCTTCTGCTTAGACTTCAGTGGCATGATTGTCTCAATCCTTTCCCTCATGTTTTTATTTATGTTTTGATTCTTTTCCTCACAATCTAAATGAACCTCTCTAAAGTCCACTTACATATTTATATTTCCCTTTATCCTAGTCACACCAATTTATTATATTTATTAATTATCCCCTATTATCATTATTAACTATCTCATATTATCCATATTAATTATCTCTCTTTTAAAGCTATGTCTATCTCATTAATTTGATTTTATTTTATCTCCTAATATCAACAACTAATTTCAGTACATTATTAATTTCCTTCTATCACGTAATCTCAATGACTAATTTAATATTTTATTCTCTCCTAATCTCCTCAACTAATTTTATTACTTTATTATTATTTTAATTTCCTAATCTCAACGACTAATTTAATATTTTATTCATTCCCCTTTCCTCTCTTCAATGATCACTCACCAATCTTCTTCTTTAAATGTGTATCGTAACACTCTTTCCAACATATTGGCTTCATTTGTCCCTAATGATGGGTGGATTTTCCACTCAAAAAGTTGGATGTTTCAAAACCTCATACACAATTTTAATGTAAAAAAATCATCTATATTGTTGAGTGTTCTCAATGAAAGTAAGGTTAAAGAGTATGCCCATGTATTTGTAGACAAACATGAGAGTAGACATTGTGTCCACAAAAAAATCATGTGGAGTTTTCTATTACATCAAAGCAATGTTACGTATCAATACATTCAACTTGGCCTTAAGATTTATCCCACTAACAATATGTTGAGAGAAAATTTCAACAACACACCAAAATAGGGTCCAACTAGTTGGAGATAATTTGTCATATCCAACTAGATCTAACAACCTCCTAAAACTTAGAGGAAAATTATTCCTGTAGAGACAAAATATACCTCATGACATGACCAATACAATAACAATCACATACTTCTCTTATTATCAAGTATCACATATTAATGTAGATAAGACAAGTAGGAGTTAATGATTCCAACACTCCCCCTTAACAAGTACCTATCTCAATATCTATCAAGTCAAGTCTTCATCATCATCCAGACCTTTGCAACACATGCTCCTATATAAACTGAAAACACTCTTCCTCAACAAAGTCCATATTTTGGTTTGACTATGGACTTGCTTCTTGTATACATTAATGATTTGTAGAAGCCCATATAAAGGATCAACCATCCACCATAATACATGAGTACCTAACTACTGCAACCACTGGTCTAGTAGGATGTCCTTCAAGCGCATGATTCATTCAACTTTTTGATGAGTCATGTTGGACGCTTGGGATGACCCAGGTTATGATCTCAAAGGTTTCCAACAAAACCCTCAAACTATCGGCCATCCTGGTAAACCTGCGCATAGAGTGCACAATGCAGTCTCACCCAAGATAGATTATCGGAGACTGCAAGACTCATATGTCTGTAGTCATGGAAGGGATTGGGAATGTGATCTATTCTTTTCCTTATGCATCATATTTGTTACTCATTCATCTATATCTAGTATTCATTCATCAAGGAAACTATGCATGCATGTTGTCATAATATAAGCTAAACATTCATTCTTTAAATGGTAAATAGAATAAATAGTAAAGTAACCATTCACAGACATTAACATAGCAAGGTTACCATGGTTCACCTCCTTAGGGATACATCCACAAAGGTTTTTCTCTTCTTCTCTTTTATTCATCATTCTTCAAAATCATCATTGTGTGCATTACATTTTCCATGATTACAATCAAAACTCTGACAAGTTCAATCTGTGAGGCGGACTAGACCACACCAAGCTCCAAAACCTATGACCTAACCCTCAAAAACCCACTCTCTATATTATTAATACCTACCTCTACTAGACCTCCTATGCCTTTATTTATTCTACTCTATTGGCTCATAGCCATTACAATCATATAAAAAACCCTAACCCTAACATGGCTAGGTTTGTCTGCATGTGTGCCATGCTACTTTTCCTCGATTTTCGACATGTTGCTTTTCCTCTATATATGGTGCACGCTCCAAAATAAGATTTTCTCCCCAAAATAGGCCTGCACCAACAAACCCCCAAAACTGACATGTGGCTCATCCTGAGCCACTCAGGTGGTGTGTGCTCCCTGCATAGCCTTCTCCAAAATGTGGAAATTTTCTGCTAGTTCCTCCCCTTTTTCTTTTGCCTGCACAAATTTCTCTATTAGCGCCTCTACCATCTATGTTGTAATATGTTCGTTCAATGACTCTACGCTCTTTTATGAGCCTATTCTATCCTGATATTTTCTACCTCTAGTTCTGCAATTATTTGTGTTGCTTGCTCCTGGAGTGGCTCCAATTGAGCTTGACTTGTCTGCTTATTTGTTTGTACAGTCTTTAGTTCTATCTGCAGGTTCTTCATCTTCTGTGTGCCTTTCAACCTTTTGGTGATGATCATTGTCTTATGTCACTGGTTCAACTCTTGCATTGCAGCATTGTCTTTTTATTCTTATTGATCCAACTATCGAACCTTCTTTTCTTCCTCAAGACTAGTCCATATTTGTGCAGTCCTGTCAAAGAGTTCTGTGACTTCCTTGGCTTCCCTTGCAATCACACTTGTTTGTAGTGATGCTTGTTGTTCTCTATTGGCTATGACCTCAGGAGGGGTTGTCGGTGTGATATTTTCTTTTAGTTCCTCTATCTCCTACTTGTACCCCTCAATTGTCTGCACGATGATCTTGATATGTTCTTCATCGTTGCTCTCTACTGCCTGCGTGTTATCGATGATTAAAGAGAATATATATAAACATTCCCAAGTGGTCAAATGATTGTTTTGCATGTTTTTCATTTAATTTTGTAGTGGTTTTATTTCATTATTGAAATACAATTATATATACAAGTTAGAATTTTCATTATTTTGAAATTTTAGTCAAATTTTTAACAATTTAAATTTATTTAAAATTAGGAATTTTTTAAGTGGATAATTAAAATATATACGAATCTTTGATTAAAATTTGATAAAAAAAATTATTATTTTTTTTTATCAAATTTAATGTTAAACGAAATATCCTTCTATTATAATATCAACTTACTCCATTTATATTAAGTGTCAATTGATGTCAAATCAAATATTTCAATCGATATAAAACCTCGAATGAAAATCTCATGTGATTATTTCAAGGTATGCTTAGAAGAAGATTAGTCCATGTCTATGGTTTCATTGGCTTTGTCCAACATCTTGCACAGTAATTGAGTCTGTCTCATTATGGTGGTGGCTTGTACACGTTATATATATATATATATATATATATATATATATATATATATATATATATATATATAAAGTGGTAACTCTAAATACCAAAAACATTTTTATGCTAAAAAAGCATCCTTATTATATATATTTATAGTAAATTAAATCTCTCTCTATATATAGTAAGGATGTTTTTTTAAAACATAAAAATGTTTTTGGTATTTAGAGTTACCATCTATATGGGCTTAATGGGCTTAATGGTTAAGAACATGTGTTTCCTCCTAAGAGGTCACAAGTTCAAATCCAGAGGGGGGTAGGGTATGTATACCTCAGTAGACTTTACCAGTCAAATCATTGGGCGGAGGGAATCCCTTGTCCCACAAACAAGGGGGTCTCATACACAAATTTCGTGTGGCTTGGCCGTGACCTTAAAAATAGAATATTATATATATATATATATATATATATATATATTATTTTTTTTGAAAGCATGAAAATGTTTTTTTGTATTTAGAGTTACCACCTTATATTTAGAGTTACCACCTTAGTAGTATCCTTAGATCTATATTGATGTGTAACTACATCATTGTGTAAAAATCAAATTTGGTCGCATGTAATAACCTATTGGTGGTTCATAAGGGGTAGACTACTGCACCTATCAGATGCCTTTAGGTTTTGGGTTGTCAATATGTTTCCTTACATCTAAAGAAAATAGGTTCTTATCCAAGTAGAAGTAGTTTAAAGTATTACTCCAACACCAAATGGTGGTTTTATCCTATAACCAATATCTACCGCAAACCCAACATACCATCATGACCATCAAAGATGCTATTAGAAAAGGGTCATGTGATATCTAGAAGCATCTAGCCTTTTCCCCCATACATGAAGTAAGAGGCTATCATAAAGGGTTCATACAGTATCCAAAAGCATCTAACCTTTCACCACATACAAAAGCCTAGATACTAAAACCAAGTTACAATTTAACCTCATATCCAAGAAGTGTGTTATATATTATTATTATTATTATTATTATTATTATTCTGTGTATGCTTCAAATCAATCACATGATACTAAGAAATATATGAAATTTCAAGACACCAATCATGGTAAGAAAGTTGTGGGTGGATGACACGACTTTGGTTGGATTGGATCTAGATGAATCCTTAGGTACTTAGTTTGACTATGGTCTTCAAACAAAAATCTTAAACCTTACTTTTGAAGAAAATAATGGTAGCAATGTACCATATAAACGAGGGCAGTGTGGTGGAAATAATAGCAATTTTGGGAGGGTAGCAAGGAGTTCCTACCAAAGGGACTTGTGAACCAAAGGCAGTATAATGGGCCTATATGGGCCAAGGGTTCTCCAATTGGAATCCATGAGATTACAAATATGCTAAAATGTGATGTATTGGACGCCCTTTGTGGGATCATGTCTGATATTTTATGGATCGCCACTCCTTAAAGAATTGCTCAAATTGATTTCATCCTTCTCCATCATCATGGGGGGAAATTGGAACCCAAGAGAGATTCCTTAGGTTCCATATCCCATTGGATTCACTTGCCAAGTGTTTGAAAAAAATATTATATGGCCCATAGTTTGCCAAAACTCTCGCATGTGAAGCATTTGATGTCTAGCATGTGTTTGACAAAATGCTTGCACATCAAGCATTGGAAGAAATCCTTACACAAATTTTGTTTAGTGAAACTCCTTCTACCAAGACATAATTTTATATTATGATCATGTCTCTATCTAGTAAAACCTTAATCTTTTGGGTGGATTTGAATAGCTTTGTGGTGTATTTAAAGAAAAATTGGAGCATAGACTAGGGATTTATGTTTCCTAGCAACATCTTCTTTATGAGGATAAACAATTGGAGGATATCTCTTAGCTAAATGATTATCATATTTGCAAATATTCAACTCTTATCTTTTGTGATTATGTGGATGAGTGGTGAGTACTGGGATACCTTTTAGGGATGTCATAAAAACCAAGCTACCTCTTCAACATATCTGAAGTTTTCTCCTCTTTTTAGTGATTGTGTAGTGGAGCGGGATGAGCAGGTGCCAACGGTGGAAATTATTTCATAGGAGGTCACACATATTCATTCATTAGATGAAAACGATTCAATTATTTGCATATTTTCAATGGGTATTGGCCTCTTACATTGACCTTGTTCTAGTGGATCCACGTGACTTGAACAAATAAATATGAGACCTCTTTGTGTTCCAAAGGTTTTTTATTGTCCAATTCTATGATCATGCTAATTATGAGTAGTTGTTTGAGGAGGGTCCTTGGTTCTATGGAAGTATAGGACTTTTTATAACCCATTGATTCCCAAATTATGTTCCTCACACTATGTCCATTACTAGAATGCTAGTTTGGGTTTGTCTTCCCATTTTTCCATTTCATTTCGGCATTTATTAGTTTTTGAGGATATTGAGAATAATTTGGGTATATACACAAAATATGATCTTGAAAGAGTTATAGCGGGTTTATGTACATATGTGCATATATGTGTTGAGATAGACCTTATTACAAGTCTTCTAGACAAAAGGATTCTCAAATGGATAAATTTTAAATACACATAGGCTTTATATTGTAAGAACATGACATTTAGATGCAGGATACAACATCTTCTAGGTCGTTTACATGTTACTTGTCCCCATGCTCATGCTCATCGTCCCAGGAAAAAAAAGACCAAATCAAAATCAAAGAGATGGATTTTTCTAGAGGAATGGAGTTTAGATATTGACATTGATTCGAATGAGGTACATCAATAATGGACTACTAACATTGATGAGAAAGTTTAAAATCAACAACCGTATGTGTCGATTAAGGAATGAACTCATTTCTCGAAGGATTTAATCAAAGAAATGGATATAGGGTTTTCCTCTTTGAGGGATGTTGTGGTAGTTGAAGGCCATCTAAATGGCATGGAAAGATGACATGAAATATATGCTTTTAATTTGAATAAAGAACTAGTTCCTTCTAAAAATCTTGATCTCCCAGCTTCAGACTCAATTAGTTATTGCAACTCCTTCTGCAAAGTGGCAAGAAGTTAGAAAGAATAAAGAAAAAAAAGAAAGATTAAAGTTTACTTTTTTAAAGGCAAAGAAATGAAGTGTATTTTACTTTTATAATTTTAATATTAAAAATACAATTTACACTTATATCCATTTAAGTGAAATATACATATATAATTAATTTAATTTGTATCATAATTTAAATACTAGAAAAATATAAATTTTATTTTATAATAAAATGGAAATTACAAA
>ML779069.1:721085-742171 GCA_009831015.1 Picea engelmannii | reverse complement strand
GATGATGATGATGATGATGATTAATGTTCATTGAAACCGAATTGGTATATCAGATCTTAAGAGGGTAAGGAATTACTTGCAATTATTTAAAATTTTGTTTGTGTGTTCGAAAGACATTAAGAGAAGCTTTCCAAGATCACCATAGTTTTGTTGAGTTAAAAAACTAGGAATGTTGGTACTCTGAAAAATATTTTGAAATTGAGATCTAATGTGGGTATAGGCTGGACAATATAAGAGAAAGTGCTTTAATCTTCAACCTTCTTAGTGTCACAAAGATGACACACTCTTTGATCCCATGGAATTTTAGGAATCGACCAACGCCCAGTTTCACTATGGAGCTAGTGAGAATTTGTTCTTATCTTAGCAATGCTAATGTTTTTATTTACACTCGTCAAAACAGAGAGATAATTTTGATCTTCTAGATTAGGGTTGATTACATCCTTATAATACCTTAATTTTCTTTTTTTCCTCTAACTCTTTATCACACCACATTTTCTCCTTAAATTTTGATTTGATGGTATTTTTAATAGTATCCTTATTCTGCAAAATTATGTCTTCCATGATTCCCTAATAGCTTAGACACGATTGAGCATCTTTTTGTCATCCTCGCTTTAGTCGATGGTGGTTATGACTAGATTTTGAAGCAGTTTTAGGAAGCCTCTTGTCTTCCATGTTGTTTAACTTGTTCTTATACATTAGGTATCTATTCACAATCGTGCTCTCAATGGGGGAAAAACTTGCCTCTAAGAGGAGGATGTGATAGGGAGTATTTCCTTTAATTTTGAGATTATAGATTATAAAATTCTTTTGTATTTTCTCTATCTTTCTCCAAAACAAATTATATATATATATATATATATATATATATATATATATATATATATATATATATATATATATATATAAAGACACAATCTTGAGCTAGAGGTGTTGGAATGAAATCGACAATTTGTCAATTCTACATACCTCCTTTAAACATATAATCAATCATCGCCTCTGCTCATTCCAACTACTATACTATTTGTATAAATTTTAGAGTAAATTTCTATCTACATTTTGTATAAATCTCAGAATATTTCCAGCTACAGATCGTGCGATCTCTAAGAAGTTAGCACTGCTATAGATCACATAATCTATGAGTAGTTAGACTTACTACACAATATGCACAATCTCAAAGAAGAATTGTGTCCATATTGCATGAAGTTATATCTATAACATTTTCCTAGTAGTCAAAACCCCTTGAGAAGTTAGCACTCCTACATATCGCACAATCTATGAATAGTTAGATTACTACACAATACACACAATCTCAAAGAAGAATTGTGTCCATATTACATGAAGGTATATGTATAACATTTTCGTAGTAGACAAATCCCTTGAACTCATTGGCTCCGTGATCCTCACACCCATTATATCTCATAGTCTTTTATTTTGGATTCTAAATAAATTATTGTTGTTGTCATCTACCCAACACAGGTTATGTTGTTCACTATGTGTATATAAAGCATAAGAGAAAAAAAAATACAACTGACCTTAAAGTGGATGCCTCAAGTGTCTTGTGTGCATGCCGTAATTACCAAACTTCAGTTAACTAAATCCACAATTATGAGAAACAATTGTTAACTACAATTGACAATTTTAATTGGTGTTCATGTGGTGGTCAATGCACTACATATATAACAACATATCGAGTTACATGTGAACTATTTTCATGCTCATAACGTTGAATTCAATTTCTGGGCTCATCTTAACTTTTACAATTTTCACTATATACAAGACTTATAACTTTGAATTACATCTATAAATAGTTTTTTTTATCTCTTTCTCACACATTTTATTTGTGTCAATTGGGTTTAACTCAGTTAGTTGAGAGAAAGGATTACTATCCTCTTCTCCCATGTTTAATTTCAACAAGTAATGTGTTAAACTCTTAATAAATATATTATTATAATGAATTTAAGCCATGTTGTTGATTAACTTTGTAACCTAAAAGTTTTAAGATTTACTATAAATATTATCCTCCAAATAAAACAAAATTAATTAAGAATTATATACATGCACTTGAATTAAGTTATTAATATTAAAAGAATTGTTACACACTTAAAAATATAAATAAAACACATAAAATAAATATAATAAAGATGGAAAATAAAGTGAAATATCCCAAAGAAATAAATATGAAAGCAAAAAGATTAAAAAAAAAATAGAACATTGAAATCAATGCAAAGTGGAACAATAGGATAAAAAACCAAACAAACATGTAAAAATGAAGCAATGAAGCAACAAAAAGATGAAATATAAATGCAATTTGAAATATAATTCAAGAGAACATTGAGATCCATGCAAAGATGAACAATAGGATAAAAAACAAACAAACATGTAAAAAAAAAAAATATAAATGTAATTTGAAATATAATTCAAAAGAACATTGAAATTCATGCAAAGTGGAACAATAAGATAAAAAACCAAACAAACATGTAAAAATGAAGTAAAACAAAATGAAATATAAATGCAGTTTGAAATATAACTCAAGAGAAATGAAATATAAATATAATTTGAAATATAATTCAAGAAAACATTGAGATCAATGTAAATGTAAAATAAAACAATATGATAGGAAACCAAACAAATATGTAAAAATGAAGTAACAAAAAGATGAAATATAAATGTAATTTGAAATATAAATGCATAGTGTAAGTGCACAACAAATTCAAGTCAATTAAACATAAATTCATGTCAATTAAGCATTTACAAATTTGAAATTTGAGTGCTCCGTGTAGTTGTGCAATATTAATGAAAGTATATTTTACTTTCAGGAGTTTTTGAACTAGTTGATGCATGAATGTGATAACTAATAATTAACTCCCATTCAATTTATCACTAATTTACAAATAATTAACTCCCATTCAATTTATCACTAATTTACAAGTTTACAAATAATTTGAAAAAGACGAAAACACTATACCTATATGTATTATTATAATATATAAATATTATTACTTAAAAATAATATTATATTATAAATAAATTATCCTATTACTTAAAAATAATATTATATTAAAAATAAATTTACCATATTACTTAAAACCCTAAGGAAAATGGATAGTTAGAAGTAAGATGGATAGCTGGGAGTAAGGATATGCATGTCTATACATACACATGCATAGTAAGGATATGCATGTCTATACAGGAAAATGGATAGTTAGAAGTAAGATGGATAGTTGGGAGTAAGGATATGCATGTCTATACATACACATGCATAGACTCACCTCCCACCCTCCCGAGAATAAGCATGGACATGTATATATATGTATTATTGTTTACAAATATCATTACCTATAAGAAAATATTTCAATATCATAATAACTATAAAGTTGTTAAAGTCACTTCCTATATACTAATGATTCTCAATCAAGATTAAAACTATTTCAATCATTATTGATTGTAATTATATACAAAATAACATGTTTCTCTAACGTTATCAAACCTTCACGATAAGTGCAATTGTCAACCTTTCAACATATTTTAACGATATCATACATATATAATCATAAAAAAATAAGTTTTTCGATATTTTTTAATGTTATATATATATCATCATTGTTTTTTTTAATATTAGCAATGCAAATAAAAATATGTCTCTAGAAGAATTGAATTTCAATTAAATACTTATGAACCATTTTTGTAGATGAGTAGATAGTTATATCTTTAGCTTTTTTCAATAGAAAATTCGTTCAATTATATTAGTGAAAATATAATTTTTTACATCTTCATGACCATATAATGATCATATCAACACTAGTCTATAGGCCATGCTCATAAACATTAACTACGACATCCCCAAAAGAACCAGAAAATCACTAGAGCCAGCACACAGGCTGCAAAATGTCATATAAAACAGGGATAAAACCCCAAGAAACACCATAAAAGAAACTAAACCAGATGTTGCATGCCCCCAAAGGACCTCAAAGTGTTTACCCAACACCGCACGCCCCTAAAGGACCTCAAAGTGTTAAACATAATACCGCACACCCACAGTGTGGACCTCAAATCTCTGGTCCAATACCTCTTCTAGCCAAGGAGATAGAGGTCAAGAGGATCTAAAAGAGATGACAAAAAACCACGACAACAATCTTGGAAGCCTCCACCAACGCAAAACATTGACGATATATACCGTCGCGCATCCGGAGACGAATCCTCTAACACCAAAACGAAGGATGTACAGGAGGAACATCGCCAGAAATCTTTATAGCCATCTTTGGGAGATGCTGGGTGAAACTCGACCCCGAACAGGAGGCAGCCACCACTACCCATAGAGTCTGCCCACAACCATCGCAAGGCATCGCCACATCACAGAGCTCTCCGGGATCAACCCTTTGCCACCACCGCTGGATCCTCGCTTGCCTTACTCCCTCCACGTCGTGCCACAGAGATTTCTTGCCTCTAGTAGTGGCCCTCGCCATAACTCGTGCTCGCCTTGGCAGTGGCCCTCTCCCTTGCCCACTCTCTCCCTGAAAGTGGCCCTCTCCCTCGCTCGCGCTCAACCTTCACCATGGATTCAGGGATGTGACTAGCAAAACCTATCCATAGAGCCCGTGTCTCACCTTTTAATGGGATACTATAGAGTACCGCTAGCTCATATCAAGATTGCCCACAAGCCTGAAATCATGCTATAAGAATCGTACCTGACCCATTTGTTTCTTATTTTCAAGTCTTTCCACAACAATACATGCCAAAGCGCAGCTATATCTTTAGTTGATCTCTTTATTAAGTTTCATTCAATGCTTCATCAACCAAAAAGGGACAATTGGAAGTCGTTACCCAACACTTTAAACTTGAAATGAGGATACAATAATAACTAATAATAATGTTCATAAAATACTAAAACATTTATGGGAAAAAATTTAAGAGTGGAAATTTGTCTCTAAAGAGATTTAGTGCTTATGATTGAAAAATGGACTAATAAGACGAATTTAGTTATACTTATATCAACATGAGTGAAGATAAGTGCCAAATGTTGTGGATTTTTATGAATAAGACTCATGTTCAAATTTTGTGGAGTTTTATGAATAAGACTTAGGCTCAAATTTTATGGAGAATATGTTGAGGCAATATGCAATATGTTAATATGGTGTAGGGCTCAAAACAAAAGAGTTGGATCTAATGGTAAGGACCAAGGATTTTTCTCCATTGGACAAGTTTCAATTCTTGTGAAGGACTCTCTTGAAGCCATGGGATCACCTTGAGGTTTTGATTGAATGTGTAGTTGCACTCATAGAGATTATATTAAATGATCTTGTGACACGTGCACACATAAGTGGATCAATTCTCACTCCAATGTCATTTAACTCTTGATTCCAAAGGGATTGGATCCACTAGCGAGGATTGATGAACTTTTCACTCAACAAATCTTAATTCCTATGAGGAAGTCCACTTGTTGAGGTTTCCATGGGGACATTTGAAGTTACTAGTTGAACGTGTCAAGATTGAATTACACTCCCCATGTACACATAAATGGATCAAATCCCACCCTCTTGTCATCCTTGAAAAAAAACACTAATTGCTTTGGCTACAACCAAAATTTATGGGGATGACACATGTGGAGGAAGTCATCATTGGCCCTGAGGGGAACCAAGTAGCCTCTTTTGCATGGGGGCTTGGCATCCTTTTGAATAATGAAACTGAAGCATTGGAAGTTTGGAAATGACTCATCCTTCTCAACTCCCACACCTAGGAGTCAACATCTATTCAAAATGACTCAATGATTACTATTGAAGAAATGAAAGGAACCAACACAATCACCTCTCCCTCCCTCTCATGCATCATTCAAAGAGATATATTTATTATTAATAAATGTATCTTTCTTCCACATTCCTCTTGATAAGAAATATATTGCAAATGAATTTGTGTAACACCCTATTTCCCCCAGTTTGTAAATATAACTATATTGGTCAAGGAACTATGGAAAACCTAAAAGTGTGAATGTTTGATTTAATGGACCTTTGTACAAAAGTTCGATGAATGTAAATTATGTTATTTAATAGAAAATGGTTATGTGTTGCATGACTGCTGAAAGAGGGGATGTGTTAAGAGAAAACCATGAATGCTATGAAAGGTGGTGGAGAGGACCTAGAATGGTTGCATTAATCTCCACCGAACCAATACCATGCTGGAATTAATTGCTCAGATCATAACAAACCTCTGACGCCAGAATGAATTATAGTCAGGCTGGAAGGTGGGAAGACCTCCTCAAGATTTAATGAGGGGATGGGGCAGACTACCCATCTCTAAGGCTTCCAGACTTGACCATGGACTGGAAATTTGAGCCACACACAACCTTGCCGAGGAAAGGAAGAAAGGAAGTGTGGTGGGTTGAGGAAGACCTGCGGGGAAAAATGCAAAAATGAGAGCGGAAACTCTTGGGTCTGAGGAAGGACTGGAAGAGGAACAATTAGTTCTGATCATAGAAAATATAGATTGATCCAGGAGAAGGAGAGTAACCTTTGGCCTTATCTATTTCTGTATTGGGAGAAGGAGAGTAACCTTCACCCCTAACTTCCATTGAGATGGAAGTAAGAGATTGAATCTCAAAGCATCATGGCTTAATCTAGGGGGTGGCTAGTGATAAATCCATTGGGATTGATTGCGCCTATGGTTGGGTGGAAAAGAGCACCCCTTTCAGCAGTCACATGACACTCTATGGTTCTGATAATTTTTTTCTTACTTTATGCTTTGAATTGTAAATAATGGATGCATGCGAGTATTTACATGTCTATAAAGGGTTCTTTCTTTGTATTAAATGATTAATTTATCAGTATGTGTTTGTTCCCTTCAGAACCTATATTTCTTCTTGAATTTCCATACGCCCCACTTTAATCACTCGAAGGCGCTTTCCCTAGAAATTTACATCACCGTTTCAGAGTCGGAGCAAGCCTATGGGCATAGCTACCATTTTGGTAACCTCACAAGTTACTTTTCCTTGATTAAGATATTAAAGCTCTAAGATTTGGGAAGGTGTTCCCTTCATACTAGTAGTCTAGGAGACTCTGAACTTGTGCCTATTCCCTTAACCGAAAATCCAACTAAGAGAGGGGATTATAGCCCGAGAGTTATATGAAGATCCACTTGACCTAGGTCTAGGAACCTTGGAGCTCGAGGCTCCAAGATGTCAAATTGCACGATAGTCAAGTTGAACCCCACAATTTATATGAATCGTCAATCTATGAACGAAGATCGAGGGTGGGGAATCACTATGGAGTGCGAAGGTGAAAATAGTGGACATGATAGTTCGCGGCCCACAATTCACCCTTGCTGTTGATCTTGATCGGTTGGAAGATCAACGATCCCGGTTAAACTAGAATCGAGCGAGCACTTTGCAGATTGCAGAGGTCAAACTCTCTAGTAAAGATTACGTAGGTTGGGGCCTCACAATTTCTGTGAATTGTCGATCTCCATTGACCTTCGATCTGAGTTTGACGTGATCTCTAAAGCACAAGGAGCACGTGGGATGATGAAATATTCAAGGAGATCAAGCTCATAAGAGATATCTCTTTCAGGAGTGCAGAAACAATCCAGGAGATGGGCCTGTAGGAGGAGAAAAGGTTGAATCCTTTGAGCACTTAGAAAATCTTGTAAGTCAGAGTAAGTCAGAAGCTCAGGAGGAGGAGAAAAAATGGTCGTTGGATCACAATGCCAAGGATCGACAACCATCTGATCTAAGAAAGGTGCACAAACCTTAGCACTTTCCACACATAGGAGAAGAGAACTTACCAAAGTTTCAAAGTCTCGAAGTAATTTTGGACCGTCCATCGTCAAGGAGGACAGGTGGTGTAAGATCCATAACTTCGGAAGTTCATCGATCTGGACGAGGAGAAATAAAAAAAGTAATTTGAGCTCGTTCATCACCAGGAGGTGAATCTGGACCGCCAAATCCAGAGGGACACGTGGCGACGAATCGCAGACTTTGAAGGAATCTATTCGAGGGTTTTCAGTTGAAAGTCAAGATTTATGAACCTTGAAGACCCAAAGAGAATCTGGACCACCAGATCTAGAGGAACACGTGGTGATAGGTTGTGGACTCTAAAGAAATCTGTGTGAGATTTTTTGGTTGAAATTTGAGATTCCCAAAGTTTGGAGAGCCGAAGTAAATCTCAGTTGTTAGATCACCCAAGGTAGGATCCTGATCATTGATCGCTAGGAGATACGTGTCAACATATAAACAACTTCGGGAAATCTATTTGATAGTTTTTTAGTTGATATTTGAGACTCCTAAAGCATGAAGAGCCAGAGAGCCGAAGCAAATATCAATTGTCGGATCGTCCGAAGTGAATCTAGACCGTCTGATCTAGGAGGGATGTGGCATGAATTTGTGGACTCTGGGTGAAGTCCCGAAGTAATTCATATTCATCAAATCTAAAGGAGACGTGGTGTAAATCTGTGAAATCTGGGTAAAGACCCGAAGCAATCCTCGATCGTCAGATCCAGAGGTCAAGTGGAACAAATCTGTGGACTCCGGATAAATACTCGAAGTAATCCTTGATCATTAGATCAAGTGGACACGCGTAAGTGGATTATAACCTTCAGATAAAAGCCATTGGAAAAAGAAGGGTGAAGTTTGAGATTTGAGATCTCAGAAGTCTGGAGACCCGAAGAAGATCTCTACCTTTTATCGAGCAGAGGGCCACAAGATCGTTGATCTAGTTGAAAGGTCAAACACCTGAAGTAGAAGCAGGGTCGTTGATTTAGGAGGACAGGTGTCCGCAAATTCTCAACTTCATAAGATTGATGTATGGAGGAAAGCATGGTTTGATATTTGAAAAGTCCGAAGTCTACAATCACGAAGGAGATCTCATCTATTGATTTAGGAGGTGCAAATCTAGTCCATGGATTTGAAAAGGGAAGATCTGAACGGTTAGTTCAGAAAGTACCCTCAAGATTGAGAGATCGACAGTCCCATAGCATTTCATGGATTGGAGGTGCGCAAACTTTAAAAAGTTGAGGGTGGGCCGCAATCCAAACCTAGGTTTTGGAGAAAGGATACGTGGAGGCTCGAGGAGAATGTAGGCCGAAATGCAGTTTGGTTTCAAACTGCCTTGGTCATGCTCGCAATTGTGTGTTTGCGTGAGGTCATCACCCAAGGTCACATCCAAGGAGGGAATAAGAGAAAAGGAGCTAAATCCAACTCCGAGACTTCATTGAAGTTCGAGGGAGAATGTCGTGGGTATCATAAAACCTTCACTAGAAGCCAGAGGGGCTTGTGTTCGACTAAGAGGTGAGACTATCAAGGTCTCAAAGTCTTGTTTGAATTAGAGAATAAGAGAACCTTGACCAGAGGGTCGGGTTGAGTCCTAGACTTCCCAAATTAGGAATCGTAGAGGGAAAGGACTTGTTCCTCTAAGGAGGACAATTTTTTTTTTCACCCCATCGTGGGTGTGTTACAAATCGGTATTAGAGCATGGTTACAACACTTGGCCTGCTTGGGCTCTTGGATGAGTCGCTTAAAAAATCTATTTGGAGTACTTTTAAAAGAGTGTCACTATACCTTACCTCTTTCTTAAAACGTCTGGTTAAAAATGTTATTAAAGAAAAGAATGAAACTTTCATTGTGTGTGTGCATTTAAGAAATTGAACCATGTATTGTTCATGAACTGATAGACTATTAGCTAACAGTAAGTGTTTTTGTCAACACGCAAGAAGTCAGTAGATAATGGGAAAACTTAAAGACTAAAGGACGATGATGTGTCATGAATTGGGGGATGGCTCCCACAATAGAGACGAAGAATATGACAAAAGGAGGGCAGTGGAAACCCCTCCAGATCTGGATGAAACTGTAAGGAACCTCAGGGCCAAATTACAGAGTTGCAAGGATGACAATGACTCATTGATAAAGGAGCAAGAAAAACAGATAGAAATTAACACAGTCTTGTTGCAGAGCTTGTTTGACATACAGAGGAAACTAAAACATGAACCCATAACCAGTCATGTGGACTGACGACATAATAAGAGAAGTCAAAGTCCACCTGAGATCTGAGAACATGACTCCATAAGTGACCACACTAGGATAAGTGCCTCGAAGAAGGCCCAACCTCGAGGCAAGGGACACTCATCGGTAGAGTCCTATGGAAAGGAAGCTCGCAAATCCGAAGGATCTTCTAGTAGCAGAGCAAGATCACATTCTCAAAGGAAAGGAAAGAAGCGGAAACATTCCAAAAATAATGATCCTGAAGAATTCAAGAAAGCCAAACTACCCTATTTCTATGGATAGATTAGGAAGGGACAAGAGGCTGAAGTTTGGCTTCTTGGTTTAAAGAAGTTCTTTAGAGTCCATGACTACTCTAAAAACTTGAAGGCTTGAATAACCATCTTTAACTTGAATGGAAAGGCTTCCATTTGGTGGGAAGACCTTAGGAATGTGAAAGGAGTCCATGAGAAGGACTTGTCATGGAAACAGTTTGAGAAATACTTCAGGAAGCAGTATCTGTCATAGAAATACATGGATGGAAATACTAAGGAATTTTATGAACTCAGGTTGGGGCAACTCACCATAGATGAATTTGTCAATAAATTCCTTGAACTACTGAGGTATGTACCCTACATAAAAGATGAAAAAGTAAAAATGCAACAATCCATTAGTGGGTTACCTCAAACCTACCGGGATAGGATTGAGTTCGAAGAACCAAAGACCTTAGAAGAAAATATCTAGAATGTGAGGTATTTTTATGAACAGTTTGGGATTAAGACAAGGCCTCATGAGGATTGGAATAAGAGGAGTAGTTAGGGATTCTAGAAGAAGGGGTTTAAATCCTCAAGATTCAATAACTATGAAAAATATTCTAGAAGGAGCATTCCTACTGGAAGTGTATATCAGCAAAATTTCCCCTCTCAAAGTGGAAAGAAACCTTTTAAGACAGTCCCATAAAATACTGATAACCTAAATAAGGAACCCTTAAAATGTTGGGGTTGTGGAGAAGATCATCGATTGAGGGACTGACCACATATACAATAGAACAGTAAGAGAGTCTACAATATCCAAGAATCTACGACCGTCAATGATGTGGCTAGGATCATGCCACAAATATATACAGCCTTGGACAATAATCAAGCCGACCACCAAGCTTCATTAGTGGAGATGGAAGGTATGATAACCAACCATCTAGTTTCTATTTTAATTGACCCAGGTTCTAATTTGAGTTATGCGGCCCCTCATATTGTTGATAAGTGTAAACTGCAACCAATTACACATGTTAAACCATGGTTGGTGCGATTATCCACTGGGACCAAACGAAAGGTGGCATAGGTCATACCATCCCCTGGGATCTTATGACTTGTTGATTGGTATGGATTGGTTGGTTTCTTATAAAACTAAATTGGACTGTTATCATAAAACTTTAGAATGTGTAAATGAAGAAGGGAGAAAAATGACCCTCTAAGGGATTCAGAAGCCTGTCTCTGTGAGACAAATATCAACCCTTCAAATAAAAAAAAGTATTACAAAAAGTGGTGTTCCTTATATGCCATACATGTACTAGAGTCTGTTGAGAATGACAAACCAAACCTAGAGGACTACCCCATATTAAGAGAATACAAGGATGTGTTCCCAGAAGAGATATTGAGTCTACCTCCGAGAAGGGATATCGAATTCTCTATAGAACTTACACCATGAGCGATACCAACATCTAGAACGCCATATAGAATGAGCACGCCAGAACTGGTTGAGCTCAAGCTACAACTAAAGGATATGATGTACAAAGGATACATCTGACCCAGTGTATCTCTGTGGGGAGTGCACGTCTTGTTTTTGAAAAAGAAAGATGTCACACTCCGACTGTGCATAGATTATAGACAACTCAATAAGACAACCATAAAGAATAAGTACCCATTACCAAAAATCGATGACATGTTCAACCAATTGGGAGGTGCTCCCATCTTCTCGAAGATCGACATAAGGTCTGGATACCACCAATTCTAGATTAAGAATGAAGACATCCACAAAACATCCTTCAGAATGAGGTATGGTCACTATGAATTCGTGGTGGTGCCATTTGGGTTAACCAATGCCCCCACCACTTTTATGTGCTTGATGAATAATGCACTCAACAAATTCCTGGACAAATTTGTATTGGTTTTCATTAATGAGTTCCTAATCTACTCCAAGAATAGGGAGGAGCATGAAGAACATATTAGACTTGTACTTAAAGTAATAAGAGAGCATCAAATCTACGCTAATTTTAGCAAGTGCGATTTCTTTCAGAAGCAAGTCCATTACTTAGGCCATGTCATATCTAAGGAAGGGGTGGCAGTAGACCTCGACAATAATAGATATATTATGGAATGACCTATCATGAAGGATGTATCCGATATTAGGTCCTTCATGGGCTTAGCAGGATACTATAGAAGGTTCATAAAAGGTTTTTCCAAGATTGGTTGTCCAATCACTTCCTGTTGGCACAAGGGAAGACCCCATTGCTTCAAGAGCGCACCAAAAAAACCCTAACTACCGTCCCTTTCGGCAACACCTGCAAAGAAGATAAGTCTCACCTGAGGTAGAGACAGGGATGGTTGCAAGACTCAAGTGTCTACAACCTATCCAAGACATAGATCTGTGATCATAGTACTTAACAGAGCACTTATCAATTAACATTCACTAGTATTGAACCCTTATTCACATCACAGGAAGAAACCCTAATTACAGAGTAGCACAGTATTCAACAATATCTAACACATCCAAACACTTAGCACATAGAAATAGATCAGATATAGCATTCATTCATATCACTAATCACTAAGCTACTATATCAGATGCATCTAACATACATAAAGATCAAAACACTAAGCATAAATCACATAAATCACACAAAGCAATCATAACACAGGATATATGTGGATCACCCCCATCATGGGGCTACGTCCACCAACTCTTGGTCTTATTTATTATCTTCATTCAATATTCTTACATGCATAGAGCCTCAAAACCAACTCTGCATAGGATAGGAGATCTGTGCACACCTCGCCAAATCCTCCTTTCCTGAGCTTTGTGCATCACAGAGCCTTCTTACAGTCACTTGCACTCAACTCTACAAGTTCTCAACACATAGTATACACAGAGCTAACTCGATCACATAGATCCAAATACTTACATCACTTACACTTAGCACAACATCACACTATCGCCCTTACTTACATCACCTAAATTTCTATTTATACATTACAAAAGACCTAAACATGGGTAAGACGCATGGGCCAACATCCCATACCCATTACATAAACCCTAAAACCAAAAAGTCCACAAAAGGTGGTGAGATCCCGCGATCTCTGCTTTGCCTGACGCTTTGTCTTTGACCAGCCTATAAAATTCCAAAAAGTGGTCAAACATGACCAAGGTTATCCAAAACTTGGTCAATGGCCAATAGGCCCCCAACACTCACCTGTTATGCATCCCGAGCCACTCTGATCTAGGTAGATATGCCTCTAAGGCCTCGAGCTTGGCTTGAGCTACCTCAACCTGTTGCATCGCCAGAGCTTCCTGCTCGACAAACTCCGAAATAAATTTATCAGTCACAGGTCCTACCAATCGTTGTTCCACTGAAGTTACTACTTATTTTGGCTGTGCAACTTGTCCCTCAATTTCCTCACTAGTTGGAGCCTCTGGGTCACTTCCATGACTTTACTCTGGATGGCATGGACCTGTTGCTAAACCGTGCACTATTCCTGGGATATTTTCATCCTCTCAACCTCTGACAGTGGCTTCAACTATGCTTGCACTATTGATGCTTCAATTCCTGGAGATGTGACTCCAATGTTCTTGGTTTTGGGTCCTCTGCAAGGTGCTCATAGGTCTGCGCACTTCAACTACTGAGATGTTTGCATTCTAAGGTCAATTCCTTGATTCTCTCAACTGTTCTCTGGGAAGTTTCTTCTCTCTGATCTCGCACTTTCTGTGGAGTTATTGACACTGCTTGCAATTCCAGTCCCACGATTCTTTCTTGAAGCTACTGAATGGATTCAATGAGCTTCCCCACCTGTCTTTCAACTGTTTCTTCTTCCATCTGTGCTAGGCCTGTCACATAGAGAATTTCTCTAGTGATTTCTTATTCAAATCTCATATGCTCCGCGAGCAACTGTTCTTTTTCCTTCTGGATCTACGCTCTATCCTCTGCACACTTCGCCTGGAGATTGTATTTTTCTTGTTGCGTAACCCGACGTTTCTCTATGGCTTCCTCTTTTTCTTGCTTCAATGCCTCTGTGGCTTGCTCTTTTTCTTCCTAGACACGATGAAGGTGAGCTTTGGTCACATCTATTCTTCGTAGTTGGGCAGACTCATCTCCAAACTCTGTCCCTTCTAATGGCGGTGGCACAGTAGACACTATGTGGTTTTAGTAGAGAGCCTCTTGTACCCCTTTGAGCTCTGCTTCGATCCTGTCAAACATTGTCTCCTATTTGGCTTTACTTTGCTGCAAAATGTCCTCTGAGGTATTTGATAGAGCGAAAATGATAAGGTCAATGTCATCCATCGTGAGCACAGTTTGAAATGTAGGTTTAGTGGCTCATGACTTCTTCTGCGTTGATGGTTTCTTTGGAGAAACTTTTATTTTCTTGGATGTCTCTGTCTTTGTTAGGGGATATTTAGGTGGTGTTACTTCACCCTACTTCTTCTTGTCTTCTTTCCCTTCGTCCTCTTCTTTGTCTACTTCATCTCCTCCTCCCCCTTCAGGTGAATCTAATGCAGTCTCCTCTGATGCATTGCTCAGTTCCTGGACCTCTTCCTTCTTTTTCTTCTTTCTATTGCTGGGTGCATCATATTCTTCGCGGGTGACGACAAGGCTTCCGATGAGGTCGGGGTCAGAAAATTATGTCTGTTCTGTTGGTATGAGGAATTCTGCAAGCCATTCCTTAGCTATTTCCTCCATATCTTCCTTAGTGAGCTTGTAGTAGGATTGGAGCTCTTCTTTATGTTCGTCTTTTTGTATGGTGATATAGATGAAGTGCCTATCTACGCAGAACTTTACTATTGGCCTAAAATTATGAAGGGTATTCGACGTCATGCGAGGGAAGGATTCAATGACCCTCTTCAATTGCAGATAATAGGTGTGGAAAACTACATTTAAATGCCATTGCTTCACCATGTCACTCTAATACCATAGCATAGTGAAGTTTGCAACCAGTGGTTCAGACGGCTTAATTCCAGGGAAGGTCTCTACTTCCGACATCTCCCAAGCAATGAAGGAAATTAGAATCAACAACCAACTGAAATGAAACTCGTAGCCCTGGTCCTGAGCTTCGCAACAATATTTCTCTAACTATTTGATGAGGTGTCTCACCCAGTTCATTTGTAGCCCCTGAACACATTTTCATGTGAGGTCGACAACAAACCTCGTGACTTGCGTTGGCCTATTCTTCCTAATGAGCTTACCAACGATCAACTGGAAGGCTAGGCGCACTGTGCCATTATGGATGGAGGCCACCTTGTAGCCCCACTTCCCCTTCTCCACATCACCATAGGTATATTTGATTTGCTGCACTAGGGTGTGATTTGCAGCCTTCCTTGGGTAAAAATCCAGTGGATCCAGTCCTTGCATTCTCAATTCGGTGATCTGGTGGATCAAAACTTGATCTAAAATGATGTGCCTATCCAACCATATGTAACCCCCATGGAAGCATGACAGTAGGAGTTTAACGCATGTGTTAACCTCCTGATTCCTGTCGAAGTGGGGTATCTTCATCACATTAAGGATGGTTGATCTTGTGATGTCCATAGTCTACGGCTAGGGGATTATCTTCGAATTATTCCCCGTTGTCTTGGTCAAATAATTGTGTGGTGTGAGAATTCCATAATTCTTGCGACATCCCAAATTGAATTCACTGATCTTCAATGTCAGGATTTGTCCCAACTATTGTCCAACTGTGAGTATCCCCTTCTGGAGGTACGTAGTGATCAATGTGTAGTTGAAGTCCCAATAGACGTTGTCACGACTAACCGTGCTAGCTAGAGGCGAGATATAGTCGGTCAGGATTGATGGGATGATATTCGCATTTGCCAAGTCATCATGATGCTTGGTTCATTGCTCTGTCGCAGTTTGGGATGGCCTAGATCGATGGGAAGTCGATGGGGATTCTTGCACTCCTCTTGTCGATGAATCTTGTGCTCCTACAGACATGACCTTCTCAACCATGAGGTCTATGAGGATTTCTTGGATGAATTTTTCTACTTCGCTAAAGTCACCTGACATACACGCTTGAGATCAGATATCTTAGGTCGGTGAACAAACACTGAATGTAACAGAATGGGTGGCGAGGTCTCAATAATCACAGAGCGATAATAGTCAACTCTCTATGGGCTCGAATAATCACCGTTTTCAAAAGTGTTCACGGTAAGACATTCAATGGGTTAAATATCTAACACTGTAATAGACTCCTCCAATGAGAAGGAATGCCTCAATCAATAGGATCCTATCCGTTATGACGCGGTTCGAACGATCCAATGGCGATGACTCCGACAATAACTACATTTCTATCCATTTTGGAGCATCATTCTAATGGCTGGGATGCCTCCAATGGTCATATTTCTCCACCGTGGAGAAGTGCCAATTTGCATTTTTATGCTATTCCAGCGAGGTTCAAGTTTTGCAAACCTTCTTTCGGCAAAGTCCTCTCTGGAACTTCTTACAATTTTTCTAACTTAGTTTTCTTCTTGCTGAGCTTTCTGGCCTTCTTTCCTTTGATCTAAGTTACTGGGTTCCTCTTTCCATTGTTATTCATATATGTACTTAACATAGTAAATTCGCACTACTGATGGTCTTTAACAGGGTTTGAGGGTAATACTTCTTCTATTTCTGGAGTAGGTTCTCTACTCTCTTGCATGGATAGGTTCTTTAAGCCTTCTTGCATTCTTTCAAATTTGATAGCCAGGTCTCTGGCCCTTAGCAGCTTTGACTTGTCCTCTTGTTCTTTTGTTAAGTGCGCTATTCTCCTAGCCATGAAATCCCTTAATTTTGATTTTTATGTTTTAGATCTTCCTCTTCTTCTTTCCTTCAGATCTGATCTCTCTCAATCCAAGTTTTTCCTAGAAAAATTGCAAAGGGGGCATTGTTCTCAACAAACTTGATGACCTTGAGTTCTTCTTCTGTTGATGTTCCATGAGCACTCATAGGTACATGGGAAATTCTTCCACATAGGGTTATCAACATTCCTTTAAACAATCTTATTCCTCCCAATGAAGGAATCATAACAGGCTTTCCCAAAATTTCCCAAGTACTTTCTGTCATGTTATTCACTTGTGTTTCTGTATCCAATACACATTCTATGTCGAAGTCTCCTATTCTTGTTTCTATGAACTCTTTCTCTTTTAAGATCTCTGATAAATTGATATCTCTGTGATCATTCAATGTTTCTTGTATCTACAGTAGTATAGTCTCTGATTCTTTCTAGTTTTTTAGCATGGCTTTAGTCTTTTGACCTTTGTCATGGTTTTCTTCTCTTGCGTTCATCTTCTCAACTTTAGAAATCATTCTAGGGCAATCCAAAACCTCATGATCCACAAATTTACAACAAATACAAATAGGACCTCTACTAGGGCATTCCTTATCCAGATGTCCCAGTCTTCTACAACTATAACAAAGAGTCAATACTCTCTTTCTCTTAAACACTCCCCAACTTTTCTTGTACTATGCACAAAGATCACAGTGATGAACCTGCAAAAAATTCTTTCTAGGATCCTACATTTAGTTGTTAGTCCAACAAATATTTCTATGCATAGGAATAACATATCTTTCACTATTTCTATCAGATCTATTCATATCAAATCTTATTTCTTAGATCTGTGCCCTAGTTTTCAGACTAGGACAGAATCTGTGAAACATACCTAGATCCATTCTTTCGAAACAAAAATTTCCACTTGTCTTACCATTATCAGAGCACAAAGATTTAATATCTTACCTCTTTTATTCATATCTAGTTCTCTTCTTTTCTTAGAACATAGCTTCACATGTCAAGTAGAATAATGCGCACTAGAGCAACAGATCTACACACAGATCTTTATTTTCTTCAGTTCCCAACAATCACAGCTTAAGGTCCCGACAACTAAACCATTTGTTGGCACAAGGGAAGACCCGGGGTTCAATGCTTCAACAACACACCAACAAAACCGTAACTACCAACCCTTTCGGCAACACTTGCGAAGTAGATGAAGTCTCACCCGAGGTAGAGGCAAGGGAAGTTGCAGGACTCAAGTGTCTACAACCTAGCTGGGACACAAATCTATGATCATAGTACTTAATAGAGAACTTAGCAATTAACATTCATTAGTATTGAACCCTTATTCACATTGCAGGAAGAAACCCTAATTACAGAGCAACTTAGTATTCAACAAGATCTAACAGATCCAAGCACTTAGCACATAGAAATAGATCAGATATAACATTCATTCATATCACTAAGAACTAAGTTATTATACCATATGCATATAACATACATAAAGATCACAACACTAAGAATAAATCACATCAATCACACAAAGCAACCATAACACAGGATATACGTGGTTCACCCCCAACATGGGGCTACGTCCACCAACTCTTTGTCTTCTTTATTATCTTCCTTCAATCTTCTTACATGAATAGAGCCTCAAAACCAAATCCACACAGGACAGGAGATCTGTGTGCACCTCGCCAGATCCTCCTTCCTCGAGCTTGCTACAACACATAACCTTCTTATAGTCACTTGCACTAGGTTTGCAAGTTCTCAACACACAATATGTACAAAGCTAACTCGATCACATAGATCCAAGTACTTACATCACTTGCACTTAGCACAACATCACATGATTGCCCTTACTTACATTGCCTAACTTTCGATTTATACATTACAAAAGGCCTAAACATGGGTAAGACCCATGGGCCGACATCCCATACCCATTACATAAACTCTAAACCCAAAAACTCCACAAAAGATGGTGAGATCCCGCGATCTCCTCTTCGCCTGGCACTCCATCTTCGACCAGCCTGTCGAAGTCCCAAAAGTGGTCAAACATGAACAAGGTTCTCCAAAAATTGGTCAAGGGCCAACACTTCCCTTCAGAAAAAAGGGGATTAAATTCATTTGGACATAAAAATGTGAAGAAAGATTTTAGGAACTGAAATACCTCTTGACCCATGCACCCGTGCTAAAGATTGCAGACCCGGATAATGATTTCCTCGTGTATACAAATTCCTGCAAGGAAGGACTTGAAGGAGTCTTTATGCAAGAGGGACTGTAATTTTCTACGTGTCCAGGAAATTAAATGAGCATGAGATCAATTATGTGACCCATGACTTAGAGTTGGCTTCCATAGTACATGCTTTAAAAATGTGGAGGCACTACCTCTTGGGTAGGAAATTTGTGCTTATGACATTGTGGATTGAGACACATGTTTGATCAACCGAAACTCAATGTCAGGAAATCTAGGTGGATGGATCTCCTTAGTGAGTTTGATTTTGAAATCAAACACATCAAAGGAAATGAAAATAGGGTGGTCGATGCCATTAGGAGAAGTATAAAAAAGATTCATCTGGCAGCGATAAGTACCTATGAAACGAATGTCAAGGAAATAGTCAGGAATGCACAAGAAACAGATGCATTCTTCAATACCGTGACCTCATACCTAAGGCAAGAGCCTACAGGGATAAAATATGAAGGCTACCAGATGCTCGAAGAAGGCCTGTTGACTTACATAAACAGACTGTATGTTCCAAACTGTGACAATTTGAAGAGGTTCATAATGGATGAACTACATAAGATATCATATACCGGTCACCCAGGATATCAGAAAATGATCACGACCACTAGGAAACAATTCTATTGGCATGGATTGAGGAAAGACATAGAAAACTATTTAGACAAGTGCCTATAATTCCAGCAAGTTAAGTAAGAACACTGACATCCAACAGGATTGTTACATCCCCTACTGATCCTAGAATGGAAATAGGAAACCATCTCCAGGGATTTCATCACCAGATTACCAAAGTCGACCAAACAAAATGATGCCATCATGGTTGTGGTGGACAAACTGAGTAAGTCTACTCATTTCGTTCCTGTAAAATCAACTTTCAAGGCCATAGATATTGCCAATATCTTCATGAAGGATATATTTAGACTGCACGACATGCCCAAGGAAATTGTATCTGATTGAGATACCAAATTCACTTCAAGATTTTGGAAATCCCTAATGGATGGTTTTGATACAAAATTGTTGTTCATCATGGCTTATCAACCTCAAACTGATGGACATATAGAAAGAGTGAACCAAATAGTAGAAGACAAGCTAAGGATGAATGTAGTGCATCGGCCTAAGAAGTGGGAAGACTACCTACCATTGTTAGAGTTTACCTACAACAACGGTTATTAGGAATCATTGAAGATGAGCCCTTTTGAAGCCCTCTATGGTAGACAGTGCAAGATTCCAATCAGTTGGAGTAACCTAGTGGATAGAATTACAATTGGACCCGACATGCTGAAAGAAATGGAACAATAAGTGGTTCAGATAAGACAAAATATAAATATTTCTCAGGATAGACAGAAAAGTTGCACCGACAAAAAGAGAACTCCTAGAGAGTTCAAGACTGGAGACCATGTCTATATAAGAGTTAGACCCAGGAAGAGTTCCATGAGAATGGGAGCCTGTGCCAAATTGGAACCTCGGTATTTTGGACCCTTTGAAGTCTTATATAGAGTGGGACATGTAGCCTATAGGATAACACTTCCTCCCACTATAAAGGAACATAATGTTTTTTTATGTTTCATTATTGAAGAAATATGTATGTGATGCTAATCATATAATTTATTGGTCTGTGATCCAGGTGGAGCCAGAGGGATAATTCCTGCTAGAAACCCAATGCATATTAGACAGGAAGGAAACCTCACTCAGGAGCCAAACCATTGCATAGGTCAAGGTGTAGTGGAAACACTTTGGCCCTGATGAGCCTACGTGGGAAATGGAGGATTCCATGAGACATGCATATCCAATTTTTTTACTCCTATACATACATGTCATGTTGAAAGATAGAACATCGAGGATTATGTTCCTTTAAGGGGGAGGGAATTGTAACACCATGTTT
>ML779069.1:655619-720985 GCA_009831015.1 Picea engelmannii | reverse complement strand
GATTAAGAATGAAGACATCCACAAAACATCCTTCAGAATGAGGTATGGTCACTATGAATTCGTGGTGGTGCCATTTGGGTTAACCAATGCCCCCACCACTTTTATGTGCTTGATGAATAATGCACTCAACAAATTCCTGGACAAATTTGTATTGGTTTTCATTAATGAGTTCCTAATCTACTCCAAGAATAGGGAGGAGCATGAAGAACATATTAGACTTGTACTTAAAGTAATAAGAGAGCATCAAATCTACGCTAATTTTAGCAAGTGCGATTTCTTTCAGAAGCAAGTCCATTACTTAGGCCATGTCATATCTAAGGAAGGGGTGGCAGTAGACCTCGACAATAATAGATATATTATGGAATGACCTATCATGAAGGATGTATCCGATATTAGGTCCTTCATGGGCTTAGCAGGATACTATAGAAGGTTCATAAAAGGTTTTTCCAAGATTGGTTGTCCAATCACTTCCTGTTGGCACAAGGGAAGACCCCATTGCTTCAAGAGCGCACCAAAAAAACCCTAACTACCGTCCCTTTCGGCAACACCTGCAAAGAAGATAAGTCTCACCTGAGGTAGAGACAGGGATGGTTGCAAGACTCAAGTGTCTACAACCTATCCAAGACATAGATCTGTGATCATAGTACTTAACAGAGCACTTATCAATTAACATTCACTAGTATTGAACCCTTATTCACATCACAGGAAGAAACCCTAATTACAGAGTAGCACAGTATTCAACAATATCTAACACATCCAAACACTTAGCACATAGAAATAGATCAGATATAGCATTCATTCATATCACTAATCACTAAGCTACTATATCAGATGCATCTAACATACATAAAGATCAAAACACTAAGCATAAATCACATAAATCACACAAAGCAATCATAACACAGGATATATGTGGATCACCCCCATCATGGGGCTACGTCCACCAACTCTTGGTCTTATTTATTATCTTCATTCAATATTCTTACATGCATAGAGCCTCAAAACCAACTCTGCATAGGATAGGAGATCTGTGCACACCTCGCCAAATCCTCCTTTCCTGAGCTTTGTGCATCACAGAGCCTTCTTACAGTCACTTGCACTCAACTCTACAAGTTCTCAACACATAGTATACACAGAGCTAACTCGATCACATAGATCCAAATACTTACATCACTTACACTTAGCACAACATCACACTATCGCCCTTACTTACATCACCTAAATTTCTATTTATACATTACAAAAGACCTAAACATGGGTAAGACGCATGGGCCAACATCCCATACCCATTACATAAACCCTAAAACCAAAAAGTCCACAAAAGGTGGTGAGATCCCGCGATCTCTGCTTTGCCTGACGCTTTGTCTTTGACCAGCCTATAAAATTCCAAAAAGTGGTCAAACATGACCAAGGTTATCCAAAACTTGGTCAATGGCCAATAGGCCCCCAACACTCACCTGTTATGCATCCCGAGCCACTCTGATCTAGGTAGATATGCCTCTAAGGCCTCGAGCTTGGCTTGAGCTACCTCAACCTGTTGCATCGCCAGAGCTTCCTGCTCGACAAACTCCGAAATAAATTTATCAGTCACAGGTCCTACCAATCGTTGTTCCACTGAAGTTACTACTTATTTTGGCTGTGCAACTTGTCCCTCAATTTCCTCACTAGTTGGAGCCTCTGGGTCACTTCCATGACTTTACTCTGGATGGCATGGACCTGTTGCTAAACCGTGCACTATTCCTGGGATATTTTCATCCTCTCAACCTCTGACAGTGGCTTCAACTATGCTTGCACTATTGATGCTTCAATTCCTGGAGATGTGACTCCAATGTTCTTGGTTTTGGGTCCTCTGCAAGGTGCTCATAGGTCTGCGCACTTCAACTACTGAGATGTTTGCATTCTAAGGTCAATTCCTTGATTCTCTCAACTGTTCTCTGGGAAGTTTCTTCTCTCTGATCTCGCACTTTCTGTGGAGTTATTGACACTGCTTGCAATTCCAGTCCCACGATTCTTTCTTGAAGCTACTGAATGGATTCAATGAGCTTCCCCACCTGTCTTTCAACTGTTTCTTCTTCCATCTGTGCTAGGCCTGTCACATAGAGAATTTCTCTAGTGATTTCTTATTCAAATCTCATATGCTCCGCGAGCAACTGTTCTTTTTCCTTCTGGATCTACGCTCTATCCTCTGCACACTTCGCCTGGAGATTGTATTTTTCTTGTTGCGTAACCCGACGTTTCTCTATGGCTTCCTCTTTTTCTTGCTTCAATGCCTCTGTGGCTTGCTCTTTTTCTTCCTAGACACGATGAAGGTGAGCTTTGGTCACATCTATTCTTCGTAGTTGGGCAGACTCATCTCCAAACTCTGTCCCTTCTAATGGCGGTGGCACAGTAGACACTATGTGGTTTTAGTAGAGAGCCTCTTGTACCCCTTTGAGCTCTGCTTCGATCCTGTCAAACATTGTCTCCTATTTGGCTTTACTTTGCTGCAAAATGTCCTCTGAGGTATTTGATAGAGCGAAAATGATAAGGTCAATGTCATCCATCGTGAGCACAGTTTGAAATGTAGGTTTAGTGGCTCATGACTTCTTCTGCGTTGATGGTTTCTTTGGAGAAACTTTTATTTTCTTGGATGTCTCTGTCTTTGTTAGGGGATATTTAGGTGGTGTTACTTCACCCTACTTCTTCTTGTCTTCTTTCCCTTCGTCCTCTTCTTTGTCTACTTCATCTCCTCCTCCCCCTTCAGGTGAATCTAATGCAGTCTCCTCTGATGCATTGCTCAGTTCCTGGACCTCTTCCTTCTTTTTCTTCTTTCTATTGCTGGGTGCATCATATTCTTCGCGGGTGACGACAAGGCTTCCGATGAGGTCGGGGTCAGAAAATTATGTCTGTTCTGTTGGTATGAGGAATTCTGCAAGCCATTCCTTAGCTATTTCCTCCATATCTTCCTTAGTGAGCTTGTAGTAGGATTGGAGCTCTTCTTTATGTTCGTCTTTTTGTATGGTGATATAGATGAAGTGCCTATCTACGCAGAACTTTACTATTGGCCTAAAATTATGAAGGGTATTCGACGTCATGCGAGGGAAGGATTCAATGACCCTCTTCAATTGCAGATAATAGGTGTGGAAAACTACATTTAAATGCCATTGCTTCACCATGTCACTCTAATACCATAGCATAGTGAAGTTTGCAACCAGTGGTTCAGACGGCTTAATTCCAGGGAAGGTCTCTACTTCCGACATCTCCCAAGCAATGAAGGAAATTAGAATCAACAACCAACTGAAATGAAACTCGTAGCCCTGGTCCTGAGCTTCGCAACAATATTTCTCTAACTATTTGATGAGGTGTCTCACCCAGTTCATTTGTAGCCCCTGAACACATTTTCATGTGAGGTCGACAACAAACCTCGTGACTTGCGTTGGCCTATTCTTCCTAATGAGCTTACCAACGATCAACTGGAAGGCTAGGCGCACTGTGCCATTATGGATGGAGGCCACCTTGTAGCCCCACTTCCCCTTCTCCACATCACCATAGGTATATTTGATTTGCTGCACTAGGGTGTGATTTGCAGCCTTCCTTGGGTAAAAATCCAGTGGATCCAGTCCTTGCATTCTCAATTCGGTGATCTGGTGGATCAAAACTTGATCTAAAATGATGTGCCTATCCAACCATATGTAACCCCCATGGAAGCATGACAGTAGGAGTTTAACGCATGTGTTAACCTCCTGATTCCTGTCGAAGTGGGGTATCTTCATCACATTAAGGATGGTTGATCTTGTGATGTCCATAGTCTACGGCTAGGGGATTATCTTCGAATTATTCCCCGTTGTCTTGGTCAAATAATTGTGTGGTGTGAGAATTCCATAATTCTTGCGACATCCCAAATTGAATTCACTGATCTTCAATGTCAGGATTTGTCCCAACTATTGTCCAACTGTGAGTATCCCCTTCTGGAGGTACGTAGTGATCAATGTGTAGTTGAAGTCCCAATAGACGTTGTCACGACTAACCGTGCTAGCTAGAGGCGAGATATAGTCGGTCAGGATTGATGGGATGATATTCGCATTTGCCAAGTCATCATGATGCTTGGTTCATTGCTCTGTCGCAGTTTGGGATGGCCTAGATCGATGGGAAGTCGATGGGGATTCTTGCACTCCTCTTGTCGATGAATCTTGTGCTCCTACAGACATGACCTTCTCAACCATGAGGTCTATGAGGATTTCTTGGATGAATTTTTCTACTTCGCTAAAGTCACCTGACATACACGCTTGAGATCAGATATCTTAGGTCGGTGAACAAACACTGAATGTAACAGAATGGGTGGCGAGGTCTCAATAATCACAGAGCGATAATAGTCAACTCTCTATGGGCTCGAATAATCACCGTTTTCAAAAGTGTTCACGGTAAGACATTCAATGGGTTAAATATCTAACACTGTAATAGACTCCTCCAATGAGAAGGAATGCCTCAATCAATAGGATCCTATCCGTTATGACGCGGTTCGAACGATCCAATGGCGATGACTCCGACAATAACTACATTTCTATCCATTTTGGAGCATCATTCTAATGGCTGGGATGCCTCCAATGGTCATATTTCTCCACCGTGGAGAAGTGCCAATTTGCATTTTTATGCTATTCCAGCGAGGTTCAAGTTTTGCAAACCTTCTTTCGGCAAAGTCCTCTCTGGAACTTCTTACAATTTTTCTAACTTAGTTTTCTTCTTGCTGAGCTTTCTGGCCTTCTTTCCTTTGATCTAAGTTACTGGGTTCCTCTTTCCATTGTTATTCATATATGTACTTAACATAGTAAATTCGCACTACTGATGGTCTTTAACAGGGTTTGAGGGTAATACTTCTTCTATTTCTGGAGTAGGTTCTCTACTCTCTTGCATGGATAGGTTCTTTAAGCCTTCTTGCATTCTTTCAAATTTGATAGCCAGGTCTCTGGCCCTTAGCAGCTTTGACTTGTCCTCTTGTTCTTTTGTTAAGTGCGCTATTCTCCTAGCCATGAAATCCCTTAATTTTGATTTTTATGTTTTAGATCTTCCTCTTCTTCTTTCCTTCAGATCTGATCTCTCTCAATCCAAGTTTTTCCTAGAAAAATTGCAAAGGGGGCATTGTTCTCAACAAACTTGATGACCTTGAGTTCTTCTTCTGTTGATGTTCCATGAGCACTCATAGGTACATGGGAAATTCTTCCACATAGGGTTATCAACATTCCTTTAAACAATCTTATTCCTCCCAATGAAGGAATCATAACAGGCTTTCCCAAAATTTCCCAAGTACTTTCTGTCATGTTATTCACTTGTGTTTCTGTATCCAATACACATTCTATGTCGAAGTCTCCTATTCTTGTTTCTATGAACTCTTTCTCTTTTAAGATCTCTGATAAATTGATATCTCTGTGATCATTCAATGTTTCTTGTATCTACAGTAGTATAGTCTCTGATTCTTTCTAGTTTTTTAGCATGGCTTTAGTCTTTTGACCTTTGTCATGGTTTTCTTCTCTTGCGTTCATCTTCTCAACTTTAGAAATCATTCTAGGGCAATCCAAAACCTCATGATCCACAAATTTACAACAAATACAAATAGGACCTCTACTAGGGCATTCCTTATCCAGATGTCCCAGTCTTCTACAACTATAACAAAGAGTCAATACTCTCTTTCTCTTAAACACTCCCCAACTTTTCTTGTACTATGCACAAAGATCACAGTGATGAACCTGCAAAAAATTCTTTCTAGGATCCTACATTTAGTTGTTAGTCCAACAAATATTTCTATGCATAGGAATAACATATCTTTCACTATTTCTATCAGATCTATTCATATCAAATCTTATTTCTTAGATCTGTGCCCTAGTTTTCAGACTAGGACAGAATCTGTGAAACATACCTAGATCCATTCTTTCGAAACAAAAATTTCCACTTGTCTTACCATTATCAGAGCACAAAGATTTAATATCTTACCTCTTTTATTCATATCTAGTTCTCTTCTTTTCTTAGAACATAGCTTCACATGTCAAGTAGAATAATGCGCACTAGAGCAACAGATCTACACACAGATCTTTATTTTCTTCAGTTCCCAACAATCACAGCTTAAGGTCCCGACAACTAAACCATTTGTTGGCACAAGGGAAGACCCGGGGTTCAATGCTTCAACAACACACCAACAAAACCGTAACTACCAACCCTTTCGGCAACACTTGCGAAGTAGATGAAGTCTCACCCGAGGTAGAGGCAAGGGAAGTTGCAGGACTCAAGTGTCTACAACCTAGCTGGGACACAAATCTATGATCATAGTACTTAATAGAGAACTTAGCAATTAACATTCATTAGTATTGAACCCTTATTCACATTGCAGGAAGAAACCCTAATTACAGAGCAACTTAGTATTCAACAAGATCTAACAGATCCAAGCACTTAGCACATAGAAATAGATCAGATATAACATTCATTCATATCACTAAGAACTAAGTTATTATACCATATGCATATAACATACATAAAGATCACAACACTAAGAATAAATCACATCAATCACACAAAGCAACCATAACACAGGATATACGTGGTTCACCCCCAACATGGGGCTACGTCCACCAACTCTTTGTCTTCTTTATTATCTTCCTTCAATCTTCTTACATGAATAGAGCCTCAAAACCAAATCCACACAGGACAGGAGATCTGTGTGCACCTCGCCAGATCCTCCTTCCTCGAGCTTGCTACAACACATAACCTTCTTATAGTCACTTGCACTAGGTTTGCAAGTTCTCAACACACAATATGTACAAAGCTAACTCGATCACATAGATCCAAGTACTTACATCACTTGCACTTAGCACAACATCACATGATTGCCCTTACTTACATTGCCTAACTTTCGATTTATACATTACAAAAGGCCTAAACATGGGTAAGACCCATGGGCCGACATCCCATACCCATTACATAAACTCTAAACCCAAAAACTCCACAAAAGATGGTGAGATCCCGCGATCTCCTCTTCGCCTGGCACTCCATCTTCGACCAGCCTGTCGAAGTCCCAAAAGTGGTCAAACATGAACAAGGTTCTCCAAAAATTGGTCAAGGGCCAACACTTCCCTTCAGAAAAAAGGGGATTAAATTCATTTGGACATAAAAATGTGAAGAAAGATTTTAGGAACTGAAATACCTCTTGACCCATGCACCCGTGCTAAAGATTGCAGACCCGGATAATGATTTCCTCGTGTATACAAATTCCTGCAAGGAAGGACTTGAAGGAGTCTTTATGCAAGAGGGACTGTAATTTTCTACGTGTCCAGGAAATTAAATGAGCATGAGATCAATTATGTGACCCATGACTTAGAGTTGGCTTCCATAGTACATGCTTTAAAAATGTGGAGGCACTACCTCTTGGGTAGGAAATTTGTGCTTATGACATTGTGGATTGAGACACATGTTTGATCAACCGAAACTCAATGTCAGGAAATCTAGGTGGATGGATCTCCTTAGTGAGTTTGATTTTGAAATCAAACACATCAAAGGAAATGAAAATAGGGTGGTCGATGCCATTAGGAGAAGTATAAAAAAGATTCATCTGGCAGCGATAAGTACCTATGAAACGAATGTCAAGGAAATAGTCAGGAATGCACAAGAAACAGATGCATTCTTCAATACCGTGACCTCATACCTAAGGCAAGAGCCTACAGGGATAAAATATGAAGGCTACCAGATGCTCGAAGAAGGCCTGTTGACTTACATAAACAGACTGTATGTTCCAAACTGTGACAATTTGAAGAGGTTCATAATGGATGAACTACATAAGATATCATATACCGGTCACCCAGGATATCAGAAAATGATCACGACCACTAGGAAACAATTCTATTGGCATGGATTGAGGAAAGACATAGAAAACTATTTAGACAAGTGCCTATAATTCCAGCAAGTTAAGTAAGAACACTGACATCCAACAGGATTGTTACATCCCCTACTGATCCTAGAATGGAAATAGGAAACCATCTCCAGGGATTTCATCACCAGATTACCAAAGTCGACCAAACAAAATGATGCCATCATGGTTGTGGTGGACAAACTGAGTAAGTCTACTCATTTCGTTCCTGTAAAATCAACTTTCAAGGCCATAGATATTGCCAATATCTTCATGAAGGATATATTTAGACTGCACGACATGCCCAAGGAAATTGTATCTGATTGAGATACCAAATTCACTTCAAGATTTTGGAAATCCCTAATGGATGGTTTTGATACAAAATTGTTGTTCATCATGGCTTATCAACCTCAAACTGATGGACATATAGAAAGAGTGAACCAAATAGTAGAAGACAAGCTAAGGATGAATGTAGTGCATCGGCCTAAGAAGTGGGAAGACTACCTACCATTGTTAGAGTTTACCTACAACAACGGTTATTAGGAATCATTGAAGATGAGCCCTTTTGAAGCCCTCTATGGTAGACAGTGCAAGATTCCAATCAGTTGGAGTAACCTAGTGGATAGAATTACAATTGGACCCGACATGCTGAAAGAAATGGAACAATAAGTGGTTCAGATAAGACAAAATATAAATATTTCTCAGGATAGACAGAAAAGTTGCACCGACAAAAAGAGAACTCCTAGAGAGTTCAAGACTGGAGACCATGTCTATATAAGAGTTAGACCCAGGAAGAGTTCCATGAGAATGGGAGCCTGTGCCAAATTGGAACCTCGGTATTTTGGACCCTTTGAAGTCTTATATAGAGTGGGACATGTAGCCTATAGGATAACACTTCCTCCCACTATAAAGGAACATAATGTTTTTTTATGTTTCATTATTGAAGAAATATGTATGTGATGCTAATCATATAATTTATTGGTCTGTGATCCAGGTGGAGCCAGAGGGATAATTCCTGCTAGAAACCCAATGCATATTAGACAGGAAGGAAACCTCACTCAGGAGCCAAACCATTGCATAGGTCAAGGTGTAGTGGAAACACTTTGGCCCTGATGAGCCTACGTGGGAAATGGAGGATTCCATGAGACATGCATATCCAATTTTTTTACTCCTATACATACATGTCATGTTGAAAGATAGAACATCGAGGATTATGTTCCTTTAAGGGGGAGGGAATTGTAACACCATGTTTCTCCCAATATGTAAATGTAACTATATTGGCCAAGGAACTATGGAAAACCTAAAAGTGTGAATGTTTGATTTAATGAACCTTTGTACAAATGGTCGATGAATGTAAATTATGTTATTTTAATAGAAATTTTTACGTGTTGCATGACTGTTGAAATGGGGAATGTGCTAATAGAAAACCACAAATGCTATGAAAGGTGGTGGAGGGTACCCAATATGATTGCGTTAACCTACACTGAACCAGTACCATGTTGGAATTAATTGCTTAGATTAGAAAAACCCTATGACCCTAGAATGAACTACATTTGGGCTGGTAGGTGGGAAGAACTCCTCTAGAGTTAATGAGGGGATGGGGTAGACCACCCATCCGTAAGGCTTCCAGACCTAACCACAGAATGGTAATTCAAGCCACAAAAAATTTATGAGGAAGGAAAGAAAGGAAGTGTGGTGTGCAGAGGAAGACCTGCAGGGAAATATGTAGAGGCAAGAGCGGAAAATCTCGGGTTCGATGAAGGACTGAAAGAGGAATAGTGAGTTCTGATCACAAAAAATAGATATTGATCTAGGAGAATGAGAGTAACCTTCGTCCTTATTTATTTCTGTATTGGGAGAAGGAGAGTAACCTTCATCCCTAACTTCCATTGAGCTGGATGTAAGAGATTGAATCTCAAAGCATCTTGGCTTAAGCTCAGGGGTGGCCAATGATAAATCCATTAGGAGTGACCGAGCCTATGGTTGGGTGGAAACGAGCACCCCTTTCAACAGTCGCATCACACTCTATGGTTTTGATAAGTGTTTTATTTCCTCATGATTTGAATTGTACATAATGGATGCATGCAAGTATTTACATGTCTATAAAGGGTTCTTTCTCTATATTAAATGATTAAGTTATGAGTATGCGTTCGTTCCCTTGAGAACCTATATTTCTGCTTAAATTTCCAAACGCCCCAGTTTAATCACTCGAAGGCGCTTTTGATATGGATTTTATGAGCAGAAAGAAATGAATATAGATTATTAATAGGTGATTAACACAAAATAACAAAGATACAGTAAAACTGGTTTTCTATTCAATAACGAAATAGCTGAAACTGTAAAGTGCAGTGGAAACAAGCTTGTTGGAATGGTGGCGGCTTATCTCTGAGAGGAGATGTGATGGAAGCGCGCATTCGCAAGAAGAAAATTAAAATGAGGCTTTGAAGGCATTTTTACAATAAGCAAGAATTCCAAAAACCCTAGACATCCAAAAACCTAACCCTAGGAGATGAAGCACCGAAAGTCATGTGGGCCCCGTTTGGGTAAGCTAGTACATCAACTTCCCAGGGTCGTAACTTTTGCATACGATCTCCATTTTAGGCGTGTGATAGCCCGTTGGAAAGGTATCATCGAGTAGGTTCATTTTGGGGGCTCAAATGTGCCTTTGAGGATCTTGATACTGAAAAACCTTTATTTAGGCCCTCAAAATGGCCCCGAAAGTAAAAACTGCTAAAAATAGTAAATTGCCAAAAATGTCAGAAAACTGTTTTGAGCCAGTTGGAAAAGGTGAGTGGCCACCGATATCCATATGGATAAATCCTCCCTCCTTAGGAATAAATGGTCTCCATTGCATTGAGGTCCCCCATTAGATGAGGAATTTTCTGCTGAATTTGGCCCCAGGTGAGCCGCTTGCCTTGGTGCAGAAGTTGCCCTGCTTTGACGATTTGAGAAAGATGGATCCTTTGTTGTCGAGTGCCCTTGATATGTATATCCACAATCTGATCATTCGATGCCTGTTCTATGCAGTCGGGGTTGAGCTCTGTTGGTGTCAGCTATTTTTCTACTTTTGAGGTGTCCAATAATGGTGGGAAATAAGGGCGAAGGAGATCCACATTGAACACTGGGTGTAGGCCAAGAAAAGGAGGAATGTTGAGCTCAAAAGAATTGTCCTCCACAACCTTGGTGATAGTGTACGGTCCATAACGTAGTGGGTAAAGCTTTCGATGGGGTCCTGTAAGGCGTTATTTTTGCAAGTGCAACCAAACTTTGTCTCCCACATGAAACTTATGCGGAACCTGATGTTGATCATGGCACTATTTGTACTTGTCATTGGACTTCTGTAGGATATCCTGAACCTATTGGAGGATGTGCTGGATCCACTCAATGAATCGGGTGGCTTTATCAGCTTCAGTTGGAGCAGGAGACGAGTCAGTCGAGGTGACTGTAAGGGGAAGTGCAACATCTATGGGACCCAATGGTTGGAATCCCAACCCCACTTGAAAGGGGTTGTGGCCGGTTGAGCTATGCAAGGATCGATTGTAGCTATGCTAGACATAGGGAAGGTTCTCATCCCATGTGCAAGGGTACTTTTAATTATACATGCGAAGGATATGCACAATCATTTGATTTACAACCTCGGTTTGGCCATTTGTCTGGGGGTGGAAGGTTGTGGATTTGGTGAGCTTGGTGTCTAGCAGTGACCAGAGGGTCGACCAGAATGTGCTGAGAAATCAACTATCCTGATTTGAGACAATGGTTTGTGGGATTCCAAAATGTACCCAGACTCGTTCAAAGAAGAGCTTGGCAGTGGCTTCTGCTGTGATGCTCTTCTTGCAGGCAACTAGAATCGCCATCTCATAAAAGTGATCAACAACCATAAAAACACAGTCATTTCCCTGCTTGGTGGATGGGAGGCCTGACATGTAGTCCATTGAGATGGATTCCCATGGCCTATCAGGAGTAGGAAGAGGGATGTACAAACCCTGCTTCTTGGTGGTCGGTTTGGCAATAACACAGGCAATGCAGGACCTGATATACTTGTCGACCTCCTGTCGAAGTTTTGGCCAGTAGAAATGTTTCTGTAGCATCACAACTATCTTTTTGATGCCGAAGTGTCCTGGCACTCAACTGTAGTGGGCTTCCCATATCAGCTTCGCTCGCTCACTTGATGGAACACAGATATGGCCCAGATGACACAACAACCCATCTTGAAGATGAAAATTATCGACAACTGCATTTGCACCCAACATTTGGTAGGTGGTGGCGAAGTTAGGGTCTGTCTCATAGAGTTGGGGCCATCCAGATGTCTGATGGTCACAAGAGTCTAGCACCGTGGTGAGTGCCACGACTGGCGGTCTACTGAGGCAATCAACAACGCAATTGGTGCTTCCTGTTTTATACTTGATGTTGAGGTGGAATTGCTGCAAGTATGCAGACCACTTTTGATGGAGATCATTTTGTAGTTTTCCCTGTGTTTGCATGAACCGCAGTGGCTTATGATCAGTGTGGATGATTGTCTCCTTCCCAAGAATGTAATGTCTCCACTGGTGGCATGCTTGCACAATGGAGTACATTTCTTTTTCGTAAGTAGGGTACTTATGGATAGTATCTGAGAGTGTCTCACTATGATAGGCCACGGGGTGTCCGTGCTGAGTGAGAATGACGCCCAAAGCATAGTATGAAGCATCTGTCTCGATCTCAAAGGGATGCTGCAGGTCTAGTAGTGAAAGTACTAGGGATGAACACAAGCGCTACTTCAAATCATCGAACGGTTGTTGTTGGGACCGGCCCCACGCAAATTTTGCCTTACCACCACCCCTGTTTATTTGGATGAGGGCCCATGCAATATGAGAGAAACCCAACACGAACCTACGGTAGAAATTAGCAAGTCCCAAGAAGCTCTGAATCTCAGTGAGTTTTGTTGGGGCTGGCCAGTCAAGGATGACATGGATCTTGGTTGGATCCACATGTACGCCATATTGATCAATGATGTAGCCCAGGTAATGGACCCTGTCCATGCCGAAGGGGCATTTTTCCAGGTTGGCGTATAGCTTGTGCTACTGCAGGGTGTGCAGAACCTACTGAATATGCTGCAAATGTTTGACCCAAGTCTTGTTGTAAATTAGAATGTCATCTAGATACACCACTACAAAATTATTGGTGAGTGGTCGCAGGATATCGTCCATCATCCTCATGAAAGTGGCTAGAGCATTTGTCAAACAAAAGGGCATGAACAACCATTCAAAAAGTCCTTCCTTTGACTTGAAGGCGGTCTTCCATACAACTGTTTGTTCTATTGGGACCTGGTGGTAGTCAGACTTCAGATCAATCTTACTGAAGTATTTGGCCCTCGTGAGTTGATCAAGGAGGTCATCGATTCAGGGAATCGGGTACCGGTTTCTGACAATGATTTTATTCAGATCCCGAAAATCAATACAGAGTCACCAAGTTCCATCTTTCTTTTATACCAACACGATTGGGCTCCCGCAAGGTGATGAGTTGGGGTAGAAGTGCCCCTTGTGGAGCAGTTCTTGGATCTTTCACTTGATCTCCTCATTCTTTAACAAAGGGCAATGATAGACTGGCCCATTGGGCAGAGGTACCCCTATAGGTGAGGAGAAGATATCTAAATATTCTTATACAACCTTATCTACTTGCTTCTTCTATGTGAAGAGGTCGACCACAGAGACCCATGATGTGGTTGTGATCTTTCGCTTATTCTGAGAGAGAATAATTAAGAAGATAAACTTCCCCATCTGAGAGATGACTTTCCTGCATTTCTTAGCAGAGATCAAGGAAATAACACTAGGTGGGACTACCTTGGGTATTCTGTACAATTTCCTATTCAAAGTAATAATAACACTACGAGGCTTAGACTCATATATAGCATGACGTTTCCATAAATAAGGTTGGCCCAAAAGAACATCAAAAAATTCAAGAGGAGAAACATCACACAATACCTCGTCTTTGAAGGGCTTGATGTCGTACGACAATCGACACTGTTGGTTGACATGAATATCGCTTCCTTGGCAGAGCCATCCAATGGTGTAGGGTTGTGGGTGCGGCGTTTTTAGCAGGGCTAGTCGCTTGATGACCTCTACTGAGATGAGGTTCTTCTGGCTACCACTATCAATGATAAAGTGCAGTGTGGTGCCTTTTACCCACATCTGTGAATGGAAGAGGTGCTCTCCTTCTTTTGACTCGTTTGGTTCACCAGGCTGGAGCTTGGTGGTAGCAACGGTGGCACTAGGTTTCGCATCAATGATCTGTCTTCTGCTTTTTGGTTCTGTCTCGAAGTCAGAATCTGCATCTAATTCAAAGTATTTCACTTCGGCCACCAACAACTTCTTTGAGCAGCATTCAACAGTGTTATGCCAAGGGATCTTATGGAAGTCGCACCACTTCCCAATATCTTTCTTTGTCTTTCTAGTATCCTTCTTTTCTTGCGGCTTGTACTGGTTGTCTTGATACTGCCCATCTTTTCTCTGTCCTTTGTTCAGTGGGTTGGGGCCACCCTTTCCTGGCTTTTTTTGTGTGGGGTTCCCGGGCCCAAATTTCCATGTCTTTTGTTTGAGCTTCTGCTCGATTTTGACGGCATATCGGTAGGCCGCACCCAAGGATGATATGTCCATAATATCCATTTCGGTATGGATGTATCTATGCAGAGCGCTGCGATACTTGAGCACTAGATGTCGCTCCAAATATTTGATACCCAACTTGGTGCACAAGGTATGGAAAACATTAGTAAAATCTAGCACTGCTTGGTCTCTTTCTTGACGCAGTGTGGTCCTTTTGGTATACAGGTTGTCATAACTTTCGACAGGGTATTATTGTTCCTTAATAACATCCCTGAAGGATTCCCAGGTGGTCGTGACTAAAAATAATGAGGTTTCCTCTGTTGCGTGAGGGATTCCTCAATCAACAGTTTGAAAGGATCACTTGTCCCGTCATATTTATTTTCTCCTGCCATGGGAGGTCGCTTGGGCATGCGAGATCTTCCGTCCTCAAGAGAAACAAGCTCGAGACCCAACTCTTTGTACTCCGACCTCGTTGGGGACATGCATTAAGACGACAAGGAGCAGACCGCTCTAATACCACTGATTCAGATTTTATGAGCAGAACGAAATGAATACAGATTATTAACAGGTTCTTACCAAAAAATAACAGAGATACAATAAAACTGGTTTTCTATTCAATAACAAAATAGTTGAAACTGTAAAGTGCAGCAGAAACAAGCTTGCTGGAATGGTGGTGGCTTATCTCTGAGAAGAGATGTGACGGCAACGCACATTCACAAGAAGAAAATTACAATGAAGCTCTGAAGGCCTTTTTACAATAAGAAATAATTCCAAAAACCCTACACATACAGAAACCTAACCCTAGGAGATGAAGTGCCAAAATTCATGTGGGCCCCGTTTGGGTAAGCTAGTACATCAACTTCTTGGGGTCGTAAATTTTGCATACGATCTCCGTTTTAGGTGTGTGATATCCCATTGGAAAGGTATCATCGAGGAGATTCATTTTGGGGTCTCAATTAATCCTTCGATTATCATTGAGGATCTCAATACTGAAAAACCTTCATTTAGGCCCTCAAAATGGCCCCGGAAGTAAAAACTGCTAAAAATAGTAAATTGCCAAAAATGTCAGAAAACTGTTTTGAGCCAGCTGGAAAAGGTGGGTGGCCACCGATATCCATCTATATCAGCTTTCCCCAATAATTTACATCACTTTTCTCGAGTCAAAGAAAGCCTTTGGGCATAGCTACCGTTTTGGTAACCTCACAAGTTACTTTGCCTTGATTAAGAGCTTAAGTCTCTGTGAGTTGGGAAGGTGTACCCTTCATACTATTAGTCTAGGAGACTCTGAACTTGTGCCTATTCCATTAACCAAAAACCTGACTAAGAGCAGGGTTTATAGCCCTAGAATTATATGGAGATCCACTTGACTTGGGTCTAGGAACCTTAGAGCTCGAGGCTCCGAGATGTCAAATTGAATGATAGTCAAGTTGAACCCCGCAATTTCTATGAACCGTTGATCTATGAATGGAGATCTAGTGCGGGGAATCACTGTGGAGTGCGAGGGTGAAAATAGCAGACGCATTAGTTCATGTCCCGTAGTTCACCCTTGCCATTGATCTTGACGGGCTGGAAGATCAACGATCCTTGTTAGACTAGAATTGAATGAGCACTTCCCAGATTGTGGAGGTCGAACTCTCTGGTAAAGAGTACGCATGTTGGGGCCCCGCAATTTCTATGAACCGTCGATCACCATTGACCTTCGATTTGAGTTTGACGCGATCCTTGAAACGCAAGGAGAGCATGGGATGATGAAATATTCAAGGTGATCAAGCTCAGAAGAGATAATGCTTTCAGGAGTGTAGACAAAATCCAGGTAATGGGCCTGTAGGAGGAGCAATGGTCGAATCCTTCGAGCACTTAGAAAATATTCTAAGTCAGAGTAAGTTAGAATCTTAGGAGGAGGAGCGACAATGGTCGTTGGATCACAATGAAAAGGATCAATAGTCATCTGATCTAAGAAAGGTGCATGAACCTTATCTCTTTGCACATGAAGGAGAAGAGAACTTACCAAAGTTCTGAAGTCCTGAAGTAATTTGGTACCATCCATCGTCAAGGAGAACAAGTGGCGTAAGAGCCATAACTCCCAAAGTTCATGGATCAGGAGGAGGTGAAATAGCTGAGGTAATTTGAGTTTGTCTATCACTAGGAGGTGAATATGGACCTCCATATCCAGAGGGATACGTGGTGACAAATCGTGAATTTCGGAGGAATCTGTTCGATGGTTTTCGGTTGAAAGTCAAGATTCCCAAACCCCAAAGACCCGAAGTGAATATGGATCGCTAGATCCGGAGGGATACGTGGCTACAGATCATGGAATCCCAGGAAATTTGTGCGAGAGTTTTTAGTTGAGATTTGAGATTCACGAAGTCCAGAGAGTCTGAGAGCCGAAGTAAATCTCATTCATCAAATCACACGAAGTAGGATCCTAACCATTGATCGCTAGGAGATATGTGTCAGCATATCAAAAACTTCAGGAAATCTACTCGAGAGTTTTTCAGTTGATATTTGAGACTCCCAAAGCGTGAAGAGCCGGAGAGCTGAAGAAATCACAATCGTCGGATCGTCCGAAGTGAATTTGGACCATCTGATACAGAAGGGATGTGGCGTAAATCTATGGACTCTGGATAAAGTCCTGAAGTAATTCATAGTCGTTAGATCTAGAGGAGACATGGCGTAAATATGTGAACACCGGGTAAAGACCCAAAGAAATCCTCGATTGTCAGATCCATAGGAAACGTGGCACAAATATTTGGACTCCGGATAAAGACACGAAGTAATCCTTGATCGTCAGATCAAGTGGACATGTGTTAGTGGATTTGATGCAGGAGCACCGGTGTCACTCATGCGGAGAAAAACCTATCAGTGTCTAGGAATATGTATAGGAGATCAATGCTGGAGGTTGTAGAAGATATTTGAATTCCTCCTTAACTCAGCGCCATAATTAATCTTTTGAGGCATGCTTGAACTCAATGAGAAAATCAGAGAGGCATGCTTGAATGATTACGAGCGAAGTGGGAGATTCCACTATGGCTCTGGAATGAAACTGGTCTAGATAATCGTTAGGCTAAGTTTTAGAGTAGTCAAGTAGTCAGGGGAAACCCTAAGAGCCCTCTGATAAATAGAGGTTTTGTATGCCCGAAAGGGGTTGGTTGGTAATCAGCTAGTGAGGCTGGATAGGAGTTAGCAGAAAATATCAGTTTTCAATTTTTATTTTCTAATCACAGTTGTAATAATTTTCTCTTATGAATAGAACAGAGGAAAAAATTGCTCCAATGTATGGTGTGAACATTGTTTGAAATTCGTTTTATTTGTATTTTCATGAGCGAATGAATGAATCTCATGTGAGTATATGAGACTGTGAATGTTAGGGTAAGTTTCAATTGTTTCTCTTATGTCGAAGTAGTGCAAGATGTGCACAGAGAACGCAAGGAGTGCGTTAATAGAATCTGTTTTGATTCTGAGGTTTAGAAGAGATAACATGAAACTTTCCATTTGCAAGGAGTGAAAAGAGACTAGTGCAAGGTGTGCACAGTCGTCTGCAAGAATTTTAACCTTGCGTAAATATCTGGTGCAAGGGGTGCACAGATCTGAGATTTGACTAAGTGTCAAAGGGAATTTAAAAGAAGTAGAAGAACCATAAAAGGAGAATGCCAGGAGGGTGAGAGGAATTTATCTTCGAGAAATCCTTAGAGACCGAGTTATCGAAATCCATTAAATGCAAGGAGTGTGCAGGAAATCGAAGTCTTTATAAGACTAAGCTCAGGAGGACTAACACTCTTTGTCATTGTTAAAGAGTCCCAAGAACTGGATTCGTTGACGGAGAAAAGGCTCGAAACCATGAAAACTTAGAAACTATTCTAAGTCTGAAGAAAGCATAATCTTAGAGGAGTTAAGATCTCAGTCATTCGATCTAAACCCAAGAGAATCAGAACTTCCCATCAGGAGGGACATGTAGTGAACGATCAACATTTTGTTGACTCATGCCTGAAAGAAGTCAAAGGTTGAGTCGTAAGAATTCGCGAGACATGAAATCATGACTTGATTTGAGCCATTGGACCCAAGAGGGATCTGGACCGTTGGTTGTCCAGAGCGAAATCATCGGCATTTCAAAGAACACAATACTTGAGGTGATAAGTCTTTCGAGTTCACGAAACGCAAAGTCCCAAAATAATCATGACCATCAGATCGAGGGAGGATCTGGACCATCAGACCTGAAGCATCGAAATTTTGTCTATCGAGAGAATGGAAGCAAGGAGACTCCAAAGTCGTAAAATGTGAAACTATGACTTGATCGTAGCCATCAATCAAGGGAAGTACTGGACCATAGATCTCGGGTCATTGTGATCTCGATTATCGGGGAAAAAAAGGTAGAAGCATTGCCAGAATTGCGAGACGCGAAATAAAGAAGCACCTTTCATTCAAGCACGTGGTCACTGCCAGTGGTCACAAGGGAGAAAGGGCTCAATAGAAAAGAGCTAGCACTCGTTTGGCATTGATATTAGAACAATGCTCAGGATAAGGTATATGGGTCTCATATGACTTGTGCCTTTAGAGAAAGGACTCGTGTAAGTGGGTTTTGGGTCTAGCAAAGGCTTGGAGAGTCAATCATACTTAGTTTCTTGATTGATCCTAGACCGGGAGGTTGCACAACCCTTAGTAGAGAAGGGGGGTCTACATCAAGTGGTATCAGAGCTACATTCTATCTGTAGATAACGGGAAGAAGAGAAGGAGATATTTTGATACCATCAGGTGGTATATGAGGATGAATTTTTTCTTACAGAAAACAGGAAAAGGAGACAAAGAAAACCCAGAGTTGTACACTGTGTATGACAGACAGTCGACACAATGTCACCAAGGAGACGGGGAGAACAACCTTTATCCAATCGAGCTATAGAAAGGGATATGTGAGAACTTCGTGCAAGATTAGAAGCTATGGAGGTAGAGTAAAGGAGAGCACCTAATAGTAGAGACATCAACGATGTAGAGAGCGAAGAAGTTGTAGGTGAGAATGTCGTCAAACAAGTTGTAGGAGAGGAGGTTGCTGAGGAATGCTTTTTGAGAGCAGTTTCTATATTGGGATGTAGAGCCAAGATAGAGGTCCCGATGTACGAAGAAAATTTAGATGTTGAGGAGTTGTTGGATTGGATAGTATCTATGGACAAACACTTCAACTATGAATAGGAAAATGAAGAGAGAAAGGTGAAATAGGTTGTCACCAGGCTCAAGGGACATGAAACACTATGGTGGGATGAACTGCAGGCTAAGAGTAGAAGAAAAGGTAGACACAAGATAAATATTTGGGACAAAATGGTAGCCAAGCTGAAGGCTAAGTTCATGCCCAAAGAATATCCAATCAATCTATTCACGAAGACGTAGAACTTGAGACAGAAATGGATGACAGTCAAGGAGTACACAGAGGATTTCTATAGGCTGAATATTAGAACTGGACAAAGGGAGAGAGATGAAGAAAAAGTTTCCAGATATATAAATGGCCTGAGATATGAAATCCAGGATGCACTCAGCATGATGTCAGTAAGGACAGTGGAGGATGCTTATTATTTCGCATTAAAGGAAGAGGAGAAGTTGGCCAGAAAACAAAGCCAACGAGGGAGAGGTAAAATCCCAACCCTAAACAGAGGAAATGGATTTACCCATGACAGAACACATAAGCCTAAGGACGAGACTGAGAAACCACACAATCACTCAGAAAGAAGAGGAAGTTTCTGAGAAAGACAGGGTGGTGGAAGAAATTATTCTAGAGGAAGAGGAAGAAGAGGAGGAGGAGAAGTAAGATGTTATGCCTGTGGAAAGACATGGCACATGTCTTGGGACTGTCCCAAGAGAAAGGAATAAGGAGATGGTGAAGCTCACATTTTAGAAGCACAAAGAGGATATGTTGAAGAAGAAGGAGCAGAGGATGGAATATCCCTGATGTTGAGAAAGGTTATCTTAAAACAAGAGGCAGAAGTTGAAAATCTGGTGCAGAGGAATAATCTCTTTAGAATAGCTTGCAAGACTAAAGATAGAGTATTCAAGGTGATAATTGATAGTGGGAGCTCCGGGAACTTAGTATCCACAGATATGGTGGAGAAATTGGAGCTGGAGAAAACTGCACACCCGAAGCCATACAAAGTCTCATGGTTGCAGAAAGGACACCAGGTAATGGTTACTAAACAATGCTTGGTTGAGTTTAAGATAGGAGGATATAGAGATAAAATCCTATGTGATGTAATTCCCATGGATGTATGACATATTCTATTGGAAATACCATGGAAGTTTGACAATAATGTCATTCATGATGGGAGGAAAAATACATATGCATTGGAGAAGAATGGTAGGACAAACATGTTGTTGCCAATAGAGGAGAAGAAAGTGAAAGAGGAAGCCAACACAAGCATACTTCTCATGAGTGGGAAGGAACTCTTGAAAGAAGTCAAGGAAGAACAAGAGATGTAGTTCGATGTGGTGAAGAAACCCAGAGTTATCCTTACAAGTACATCGATGGATGATTTTCCTTAAGAAGTTCAGGAATTGTTGGAAAATTTCACTGACATAGTGGTGGATGAGCTGCCTAACTCATTGCCACCCATCATAAGTATCAACTACAATATTGACTTGATACCAGGAGAAAGTCTGTCAAACAAAGCAGCATATAGATTGACACCTCGAGAGAATGAGGAAGTGAAGAACCAAGTCTAGGAATTGTTAGACAAGGGTTTGGTCAGAGAGAGCTTGAGTCCATGCACAGTACCAACTGTGTTGAGTCCAAAGAAGGATGGAGGATGAAAAATGTGTAGAGACTCAAGAGCCATTAACAATATCACCATTAGGTATAGATTTCCTTTACCAAGAATGGATTATTTAATGGATTGCTTAAGTGGAGAAAATTTATTTTCTAAGATAGATTTGAAAAGTGGATATTACTAGATCAGAATGAGAGAAGGTGATGAGTGGAAAACAATCTTTAAGACAAATGAAGGTTTGTATGAGTGGCTTGTTATGCCATTTGGCTTGACAAATGCCCCGAGTACTTTTATGAGGCTAATGAATGAAATACTGAAATATTTCATTGGCAAGCTTGTGGTTGTGTATTTGGATGATATACTGATCTTTAGCAGGACTAAAGAAGAGCATTTGAGGAACCTTACATTAGTGATGAGGAGGCTACAACAAGAGAAGTTGTTGATAAATTTGAAGAAGTCATATTTTATGAAGAAAAAACTCATTTACTTGGGTTTTGTGATCTCTTCAAATGAACTGAAGATGGATCCAGAGAAGGTGAAAGAAATCAAAGAATGGACGTCACCAAGGAGTATGTTTGAGGTAAGGACCTTTCATGGATTGGAAAGTTTCTATAGGAAGTTCATCAGAGACTTCAGTGGAATTTTTTTGCCAATGATGGATATAGTGAAGTAGCAGAACAAGTATTTTAAATGGACAAAGGAGGCCGAAATAAGTTTCAATATACTGAAGGAGAAAATAACAGAATGACCAATTATGATCTTGTTGAATCTTGCAAAGACATTTCACGTGAGATGTGATGGAAGTGGAGTTGCAATAGGAGTCATTTTGAGTCGGGGTAATAGACCTATTTCCTATTTCAGTGATAAGTTGAACGAGACCAAGAGGAACTACTCCATGCATGACAAGGAGTTTTATGCCATATTTCAAGCTTCGAAGAAATGGAGACATTACCTTGTCCCACAAGAATTTGTCTTGTATAGCAATAATCAGGCTTTACAATTCATAACCAGGAAGGAAAAATTGAATCAGAGGCATGCAAAATGGGTTGAGTTTATGTAGAAATTTACTTTTGTCATAAAATATATTGTTGGGAATGCTAACAAAGTTTTTGATGCATTAAGCAAGAGATGTTTGATTCTGTAGGAATTCTAGGTGAATGCCTTGGGGTTTGAACACCTTAAGGACATGTATTGTGACGATACAGACTTCAAGGAAGCATATGAAGCATGTGAAAACCCTGTGCTAAGAGACAAAAGACAGTGGACAAAGTACATGATTCAAGAGGGATTGTTGTCCAAGAGGAATCAATTGTGCATACCAAAATTCTCAATGAGGGATAACCTTTTGAAGGAAAAGCATAGTGGAGGATTGGCTGGACATTTCGGCCATGATAAAACGTTTGCACAGTTGAGCAGTTTATACTATTGGCCAGGTATGAGAACATAAGTGATAAAGTTTTTGAACAAATGTAGAATCTTCCAACATGCAAAAGGAAAGAGAGAGAACACTAGATTGTATCAACCATTGCCAATACAAAAGAGGCATTGGGATGTAATAAGAATGGATTTTGTGTTGGGATTGCCAAGAACACAAAGAGGATTTGATTCCATATTTGTGGTTGTGGATAGATTTTCAAAGATGGCACATTTTATCCCATGCCAGAAGACCAGTGATGCAATGCATGCTGGAAATCTGTTTTTCAAATACATTGTAAGACTTCAAAGCCTACCCAAGAGCATTGTCTCAGACAGAGACACAAAATTTGTTGGTCACTTTGGCGAACACTGTGGAAGAAGTTGGGGACATATTTTTCCTTCAAATCATCTTATAATCCTCAGAAGGATGGACATATTGAGGTGGTAAACATAATTTTTGGAAACTTATTGAAGAGTCTGGTCATTGAGCACCATAGTAGGATTAGATTCTACCGCAAGATGAATTTTCATACAATGAGTCACCAAACAGGAGCACTGGAAAGATCCCATTCCAAATATTGTATGGAATGAAACCTAGGGGAGTGTCTGAGTTGAGAGTCTTGGAACAAAGTGATATAAGGAGTGCTGGAGCAGAATATTTTGCTACAGAAAAGAAAAAGCTCCATAGCCAGATCAATGGACAGTTGCAGATTTCTAACCAGGAATACAAGTGCATATCTGATCAACATCACAGAGAACTTAAATTTTAAGTAGGAGATCAGGTTCTAGCACATCTCAAGAAGGAAAGGTTCCCTATGGGGACATATAACAAACTGAATATGAAGAAGATAGGACCCTGTAAGATCTTTAGGAAGTTTGATGAAAATTCCTATGAGATTGAGCTACCAGATGATGTGGGCATATCACCCATATTCAATGTCTCAGACTTGTATCCTTACAAGAAATATGGCACAGAGAGATCAAAAATATCAAGAGAGGATTCAGTGGGAAAAGCAAATGCCCATAGAAGAAAATCCACAGATGGAGAATATTGTTGATCAGAGGATTGACAAGAAGACCAGAAGGAAGACCTATGTTGGCACAGGGGAAAAAACAGGGTTCAACGCTACAAAAACACACCAACAAAACCCTAACTACCGACCCTTTAGACAACACCTGTGAAGCAGATGAAGTCTCACCTGAGGTAGAAGCAGGGGTGGTTGCGGGAATCCAGTGTCTACAACCTTAGCTGGGACACAGCTCTGTGATTCTAATCACTTAATAAGGCACTCAACAATTAAAATTCATCAATATTCAGTTCTTAGTAACATCACAGTTAAACCCTTATCACAACACAACACAATATTCATTCATATCCATTACTTTCAAGCACTAAGCACATCCACATAGGCCATATTTAGTATTCATCCACACTATTAAGAACATAGAATTAACATATCTATCTATCATTCATATAGGTTAAAGAACTAAGAAATAAACATATAAACACATCAATACATCACACAAAGAAGAGAAACACATCATGTATGTGGTTCACCCCCACCCTGGGGCTATGTCCACCAACTCTTATCTTCTTTATTATCTTCGGTCAATTGTCTACATGCATAGAGCCACAAAAACTCTACTCCACATAGGACAGGAGATATGCGTGCACTCTACCAGATCCTCCTTCCCCGAGCTAGGTTACAGCACTAAGCCTTTACACAGTCTGTTATAACCACTTTCACTTAGCTCTGCAAGTCTCACACAATATGCACAAAGAACTTACAACTCTTGATCACATAGATCCAATTCTAGCACTTAGCATGACTTGCAACTCCCCACACCTCATCGACTCCTCATTACATTGCCTAATATTATATTTATACTTTACAAAATAGGCCTAAGAATGGGTAAACCCATGGGCCGACATCCCATAGCCATTACATAATCCCAAATCCCAAAAAGGGCCCTAAAAGGGGTCGATATCCCATGATATCCATTTTATCTTGCGCTCTGCCTTCAATATCCTGTAGAAGTCCCAAAATGGTAAAAAATGACCAAGAATCCTCAAAACTTGGTCAAGGGCCAACATGCCCCCAACACTCACCTATGACTCATCCCAAGTCACTCTGATCAGACTAGTTCTTCTTCCAAATACTCGAGCTTGGCTCAAGATGCTTTGACTTGTTGTTGTGCCATAGCCTCTTGTACAGTGAATTCTTGTATGACTACTTCATTGACAGGTCCCTCTAGGCGTTATTCAACTGCAATGATGACTTGCTCTAGTTCCTCTCCTCGACCTTCGATCTCTGTAAATAGTTGTTAAGCCTTATTTTGTATCGATTGGAGGCTCTGATTTACTTCCATAACTTTGTTTTGAAAAGTGTGGACCTATTCTTGGGCAGTGCTCTGCTCTTGGGATCGCTTCATTCTTTCCACAGCTGACAGGGGCTTCAACTACCCCTGTATAGTTTCGTCTTGATACTTCACCTCTTGGAGCTGAAACTCTAGTGCCTTCAGTTATGGATTCCTAGTGAGTTGTTCACAGGTCTGGTCACTACAATCAGTGAGTTTCTTACATTCCATGGAAAGGGATTTTATTCTCTCAACTGCACTTCAAGCAGTTGTTTCTCTTTGATCCCTCACATCCAGCGGGGTGTTGGGCACTGTGTAGAGATCTAATTATTCTATTCGTTGTTGTAGCTGCTGGATAGCTTCGGCGAGCTTCTCTACTTGATTCATGATTCGGTCTTATTCTTGTGGCTCTAATCCCGTCACAAAGCAAAGTTCTCTGTTGATTACTTCTTTCACTTTGAGTTTCTCTACGAGCAACTGTTCTTTTTCTTTGTCGCATCTGTACTCTCTCTTCTTTGAACTTGGCCTGGAGAGAAACCTTATCCTTCTCTACAACTCTACATTGTTCTACGAGTACGCCTTGCACTTGATTCAAGGCCTGGGTGGCTTGTTCTTTTTCTTATTGAGTGCGACGAAGTCGAGCTTCGACCATATCATCTAGTCGGTGGAGTTGGGTTGGCTCATCTCTCGGAAATGAAACCATTTGTTGGCACAGGGGAAGCCTGAGGGTTCAATGCTACAACATTGCAACAACAAAACCCTAACTATTGGAACTTTCAAAAACACTTGCGAAGCAGATGGAGTCTCACTCGAGGTAGAGGCAGGGGTGGTTGTAGGAATCCATTGTCTGCAACCTTAGCTGGGACACATATCTATGATTCTAATCACTTAATAGGGCACTCAACAGTTAACATTCCTCAATATTCAGTTCTTAGTTACATCGTAGTTAAACCCTTATCACAACAGAACGTAGTATTCATTCAGATCTATTACTTTCAAGCACTAATCACATCAACATAGTCCATATCTAGTATTCATCCACACTATTAAGCACATAGTATTAACATATCTATCCATCATTCATCTAGGTTAAAGCACTAAGAAACAAACATATAAACACATCAATACATCGCACAAAGCAGAGAAACACAACATGTACATGGTTCACCCCCACCCTGGGGCTACGTCCACCAACTCTTCTCTTATTTATTATCTTTGGTCAATCGTCTACATGCACAGAGCCACAAAAACCCTACTCTTCATAGGACAGAAGATCTGCATGCACTCTGCCAGATTCTCCTTCCATGAGCTAGGTTACAACACTAAGCCTTTCGACATCCTGTTACAACCACTTTCACTTAGCTCTGCAAGTCTCACACAGTATGCACAAAGCACTTACAAATCTTGATCACATAGATCCAATTCTAGCACTTAGCATGACTTGCAACTCCCCACTCCTCGTCGACTCCTCGTTACATCGCCTAGTCTTCTATTTATACTTTACAAAATAGGCCTAAGCATCGGTAAACCCATGGGTGGACATCCCATACCCATTACATAATCCAAAATCCCAAAAAGGGCCCTAAAAGGGGCCAATATCCCGTGATATCCACTTTGTCTTGCGCTCTGCCTTCAACAGTCTGTCGAAGTCCCAAAATGGTAAAAAATGACCAAGAATCCTCAAAACTTGGTGAAGGGCCAACAACCTATTTTGCGTATCTGGTCAAGTGGAAAGCACACCCAATAGAATATTCTAGTTGGGAGAATGAAGCTGCTATCCAAAAGCATGGAAAGTCGGTGCAGGAGCTCATGGAAAGGAGTCCATAATTTTTTTTCAAGGGGATTATGATGCAGGAGCATCACTGTCACTCACGTGGAGAAAAACCTATCAACGTCTAGGAATATATACGAGATCTCAATGCTAGAGGTTGTAACAGATTTTTGAAGTCTACCTTAACTTAGTGCCAGAATTAATCATTTGAGGTAGGCTTGAACTCAGGGGGGAAATCACGGAGGCACACTTGAACGATTACGAGCGAAGTGGGAGATTCCACTACGGATCTGGAATGTGACTGGTCTAGATAGTCATTAGGCTAAGTTTTAGAGTAGGAAAGTAGCCTGGGGAAACCCTAAGATCCCTCTGATAAATAGAGATTTTGTATGCCTAAAAGGGGTTGGCTGGTAATCGACTAGTGAGGTTGGATAGGAGTTAGCAGCAAATATCAGTTTTCAGTTTTTATTTTCTAATTAGAGTTGTAATTATTTTCGATTATGAATAGAATAGAGGAAAAAATTGATCCAATGTATGGTGTGAACATTGTTTGCAATTTGTTGTATTTGTGTTTTCATGAGTGAATGAATGAATCTCATGTGAGTAGATGAGACTGTGAATGTTAGGATAAGTTTCAATTATTTCTCTTTTGTCGAAGTAGTGCAAGGTGTGCACAGAGCATGCAAGGAGTGCGTTAACATAATCTATTTCAATTCCGAGGCTCAAAAGAGATAACACGAAACTTTCTTTTTGCAAGGAGTGAAAATATACTAGTGCAAGGTGTGCATAGTCGTCCGCAAGAATCCAAACCTTATGTAAAGATCTAGTGCAAGGAGTGCATAGATTTGAGATTCGACTAAGTGTCGAAGGGACTTTACAAGAAGTTGAAGAACCAGAAAAGGAGAACACCAAGAGGGCGAGAGGAATTTCTCTTCGAGAAATCCTTAGAGACTAAGTTATCAAAATCCCTTAAACACAAGGAGTGCATGGGAAATCAAAGTCTTTGTAATACCAAGCTCAGGAAGAGTAACACTCTTCATTAGTGTTAAAGAGTTCCAAGAACTGGATTCATTGAAGGAAAAAAGGCTCGAAACCTTGAACACTTAGAAAATATTCTAAGTTTGAAGAAAGCATAAGCGCAGAGGAGGGAAGATCTCAGTCATTCTATCTGAATTCTAGAGAATCTAAATCATCTATCAAGAGGGACGCGTGGTGAACAATCAACGTTTCTTTGACTCACGCCTAGAATAAGTCAAAGGTCAAGTCTTAAAAATTTGCGAGACGCGAAATCATGACTTGATCTGATTCTTTTGACCCAAGAGAGATCTGGACCATTGGTTGTCCATAGAAAAATCATCGGCATTTAGGGGAACCAAAAACCTGAGTTGATAAGTCTTTCGACTTTGCAAAACACAAAGTTCTGAAAGCATCGTGACCGTCGGATCGAGGGAGGATCTATATCGTCAGACCCGAAGCTTCAAAATTTTGGCTGTAGGGAGAACAGAGGCAAGGAGACTCCAAAGTCAAGAAACACGATACACTGAATTGATCGTAGCCGTCAATAAAGGGAAGAGCTAGACCGTAGATCTTGGGTCATCGCAATCTCGACTATCGGGGAAACATAGGTAGCAACACTCCCAAAGTCATGAGATGTGAAATCATGACGTACCTTTCATTCAATGCGTGGTCACCGCCAGTGGTCACAAGGGAGAAAGGGCTCAACAGAGAAGAGCTAGCACCCGTTTGGCATTGATATTGGAACAACACTCAAGAGAAGGTCTGTGGGTATCATATGACCTAAGCCTTCAGAGAAAGGACCTATGTAAGTGGGTTTTGGGTCTAGAAGAGGCTCGAAAAGTTAATTAGACTCAGTTTCTTGAACAATCCTAGACCAAGAGGTCGTGCAGCCCTCAGGAGAGAAGGGGGGTCTGCATCAGGATTATAGCCTTCGGATAAAATCCATTAGAAAAAAAAAGGGTGAAGTTTGAGATTTGAGATCTCAGAAGTCCAAAGACTTGAAGGAGATCTCAACCCTTGATCGAGAAGAGGGACACAAGACCGTTGATCTAGTTGAAAGGTTAAACACCCGAAGTAGAAGCAAAGCCGTTGATTTAGGAGGATAGGTGTCCACAGATTGTCAACTTCAGAAGATTGATGTACGAAGGAAATCATGGTTTGAGATTTGAAAAGTCCAAAGTCCAGAATCACGAAGAAGATCTCATCCATTGATTTAGGAGGGGTAGATCTGGTCCATGGATTTGAAAAGGGAAGATATGAACCATCAGTTTAGACAGTACTATCAATATCGGGAGATTGATGATCTTGTAGCATTACACGGATTGGAGTTGCGTGAAATTTAAAAAGTTGAAGGCAGGCCGCAACCCAAACCTCGGTTTTGGAGAAAGGACATGTGGAGGCTTGAGGAGAATTGCGAGCCAAAAAGTAGTTTGGTTTCAAACCACCTTGGTCGTGCCCAAAATTGTGTGTTTGTGTGAGGTCATTGACCAAGGTCACATCCGAGGAGGGGCCAAGATAAAAAGGGCTAACGCCAACTCTGAGACTTCACTGAAGCATGAGGGAGAAGGTCACGGGTATCATAAGACCTACACCATAAGCCAGAAGGGATTATGTTTGACTAAGAGGTGAGGCTATCAAGGTATCAAATTCTTTTTTGACTTACATAATCAAAGAACGTTGACCAGAGGGTCAGGCTGAGTCTCGGACTTCCCAAATTAGGAATCGTAGGGGGAAAGGACCTCTTCCTACAAGGAGGATTTTTTATTTATTTTTCACCCCATAGTGGGTGTGTTACAATTTGTGAGTCATGTCACCCAACTTGAAGAAGGTAGGATCAATGAGAGTGTGCTCGCATACCACTCCATCACCCCATGACCATCACAATGCTTGAGAGGGGAAGTTTTGAGAGATTTCGAGGTGGGAAGATTCTTCCCACCCTACATTAGTCACTTCAATTTAAGGGGGAAGGGAAGATAGCTTTAATTCCTTATCCACCAAATAAACATATTGAAAGAAGAATTCTTTATGCACTTCCATTGTTAGCAAGTGTAGGATCTATCGCATCTAACCTCCCCTATGTGGTTTTTATATCCCATTCAACTTTGGCATTTTTTCATCATTTTGACTATGACATACACCATGGCCTTGATCAATTCATATTTCCTCCATTGTCTGGTAAAAGAGGATAAGTCTGTCTAACTTGGGTAAAGAAATGTTAGGGAAAATGTGAGGAGTTTAGGGATGTTACCTACCATATCAACTTCATCACTATCAGCTACACATTGATGTTGAACACCCTATTATCCAGGAAAGGTGTATATTCGACTTTGTAGAACCATGGTGATATTTATTTCCATCTCTAACAACTCCAAGTTTGGGAGGACAACATGAAAATTGATTTTTCTCACCTCTAGTATGTTAATAGGGAACATTTCAACATTTTAAACCCTTTAGGATATTGAATAATTGAAGGACAAATTGTCCTCTCCTTCACCAATTTGACCAACAATAAAATGGACCTATAGCTTCAACCAATGATACACCTTTGAGAACTCCAACATCCCTTGAATCGATAGTTATTGCATACCCAAACCCTTAAATTTTTATCTTTTACAATGTTTCTATGTTTTCCCTATTTATATTTATACAAGCACAATTCCATAAGTAACACACCTACCAAATTTTGAGTAATAAAACTTTATTTGTAATGTTAATATGTACTCTTTTAGAATTTTAGAATTATTGTATGACACCATACTTTGATTAACCATTTTATACTTTACCACTTAACCACAAAACACAAATTTTTATTGTAATATAATAAACATTTTTATTGAGAAAAATGAGATACAAAATCAAAACAAAAAAATTTAAAAAACCCAAAATAATCAATAGATATACTTTTTCCCTTGAGGACAACAAATTCACAAATGAGAAGGATATTGAAAAAAACATTAAAATACTTCGAAATTATAAATCAAAAGACAAACCTTGTGTATTTGCAACCTCAAATTTAAGGAAATCTTTGATTGTTGAGTGTTCTTAATGAAAGTAAGGTTAAAGAGTATGCCCATGTATTTGTAGACAAACATGAGAGTATACATTGTGTCCACACACAAAATGCATGTTGTGTGTTCTATTACATCAAAACAATGTTATATATCAACACATTAAGTTTTGACTTAAAATTTAATACACTAACAATATGTTGAGAGAAAATTTCAACCACGGACAAAAATAGGATCTAACTAGTTGGAGATTATTTGTCATATCCAACTAGATCTAACAACCTCTTAAAAATTAGAAGAAAACTATTCACGTTGTAATACCCCTAGGTCGAACCCCATTGCAAATATAAATGTAACTATACATAAAGGATGATGAACCATGATATGTTGAGGCCAGAGTGACTTTGTATGAATGTATTTTCAAGCCAGAGTGCTTGTATGGTTATTAGGATGGTGAGACAAAAGATGAAAGGATAGAAAACCTATTTTTGTAAAAGTAAATCACACTCAGTTTTAATGAAAATACATCACTGTTACAGAAAAGCCATGCAAAAGAGTATGGGGGGATAAACTCCACCAGAATGGGAAAAGGGGGCTAAGAGTCTGGGGAAAAGGGGCTAAGATAGGGGGCTTAAACCCAAAGGAATATTTTATTAATATTCCCAAAAATGTATAAAGTATAAAGTATGGATATTTAAATATATCCTAGGTCCTTATGTCGAGGAACGTATCACCTTGTGAGGGAATCCATGTGGAACAAAGATACTTCCCAATATGACAAGTGTTAAGTGGGAACATGAAAATATAATTGGGGAAATTTAGTTCCTTTGGCGACATATTTCCTATTGGGGATATATATATGCACTATTAATTCCCACATTTAATTATCAACCAGGGCTCGTAAGCTTCGAGGTGCAAGCACAAGAAACGTAGGATCAAAGCCTAGTCTAGCCTAATCTAAAGCCGACAAAACAATCTTCAAACCCACACTGCAGGGAATTAACACTAAGTATTCATGACTAGGACACAAGAATAACTTAGTGCTATAAAGTCTTAGATCACAGTCTTTCAAGCACTCTGGGTGATGTTCGTGTGATTAATCGTGAGTAGCTTACTTAAGTATTTTGTCCTTCAATGATTATTTCCTATAGCTGATCCACACTTAAATGCAATAAAAGAAACACACAAACAGAAGTGAAATTCTTGATAGAAACTAAACTATGGGAAAGCCAAATCACAATGAAAGCAAAGTAATAATTACCAATAAGTGAAATTAATCTAAAATTGGATCTCAAGAACAATTCTTCAAATGGTTACAGTGTCAACAAAAACAAGAGTGCTCTACATAAAATGCATGAAAGAGGAATGGATATCTGCTTAATGACAAGATTGGACAATGAGAAATGCACTCTTTTATGTTCACTGGAATTGTGGATTTGATAATTTCTCATAAACAGTAAAATAAATAAGAGTGTAAGAAGATGGTGCAATGGTATTAGAACAATTTCTTGTATACTTTTTTATTGGATTTCCAAGCATAATTTTACAAATGAATATCAATGAATGGAATGGTAATGACACACTTCAATATCCAATGGTGGAATGAGAAAACAATGTTAAATGAAATTATAGAAACAAAACACTATTACACCAACTGAAGAATCATTCCTAAGTATGTGCTAATATGTATATGCTAACTTGAAACTAAACTTGCAGCTCTACAAAAATTGAATGCAAATCAACAAGATAACAACTAAACTATAAATGAAATTTATACAAAAATAAACACAAGCAATCTAATCTATGAGAGTAAAATAGGGTAGTAGGGTATTACTCAGAATGAGGGGCCCTTCCCATGCTGAATAACCCTGCTTAAAAGACAATCAAATCAAGTGAAGAATATGCATAGTGAATCAACAACAATCAATTCTCCTTTTTGATCAAAAAATCTGTTTTTACATGACAATTAACTCCTTAAAGATTCCTCACAAGAACAAACCTCTTGCTTACAAAAACTTCATGAAACTAATGGCTCCCTCTCATATCCCTATGAGGCCTATTTATACATGAATAATCATTGAGGAGTGGATGGGACCGAATCCCAATGCTTAGATTTCAAATATTTCATTTTTAGTTAAAATCCTCAAAAATATGGGTTTTTTTGCAATTTGGGCAGATTCGAGTTAGGGATCCACCCATATCTTCAAAAAAAATTCCCATTTTGAAAACGTGCCTGTGTGTTACTCAATTTTCCATATTTTAGACAAAACCCATTTCGTAGAATTTCTATAGCTGATGCCATCTGCACAGAAATCGAGGCGCAAGTTGGTAGTTTGAGATTTTTACTAATTTTGGCATAATCCATCCCCCTGAGATGTATGCCCACACATATGAGCTAGGTTAATCTTGTCTCATGTCTTCACATGTAAACATGGCTCTGGACAAAACCCATGTCCCCAATTTTCCTCTACAAGCTTTCCAAAATTTTGAATTATTTCTAGTACCAGATTAGCACAGTTGGTATTGGATTAGAACAGTTGGGACTGGATTAGAAGAATTAGTACCAGAATCTTGTAGGCAGAGGTTTAGTACCGGATGAACACAGTCATGACTATGGGTACCGGACCAATGCGAGGCACAATCTAGTACCAGAGGAGGCAGAGAGTTGGTACCAGATGAACACAAAGGTAGTTATGGATCACTGCAGAGTATTGGATGACACAGAGTGTGGGTACCGGATGACTGTGCAGGTACCAGTTGACTGTAGAACCTTCTAGTACCGGATGACTTGGAATATCATATGACTTGCAATGCGGGTACCAGAACAGGAACAATACAGGTATCGAAACATGGATAGTGCATATACCGAAACCTGAACAATACAAAACATGTTGCTTGGACATAGAAACATAGGATTAAACCATCATCGACAAAATTATTGTATAATCATCCTTTTAATCACTAAAAGTATGGAAAATTATGTATTAACCACATAGGATGAATAACAAGAGATAATGGAGGTTTATGGTGTAATTAGCGATATATTATTGTTTTCAAATTTCTGTGGTGAGGAGTTTCGAAGTTATTTGATAGATAATCCACAGTTGGTGTCATTTTTGTCATCAACATTTCGAATCTGAATTACGATTCATCATCAGGACTAATCATCAATTGATAGCTTATTGATCTCAGTCAATTAATAGTTAAGATGCAAGACACTTTTTAGATTTAACCTAGGTCGGTTGTCTAAAACCAAATTTATAGAGTTTTAAACAAAAATTAAACTAAATAATCAATTAATAAATTATTACTAAGGTTGAATGTAAAGGTTTTAATAGTGTTTTAGTTATATATATATATATGTGTGTGTGTGTGTGTTTGTGTGTGTGTATAAATGTAAGTCTAGGGTTTGAATTAGATTGAATTTTTATTTATTTTATTAGTACTTTTAATGAATTGAATTATATTTATAGTTAATGTAAGAAGGAATCTTTTTAGTTAAGGTTTGGTTGTTTTAGTGTTAGAGTTAGATAGTTATTTTATTATTTATTAGTACTTTTAATTTATGTTTTAAATTTTAATGTATAAAGTTTAGTGAACTAATAATATATCTTAAATTATTACTAGGTTGAATGTAAAAGTTTTAATAGTGTTATATATATATATATATATATATATATATATATAAGTCTAGGATTTTGAATTAGATTGACTTTTTATTTATTTTGTTAGTGCTTTTAATTAATTGAATTATATTTAGTTAAGGTTTGGTTGTCTTTTAAGGCTAGAGTTAGATAGTTTTTTATTTTATTACTTATTAATAATTTATGTTTAAATTTAATGTATAAAGTTTAGTGAGCTAATTACTACATTATGGAAGGGAATCTTTGAGTTAGGTTTTAGTTGATTAGAATAATTTCAAAGGATTGTTTTTAGTAGTGTTAAATTGTGTAATTAGTATGCTTATTAGTATTATTAGGTCTAAGTATTAAAGGTTTTTGTATAAAATTAATCTTAATAAGTTTAGGGTACTAAGTGGATATGTATATAAGAGAAACCGGGGTTTAATATATATAGTGTCAAATGATTAGGGTATATGTAACTTAATTTATTGATATATATAGTAGTAAGTGTCTATAATTATAATTTATAAAGTGGGTAATATGGACAAATGCAATAAAAGAAACAAACATGAGAGTATACATTGTGTCCACACACAATATGCATGTTGAGTGTTCTATTACATCAAAGCAATGTTATATATCAACACATTAAGCTTTGAATTAAGATTTAATACACTAACAATATGTTGAGAGAAAATTTCAACCACACACAAAAATATGATCTAACTAGTTGGAGAGTATTTGTCATATCCAACTAGATCTAACAACCTCTTAAAACCATCTTAAGGACATTCTCAAATGACAATTAGATGAGGTTCATTATCATTTACTTAATCCACCTTGTGGGCACAATGAATTAATAAGCCTTTCATTACGGGTTATAGGTTTTCATACTCTGTATGCGAGGTTTTCATTACCAGGAATGGTAAAGATTCATGACCAAACCCTCGATTTTTATGCTATGATCACAAACATGATTTGTTTTTTTTGTTGTTTTTTTTTTTCCCTTTGATACATTCAGATCTGTTCCTATCGCTCCTACCATCCAAACCTAAAACTGTTCTGAGTCATCCTTGTTACATTATAGTCGCATTTTTTATGGCTCCTGTTGTTCGTTTGGAGCCAAATGGTCGTCAAGCATTGTTATCTCACGGTGATGCGAATCCAACTAGATAAACTATAATTGCATGCTAGAGACACGTTTTTGCGGGAGCGATCCTGAGAAAACCATTAGGAATTAGTCCAAACCCTTTAAGACACATTTCATAAATGGGGCCATTTACCTTCAACATAGGTAGATTATTCATAAACAAATCCATTTCAAGGGTATGTTTTGTTTTCTCGACAACATTTTCCCATAAATTTTTGTTTCACTTGAGTTTTATTTTTCCCCTTTCCTCTTTGTGGGTGTGAGAATATGTAGCAAAAGGCTTATTTCTATCATATACATGCAATAAAACCTACTATCAAATAAATGTGTGTTGATCCACAAGAGGACCATGCTATCACAGATCAAACTTTTGTTGTTGGTCAAAACCCATTGGGCAAAAAAACCATGGTCTATTTTCATGCCTAGAAAGTCATTGGAGGAGGTTTTCAAATGTGATAAAGGACAAGTTTCCTGTGGTTCCTATTCATGAGCCAAATCAGGTGGTTTCAAACAATCAATTGTCAAAGGCAAGAATGAAAAACAGAGTAATTCAAACTTAATTTTTACAAACAAGAGGATCAAGCAGGCTGATAATGTAATTATCAAAAAACTCAACGAATTTCCACACCATCATAAGTTCGAACTTGTCAAATTACTGAAGTAGTTAATAGTTGTTTACCTTTTGATTTTATTAAAAGCAAAAAAAAACAAACATATTTTTAGGGATGATTTTTACTATTTTCGACTAGCTACAATAACTTGTAGCTAGCTACAGAAACCTGTAGCTTATCTTTTTCTAAAAATGAGGTCTATTTTAAATAAAAAATTAGAATTTGGTTATGAGTAATTGTCTAACTTATTCTTGTTTGGTTTTTCAGGCAATAGTAGATTTAGATGTTGATCTTCTGGGGGAGACATGTTTGACTTTGCTCTTGAATGATTAGTATTTCTTTTGTTTTCCTTGTAAAAACTTTTAATAATTTTTTAAGAAAAAACTAACTCAGTTATGAGTGGTTGTTAGCCCTATAATTTTGTAATATTATTGATCTCATGAGATCTCATCCTATCCTGGGGTTAGGAAAATAGGATTTCAAAAACACTTTAAATACTCTGCATTTTGTAAAGGAAGACATCTTGGCCTAGAACCAATGATGGACGGATGACTTTCAAGACTTAATGGAACAACATACAACATTTCGGCTTTAGTCCTTTTTGAATGTTGTTTCATTGATGTTTTGTTTTATTTAATCTTGATATATTAATATGTCATGTAGATTTAGACTCATTGATATGTTATTTTTCAGGATATTCATGTTATAAATATTGTTCACGATTTGTTGTTCCAGATATTGAGATTGTGATCATCTTTTCAATTTGAATATCAAGATTTTTCTGTGATATTTAGTTGAACAATGAAATGAATGTATTACACATAGATTTATCTTACTATAATCATTTGTGATCATAAGATCACATAATTAATATGTGTTCCCTTTTCCATTCTTAAATATCGGTTGCTAATACATTCTGTGGATTTATTCAGAAAAGTTTCAGTATAAGTCTATTGCATATTTATCTTGTAGGCGAGGTAGTTGGATGCTCTTGTTCACACAGAGGTTCAGACACACTTAACAAACTGACATCAAGTTATCTTTTCTGCTTCTAATTTATGTTATTTTATGTATTAGTGAAACATGAAAGTTTAGACCGACTTTGACCATCTGTACATCTTTGTTTCATAACTTAGTTAAATCAAGTTTCGTTAGATTTATAAAAAGAAAACAAAAAATATTTAAATGTTCTTTCTTTATCTGCTTCTCAAAAACAATCATCTTTACATTGATTTCATAAGTTTCCATTAAAACTTGCAACCTGCATATACTATCCATTAGTGATATTTTTTTATGTTTTCTTTCTCTGCTTGAGTACATTTACAATAGTTATATTACAGTATGTATATATATTATAAGTTTTAACAATAGTTAGTTTACCCCATTTCTTTATTTTTAGGACTTTAGTTTGGCTAACGGAGCCATTAAACCCGTCAGAATAGGTCACACCAAACAACTTGGGCTACTTAGACAACCCTAGACTGGACCCGTTCTTCTAGTTGACGGCTTGTCATTTTTTCCCGTCAACATACTTCGATGGGGTAATTTTGACATCTAATAAATATCCTTCCCAGGCAGAATGCCCCATTGCCCATGAGCCTATTTAGTACCCTGATGGGTTTGCCTAGTTGTACCACAGGTCGATACCTGCTTCCAGCAGACTTGTTCAGTATCCCGACGGGTTAGCCTCTTACACTCATTTTCCATCAAAGGCTCCTGTCCCAATCTTTACCCTTAAGATAAAATTTATAGATTTCTTTCACATGGGTGAATGGGGAAGCATCTTTGAAAACCTTTTTATAGGATGAGATGGTATTGAGTTGGAAGATATTTTATAGATTGCCCATAAAAGATTATTCGTATGAAAAATAGACTTTATGTATAGATATTAGTCAAAATACATATCATGGTCAAACTTACTTAATGTGTGGTGGATGAGGCCATGAGAGAATGACCTAAAGGTGCCTCTAGTCCCCAAGTTCATCTTCTCCATATAAGATTTTGTTCCCTCAGAAGTAGAAGTTTCATTCACTCTCCTGCAACTATTTGATAAGAATGCTTGAATAACAAGTTCTGATATGAAACTAGGATGTACAAGTTACCTATGGGCATCATTATGCAGACCTTAAAGATTTTGTAAATCCCCATGATATTTTAAAGATTAGGCTTATGAACAACTGTTATTATTAATAGTCAGAAATATGTATGTAATAATAAGAAGAAATATCTTAAGTTGTTTTGGTTTTTGATGTTAGATCACCAATATTATATTCATCTCATTTTATTTATTTGAAAAGAAACACGAAAAGATGTTGCATTTATTTAGAACTAGGTTAACTAGCATGCAAATTTTACTCTATCCTATCTAAGAACAAGAAATTAAATTTCATGTGTAAGAATATTTCCAATGTAACCATGTGCGTAACATGTGTAGAAACACATTCATACTCAGGTTTGAAATATAAGCATTAATGTATACTAGAATATGGATAACCAACTGCTTTGATGATGATGTGGAGAGTTGTTGAAGAAGAGAGTGGTGCTTCAATATTGTTTTCATCTAGAACCAATGTTGAATATAATCTTGATGTTCTTGGTTCACTTCCTCATTTAGACCACTCTGCATGTCTTCCTCTATCATGCCATGTAGATCATCTTCTTTCGGATGGTTTATCCCTTGGATGCATACTAGATTTGGCGATGTGCATGTCAACAACTCCTCGATCTCAGGTTCTAGAAGTTTATCTCCATTGAATGTGGTCCATGATTCTTTAGTCTCTCCTATAGGTTGGAAAGAGTGATTACAAAAGGATTTTAGATCTTCTTGTGGATGTATCTCATGGAACTCTTCTTCTTCTATCACTTTCGGAGAGGCAGATAGGTTCTTGACTATTTTCAAGATTTTCTCTTCCCGAGAGGAAGAGATCCCAACTGCTACTAGGATTTGAGAGAGTCCTATTACACTCTTGATCATCGTTGAGTTATTGTTGCTGGTTGATGGGTCCTGTTTCACACATGGATTAGTGTAGAGGGGGGTTCTTACAGTGCCCAAAAATGTTTAAAAAAACCCTAAAGAAATAAAAAGAAGAAAACTAAAATAAAATGTAAGAAAACTAATTATATACTTGAAGCACCACTGTGCTACTAGGACCCTGCTATCACCAAGTTATCTGTTCACACAAGTTAGCTTCTCTTCTCATATATATAAAAAATGGCTAATGCTAATAAAACACAAATTCTAACTACTGAAAGGAAGAGGACAACCTATCTTTGGAGTAACCCCACTAAAGTGGATGCATGGGCTCTTCCCTCACGTCTTACCATCTTCTCTCCGCCCTTGGGTCATCCTTAAAAGAACACCACACTTGCATGAAAAGAAACATGCTTGCATGAAAAGAAACACACTTGCATGAAAGGAACATTCAAGGCTTTGGAGAAATAAAATCAACCTACCTATGCTCTAATCCCTTTAGCACCTCCCCGGAAACGACGCCAAAATGTTGGGGCTATATATATGCACTATTAATTCCCACATTTAATTATCAAATGGGGCTCGTAAGCTTAGAGGTGCAGGCGTAGGATCAAATCCTAGTCTAGCCTAATCTAAAGCCGACAAAACAATCTTCAAACCCACATTGCAGGGAATTAACACTAAGAATTCATCACTGGGACACACGAATAACTTAGTGCTATAAAGGATTATATCACAGTCTTTCGGGCACTCGAGGTGATGTTCGTGTGATTAATTGTGAGTATCTTACTTAAGTCTTTTGTCCTTCAATGATTATTTCCTATAGCGGATCCACATTTAAATGCAATAAAAGAAACAAGCAAACAAATATGAAATTATCGATAGAAACTAAACTATGGGAAAGAAAAATCACAATGAAGGCAAACTAATAATGACCAATAAGTGAAATTAATCTAAAATTGGATCCCAAGAACAATTCTTCAAATGGTTACAAGTGTCAACAAAAATAAGAGTGCTCTACATAAAATGCATGAAAGAGGAATGGATATCTGCTTAATGGCAAGATTGGACAATGAGAAATGCACTCTTTTATGTTCACTCGAATTGCGGATTTGACAATTTCTCATAAAAAGTAAAAGAAATAAGAGTGTAAGAAGATGGTGCAATGGTATTAGAACAATTTCTTGTACACTGTTTTATTGGATTTCCAAGCATAATTTTACAAATGAATATCAATGAATGGAATTGTAATGAGACACTTCAATATCCAATGGTAGAATGAGCAAACAATGCTAAATGAAATTATAGAAACAAAACACTGTTACACCAACTGAATAATCATTCCTAAGTATGTGATAATATGTATATGCTAACTTGAAACTAAACTAACAAATCTACAAAAATTGAATGCAAATCAACAAGATAACAACTAAACTAGAAATGAAATTTATACAAAAATAAACACAAGCAATCTAATCTATGAGAGTAAAATAGGGTAGCAGGGTATTACTTAGAATGAGGGGCCATTCCCATGTTGAATAACCCTCCTTAAAAGAAAATCATCTCAAGTGAAGAATATGCAGAGCGAATCAACAACAATCAATTCTCCTTTTTGATCAAAAACTATGTTTTTACATGGCAATTAACTCCTTAAAGTTTCCTCACAAGAACAAACCTCTTACTTACAAAAATTTCATGAAACTAATGTATCCTTATAATATCCCTATGAGGCTTATTTATACATGAATAATCATTGAGGAATGGATGAGACCGAATCCCAATGCTCAGATTTCAAATATTTCATTTTTAGATAAAATCCTCAAAAATCTGGGTTTTATTGCAATTTGGGTAGATTTGAGTTAGGGATCCACCCATATATTCAAAATGAATTCCCATTTTGAAAACTTTCCCATGTATTACTCAATTTTCTATATTCTAGAAAAAACCCATTTCATAGAATTTCTAGATTTGATTTTGTCTGTATGAAAATCGAGGCGCAATTTGGTAGTTTGAGATTTTTACTAATTTTGGTAGAATCATTCCCCCTGAGCTGTAGGTCCACATGTGTGAGATGAGTTAATTATTCCACATTTTTCTACATGTAAACATGGCTCTAGACAAAACCCATGTCCCTGATTCTCCTCTATAAGCTTTCCAAAATTTTGAATTATTTCTAGTACCGGATTAACACAGTTGGTACCAGATTAGAATAGTTAGTATCATAATCTTGTAGGCAGGGTTTTAGTACCATATGAACACAATCACAACTATGGGTACTGTACCAATGAGATGGTAGTACTAGATGGAGCTAGTACCAGAATAGGCGCAATCTAGTACCGGATGAAGTGGTACCGAAAGAGGCAGAGCGCTGGTACCGGATGAATGCAAACCTAGTTCCAGATCACTGCAGAGTATTGGATGACATGGAGTGTGGATACCAGATGACTGTGCAGGTACCGACTAACTTTATAACCTTCTTGTACCGGATGACTTGGAGTATCCGATGACCTGCAATGCAGGTACCGGAACAGGAACAATACAGGTACCGAAACATGGACAGTGCATATACCGGAACCTGAACAGTACAAAACATGTTGCCTGGACATAGAAACATAGGATTAAACCATCATCATAAAAAATATTGTATAATCATCCTTTTAATCACTAAAAATATGGAAAATTATGTATTAACCACATAGGATGAATAACAAGAGATAATGGAGGTTTATGGTGTAATTAGCGATATATTATTGACGAAATGCGGGGACAAGGTGTAATGGTAAGTGTATTTGTATGGAATAAAGTATGAAAAAACTGGATCTCAACATTTCTGTTATCATTCGCACCTCACTACCTCTAGGGGACTGTCATATGTACCTTCATGCTACAAACACTTGTATATGTACCTGTATCAAGACTTTGGTTAGTTTTGGAGCTAAACTGAAGAGGCGGGTTTTAAGGCCTGTAGGACAATGAAGAATCAGGTTGTCAAGCTTGTAGGACACTGAAGAAGTGGGTTTTCATTCTCGTGAGCATTATCTCAAGGTAAGAGAATTGTCGGGAGTTGATTTCCCATTGTTCCAAACTACAGTTATAGGGCTCTGAGACTTCGTGTCTAGAGTGTTGTTGAATCCCCAGAATGGAAGTGGGGAAACCGAAGGGATGTTGAGAAGAGAAGGGGCACACTTCTTGGGGTGGGACATACATGTGGGGATTGAGGGACTATAGGATATTAGTTTGAGTTAGCACCCGTGTTTGATTTGTGTATTATCAAAGAGACCTTAGCCTGGTTAGAAATCCTTTACCCAAGTGAAAGTTATCCCCATCCCGGTGGTGACCCACTGCTGAGAGTTTATGAGCGATGTGGTTGAAGGCTAGGAGGAATGTGGAAGGTTTGCATGCAGTTGGTGTTTATTTCATGAGATAAGTGTCTTTCATGTTCTTATTTTATTTACTGTGTGTATAACTATGTGTCTTCTACTATGGAATCTTTTTGATAATGGTGGTTACAAATTATTATTGTTATTCTGCTCAACTCTGTTCATATGCATAATAGTTCAGTAACTTAATTGTGTTTTAATTCAGGTGTTGCATTAATATTTATGCATTTGTTTTGAATGGTTTTCCTATGTATGCTGCATGCATATTTTTTTTTATTATTTTGTATGAATCTGTGCATTTGTAAAGTATTCTTATGATTTAAAGTGGTATTAGAGTTGTTAAAAAAAGAGAGTTTTGTGTGGTGTGGCCCAGCCTTGGTGGATGGGGACATTAAAAAGTGGTATCATAGCTCATTTTTCAACATTGATATTGGATGGGTTGAGTTAGAATAACACTGAAGAAGAAATTCACAGAGAATTAATTTCTGGAGTATGTATGCAACTTGTTTTATTAAATTATTGCAGTAAATTTGAGAGAAATTTCATGAGTAATGTGAAGAATCGAGCCCAAAAATTAAGTATGAAAAAATTTATCCTGTAATTGAGAATATTTGGGCCCGTAGATGGCCAAAAGTTGAAGTTACATAGTGGCCATGGATCCCTTGAAAACATTGAGGCGAAATTGGGCAAAAGCCCCAATTTTCGAAAAGTAATTCGAGATGAATTCAATGCACAAAAGGTTAATTTGAAGAGGGGGAAGGGTCGAATTTGTATATATATATCAAATTTGGTTGTATTGAGATTAATTACAAGATCTACTGGTGGCCATAGAAATTGTTTTGAAATCGAGCCTCTTTGGAAATTTTGAAAATAAGCAAAATTGAAAAAAAGAATTGGGTATTTTTTTGTACGATGATGTCTGCATGATGTGGAGGCCACATGTCAGCTAACATGGTAGAATAAATATGCATACTTCCACAGTGGTAAGCACATGTTGGACGATATGATAATTGGTGGGTGATGGGGAGCCATGTGGAAAGCCAACTGTCAGTCCCATGAAACCGCAGTAAGAAGTGGAAAATGGTTAAGTGTTGAGACTTCTCAGACGAACTTATGAAAGGAAGGTTATAATATTATGAATATATGATTCTGAGAGTCCACATAGATGGAAAAATGGTTAAGTGTTGAGACTTCTCGAATGGAATTATGAAAGGAAGGTTACAAGATTATGAGTTCGCGAAGGAAAAAAAAAGAAACTAAGTGTTGGTGGCATGTTCATGGAAGGTATGAAGATAGGTTATGAGTCTGCGAGTCTACCACCAGCGGGCCCATGAATACAATAAAGTTTCTAAGAATGGGAGAAAGTTAAGGGCGATGGAATGTGAGAGTGTATTTTGGAGGCCACAAAAGTTTGAAGGGAAGAAATTAAGACATTAGACCCCTAGTGAAATAATTTTAACTATCGATATCTAATTCGAAGATAATCAAATTGTGGATGAGAATTGAACCTAGGATGCTCGAGCTAACAAAATTCTCTTCCCTGAAATTCCATTAATAGTCTTTCTACTCAAAGTTTTGAAGGGGAACACGAGAATTAATCATGAGGATTCATGGACAACAGAGTCCATGTATTCACTCAAGAATGTGTATATATATATATATATATATATATATATATATATATATATATATATATATATATATATATATATATATATATATATATATATATATATAAGAATTCATAAGAAATTAGAACTAAATTAGTTCTGATAAAATTCCGAAGAACAAAATGTTGTATAAAATGATGGATTTGCTAAATTCTTGTAGCCTTACAATTCTTGTTTTATACACATTTTCCAGAACCAAGAACATAATTCGACATAAGTATAATTTAGAAGGAAGATCAGTAAAGCAAGACATGGATGATGCCCAAGGAACTTACAATTTTGAAGATGAAGGTAGAATGTTTGGTATGGGCGTGGATGTTGCAGTAACAAAATCCAATGGGCATAGATAAGATGGAAAATAAGAGAGCATGAACTTGGTGGAAACCATAACTTGTTTTAAAAAGGATGTCCAAAGTTATAAAAATGATAACGAGAAGCTTATGAAATCCAAGGAGAAACAAGAAGGATTTAACATAAAGTTAATGAAAATCTTGGACAAAATAGAGAAGATGATGGATAAGGAGACTGAGTCAAGCAAATCAGGGAGTCTCCAGTGTCATGATAAGAGGATAAGACCTATAAGTTTTGGTAGGCATCGCCATCACTCCCCAAGGAATTCAACTAGGATAACACATAATAGTTCAAGTCCATCCTCTATCGGGAAACATAAGAAGAAGTCTGGAGTGGATGAACTACATGGAGAAATGAATAAAATAAAACCACCTACATTTAATGGAGAACACAAGAAGGATGAATATGTTGAGATCTAGGTGTTGGACATGAGAAAGTATTTTCAATTACATAATTAATCTTCACAGGAAGAAGGAAGAATTTCCATATATCAACTGAAGGGAAAAGCATCAAAGTGGTGAGATCAATTTGTGCAAGAGAAACACATTGATGAGAAAAAAGGTTACTTGGGGATAATTCAAAAGGTATTTTCAAAAGTACTTAACCAAAAAATACTGTGATAATAAGATGAAGGAGTTCTTTGAACTCAATCTTGGGAGTATGCCCATAGATGAGTATGAAAGGAGGTTCTTAGAGATGCTAAAATATGTTTCATTCATCAAGGATGAACAAGTTAATATTTAGAGGTACTTGAATGGGATGCCATCATTTATCAATGACAAGATACAATATGACAATCCAAAGACACTAGAAGAAACCATATGGAGAGACAAATTCCTTTATGATCAACATAGAGGAAGAAAACATTTCCAAAAGGTGTGGGAAGAATAGAAGAAGAGCAAGATGGAATATAGGAGGAAGGGGAAAAATCCACCATTCTTCCGAAATAATTCTTAAGGATAGACAACTCCTAAGGTGCCTAAGATGACTGAAACAATGGGGAAAAGACCAATGAAACCACCTATTAAATGTTGGGTTTGTGGGAGAGGTCATATGTACAAATATTTCCCTCAAAGAGGTGAAAAAGTGGGGACTGTTCACAATGTACAACAAGTTGATATAGTGGAGGACATGGGAAGAAATGTACCTAGGATCTATGCAGCCCTAGATAAAAATCAAGTTGAGTTTTAGTCACATACGATTGAAGTGGAGGGTAAGATCAACAACCAAACCATTGCTATTTTAATTGATTTAGGAGCTTGTCATAGTTATCTAGATCCTAAGAGGGTGGAAAAATTTAAATTGCAAAGAAGAAAGATTTTAAAACCTTGGTTGGAGCAACTAGTTATAGGTGATAAAAGGAAGATTAATGAGATGGTTAAGGCATTCCCAATAAACATGAATAGATTAAGCACAAGGGTAGATTTGAATATCATACCTTTTGGATCATATGACTTCCTAATTGATATGGCTTGGGTGGAAGATTATAATGATGTTATAGAATGTTATAATAAGTCTTTTACCTTCTTGGACAAAGAAGGGAACCTAAGGACAGTTCAGGGTATTCCAAGAGTAGTAACTCTCAGAGAAGTTTCATCCTTCCAGCTGAAGAAAAAATTCAGGAAAGGATGTCAAGTATTTGCAGCACATATGGAGGAGGAACCTAAGGGTAAAGTACCTAGTATCGAAGATTATGCAGTCTTAAAAGAGTTTGAAGATGTATTTAAAGAAATACTGGGGCTACCACCCCAAGAGAGATATTGAATTCTTAATAAATTTGATGCCTGGAGAAGCTCTAGTATCCAAGATTCCTTATAGGATGGGTAAACCAGAATTGAAGGAGTTGCAAATGCAGTTGGAGAAACTTCTAAAGAAGGGGTATATATGCCCAAGTGTGTCACCTTGGGGTGCCCCGGTATTATTTGTGAAGAAAAAGGATGAAAACTTGAGGCTTTGCATTGACTTTAGGCAGTTGAACAATGTAATCGTGAAGAACAAGTACCCATTTCCAATGATAGATGATCTCTTTGATCAACTAAAAGATGATAAATTATTCTCGAATATTGATCTCACATTAGACTATCATTAGGTAAGAATTAAGGAAGAGGACATTAGCAAGACTTCCTTCAGAAAAAGGTATGACCATTATGAGTTCACAGTGGTTCCATTTGGGTTATCAAATGCACCAATTGTCTTCATGTGTTTAATGAATGGTATTTTCAGGGATTACTTAGATATTTTTGTCATTGTATTCTTGTATGACATTCTTATATACTAAAAACTTGAAGAAGAACATGAGGAACACTTGAGTATGGTGCTACAAGTATTGAGAGAACATCATCTATTTACAAAGTTGAGTAAGTGCTCATTCTACCAGAGGAAGATACATTACTTGGGGCATATTATTTCAGAGAAAGGGTTGGTAGTGGACCCAAAGAAGATAGAAGCCATTGAAGGGTGGCCAAATCCAAGGAATATATATGAGGTGAGATCATTTATGGGACTTGTAGTTTACTATAGAAGATTTATTGAAGGATTCTTAAATATTGCACACCCAATCACTTCCTTGCAAAATAAGGGTGTGAAGTTTGAGTGGACATCATATTGTGAAAGAAGTTCCTAACACTTGAAGTATTTGTTGACTAGTGCTCCAATATTGAGGATTACACATGCAAATGAAGACTTCATTGTATGCACAAATGAATGTAAAGAATGACTTGGTGGATTTCTTAGTCAGAATGGAAATGTGGTGTGCTATGAATCAAGAAAATTAAAGGAACATGAAAGACTCTATGCTACTCATGATTTGAAATTGGAAGCCATAGTGCATGCCTTGAATATGTGGAGGCACTACCTTATGGGGAAAATATTTCAGTTGAGAATAGATCATAGTGGTATGAAATATTTATTTGGGAAGCCAACTCTAAATGCTAGGAAAAACAGGTGGTTAGAATTCCTCAATGAATATGATGTTTATATAAATCACATCAAGGGTAAGGAGAACAAGGTGGTTGATTCACTTAGCTGAAGAGTGTATGAGATGTATGCTACAACCATTAGCATGTACACATCAGAGTTGAAATAAATAATTTTAGAGGCTGCAAAATCAGATCTATAGTACATGGAAATAAAGACAAAACTGCAACAAGGTATTTTGCAGCATAAAATTGAGAATTTTGAGTTAAAAGAGGATGGTTTTGTTTTTTACAAAGGCATAATTTAGGTGCCAAATTATCAAGAATTGAAAATTTTGATATTAAAAAAATGCATAATGTTCCTTATGTTGGACATCTAGGTTACCAGAAGGCTATTAAAGTTGTCAAGAGACAATGTTTTTGGTAAGGTATGAATAAAGAGGTTGTTTATTTTGTTGTCAAGTGTTTGAAATGCCAAAAAGTCAAAGTTGAGCATAGACACCCAATTGGTTTGTTATAGCCATTACCCATTCCTGAGTGGAAATGGGAAGTTGTAAAAATGGATTTCATCAACAAGATGACCAAAACAACCAAGAAGCATGATTCCATAATGGTGGTGATGGATAAGATTAATAAAGTTTCCCACATTACTCCAGTAAAGCTCACTCACAAGGAAGCCAACATTGTTGATATTTATATGAGAGAAATTGCTCGACTACATGGTATACCCAAAACAATTGTGTCTAACAGATATCCAAAATTTACAACAAATTTTTGCAAATTATTATTCAAAGGATTTGGGACCAATCTTAACTTTAGCACATCCTATCATCTAGAGTCAGACAAAAAGACAAAAAGGGTGAATCAAGTGATTGAAGATATTTTGAGGATGTATGTGATGGATAAACCATCCAAGTGGGAGGATTATTTTCATTTAGTGGAGTTTTCTTATAACAATGGGTATCAAGCATCTGTAAATATGAGACAATTTGAGACACTTTATGGTAGAAAATGAAACACACCAGTGATTTGGGACAATCCAACAACCAAAGCAATGGTTGGACCATAATTACTCAGGGAAATGGAAGAGGAGATGGTGAGAAAAAAAAAAATAAAGGTTGCTCGAGACATGAAAAAAAGTTATTTTGATAAGGGAAGAACTTATAGAGAGTTCAAAGTGATTGACCATGTGTTTTTAAAATTAAAGGCCAAGAGAAGTTCCCCGAAGTTGGGAAATTGTTGAAAATTGGCGGCTCATTATTGTGGGGCATTTGAAATCTTGGAGAGGATTGGTCCTATAACATACATGCTTTCCTTACCTGCATCAACATGTATTCATAATGTATTACATGTATCATTTCTTAATAAGTATGTACCTGATGCTAATCATGTCATTGATTGTAATGTGATTTAGGTAGAGCAAGAAGGAGACTTCCTGGTTCAACTAGTATGCATATTGGATCAGAATGTCAAGATGATCGAGAATCAAGCCATAGGACTGGTAAAGGTCCAATGGAATCGATATGGTCCTAAGGATGAAACTTGAGAAAATGAGGATGCAAATTGGGAACATGAGGATGCTATGCAGATAGGGTATCCATATCTATTTGAGTACATTTAAATTTTGATTGTATATGTGTATCTACTGCACTGAGGACAATGCATAAATAAGGGGGAGGGGAATTTAATACCCCTAGGTTGAACTCCATTGTAAATTTAAATGTAATTGTAAATAAAGGGTGATGAACCAGGATACTTTGGGGTGAGAGTGCCTTTGTATGAATTTATTTTGAGGCCAGAGTGTGTGTATGGTTATTGGGATGACGAGCTAGAAGTTGAAAGGCCAACAAACCTCTTTTTGTAAAATGAAATCAAACTCAGTTTTAATGAAAATACATCACTACTGTAGACCAACCAAGTAAAAGAGTATGGGGGGGTAAACTCCAGCAAAATGGGAAAGGGGGATAAGAGTATAGGGAAAAGGGGCTAATCTAGGGGGTTTAAACCCAAAGTAATATTTTATTAATATTCCCAAAACTGTATAAAGTATAAAGTATGGATATTTAAATATATACTAAGTCCTTATGTTGAGTAATGCATCACCTTGGGAGGGAATCCATGTGGAACCAAGATAATTCCTAACATGATAAGTGTAAAGTAGGAACATGAAAATATAATTGAAGAAATTTAGTTCATTTGGCGGCATATTTCCATTATCATTCACACCTCACTACCTCCAAGGGACTGTCATATGTACCTTCACGCTACTAACACCTGTATATGTACCTGTATCGGGAATTTGGTTATATCTGGAGCTACACTGAAGAGGCAGGTTTTCAGTCCTATAGTACAATGAAGAAGCGGGATGTCATACCCATAGGACAATGAAGAAGTGTGTTGTTATGACCATGAGAATTCTCTCTAGGTGAGAGAAATGATGGGAATTGATTTCCTAAGGTGCCAAACTACAACTACAAGGCCGTGAGACTTCATGCCCATATTGTTGTTGAAGCCCCAGAAGGGAAGTGGGGTAGCCAAAGGACTGTTGAGCAGAGAAGGGGCACACTTCTTGGGGTGGGATAGGCATGTGGGGAGTGAGGGACTGTAGGTTGTTATTTTGAGTTGACATCCGTATTTGAGTTGTATATTATCAAAGAGACCTTAGTCTAGTTAGATCCTTTACCTAGGTGGAATTTATCCCTAGCTCAAGGGTGACCCACTATTGAGAGTTTATGAGTGATGTGGTCTAAGACCTGGAGGAACATGGAAGGTATGCATGTAGTTGGTGTTTATTTCATGAGATAAGTGTCTTTCATGTGCTTATTTTATTTAACATGTGTATAACTATGTGTCGTTTTCTATGGAATCTCTGTGATAATGGTGTTTACAAATTATTATTGTTATTTCACTTAACTCTGTTCATATGCAGAACATTTCAGTAATTTAATTGTGTGTTAATTCAATTGACACATTAATATTTATGCAATTGATTTCAAGGGTTTTCCTATGTATGTTGCATGCATATTTTCTATTGTTATTTTGTATGAATTTGTTCATTCGCAGAGTATTCTTATGATTTAAATTAGTATCAGAGTTGTTAATAAAAAAAAAAAAGAGTTTTGTGTGGCGTGGCCCATCCTGGGTGGTTAGGGACATTACACATGTAGAGATAAAATATACCTCACGAAATGAACACTACAATAACAATCACATCCTTCTCTTATGATCAAGTATCACATATTAATCTAGATAAGAAAAGTAGGATTTAATGATTCCAACACCGCCCTTTAAAAAGTACCCGTCTCAATCTCTACCAGGTAAGGTATTCATCATCATCGAGTCCTTTGCAACACATGATCCTCTAGAAAATGAAGACACTCCTCATCAACAAAGTCCATATTCTGGTTTGACTAGGGAATAACTTCATGTAGACATTAGTGATTTGTAGAAGCTCATATAAAGGATCAACCATCCACCATAATACATGGGTACCTAACTATTGCAACGACTAGTCTGGTAGGATGTCCTTGAAGTATATGATTCATTAAACCTTTTTATGAACTCCCCCTAAATGTGAAACCAAATTCCATCACCAATTCTAAGAGATAACTAGTGTAATAGATTCATCCAATCTTAGATAACATTTGTCTCTTAAGTGTTACATTATTTTGACACATAGGAAAACTTTTATATAGGCTGTTGGTCCCATATCATCACCCAAATTCCACAACAAACATATACTCCACTCATAGAACATTTGGATGACACAGAGAACACTCCTCCAAGTGTTAAAAACTCCTTATATTGTTGAATAACCTCCCCCTTTAGGGAAATATAATAGTTTTTGATGTGTATTTAACCACAAATGAGCATATTTCAACACCAACATGCAGATAGAAAAACCTCTAACTGAATTTTATTAATCCAAACAATAGCTTATATATCTTTATATAAAGAAAACTAACTCAAGAAATTTATGAGAGAAATTATCACTTGATCCTACAAACTAGCATCTAAGCACAATAATAGAGATAGTTGAAGAATGATCTCAATTATTCCATGTGAATATGAAACCAAAAGGGCTTGTCATTTTCAAACCACTATAAAAATTCCTTCTTATCATAAAAATTCCTTCAGAGCCTCACTATAATCATCTTCTTGCGAATGCGAGTAGCTGCCACATATCTTCTTAGAGATAAGCTGCCACCATTTTAGCGAGTCTTTCACTCTATATTTTTACAGTCTCTATACATTTATTTCATTAATAGAAATCATGTATTACTATATATCTGTGTTTATGGTTGCATCCCTAATACATTTATGTTATATTAGTGGATATCTAAAATATCTCTATGCATTTATTTATTATATCTTTGCTCTCATCTTGTGCCAAAAATAATCCAGATCAGTGGTATCAGAGGAGGTTGCTCTTGATTGTTTTTCAATGCATGTGCCCAATGAGGTTTGATTATGGCAAGTTGGGTCTCGAGCTTGTCTCTCTTGAGGAAAATATCTCTCGCACACCCAAGAAACCCTCAATGGCAGAAGAAAAGAAAAACAATAGAGCAGACGATCCTATCATTATGTTGCTTGAGCAAGATCTCACACAACAGAGGGATGAAATGATGGAGAATTTTTCCCACATCCTTCAACACCTACTGATAGAAATAGGTGCATCTTCATCAAGCGGCCACTTTGGAAGCACCTCACCTTTCAAGGTACAAGTTAATTTTGATATTCCTGTATTTGAAGGACAGATAGATGCATAAGCCCTATAAAAATGGTTAAATCTGCTAGAAGGTTATTTCTTTGTTCACAATTTTTTCGATAGAGAAAATGTCACCTTTGCACTCCTTAAATCTCTCCCTCATGCCAAACATTAGTGGGAAACCTACTGGGAGCAAAGTTCCACAGAGGAGTTTGGAATATATGGGACCGAGCCCACTTGGGAGTTTTTTGTGGATGTGGTAAAGGAACAATATTACCTTGTGGGCAATTATGAGGACCAACACATGAGATGGACCACACTGTGGCAAGAGAGGGGCCAAGAAGTTCTATATTTCACCAATACCTTCCATAACTTTCACACCAAGCTAGGTATCAAAGACTCTGAACAACATTTGGTTCTGAAATACCATGGGGCTGTACACAGATACATCCAAACTGAAATGGATTTTCTGGATATCTCATCACTCAGTGTTGCTTATCGATATGATATTAAAATCGAGTAGAAATTTAAGCAGTAGAACAAACGAGAGTTCAGGTCTGCAAATCCACAACAACCAAATTATGAAAAAGATGACCCTAACAAACAGTCTCCCGAAAACTAGTCCAAGCCACAGGAAAAGAAGGGTCACAAGAAGACAAAGAAGGACATCGGAAAATGGTGCGATTTCCACAAAATCCCCTGGCACAACACTGATGAATGTCACTCAAAAAAGTATTTGGTGGCCGAGATCAAAGACAAGGAGCCGAACCCTGATTCAGAATCTGATTCTGAGAATACTAGTAAAGGAAAAATCATTGATGCAAACCCCACTACTATGGTTGTGACCGCAACAATTCAACGAGAAGAACCAATAAATCCTGAAGAGGGGGAGCTCCTTTTTCATTCACAGATGTGGGTGAAGGGGACCCTGCTGCATTTTATTTTTGATAGCAGAAGCCATAAAAACCTCATCTTAGCAGAGGTCGTCAAACAGTTGGGATTGTTGAAAACACCGCACTCGCAGCCGTACAACATCGGGTGGCTTCACCAAGGACGAGATCTTCATGTAATCCAATAGTTTCGATTGTCATACCTCATCCATCCCTTCAAGGATGAGGTATTATGTGATTTTTCCCCACTGTATGTCTGTGATGTTCTCTTGGGCCAGCCATATATGTGGAGATGCCATGCTATTTATGAATCTTGACCCCGCAGTGTCATTGTTTCTCTAAGGGGTCATATCTAAAAAATACCAGAGGTAGTTCTGACTATTGTTCCACCTAAACAGTTCTGCAAGCTAGTATCTCATGCTGCAAAATTCATCTTTTCCACAATCTGTTCAAAAGGGGAACATAAGGACACTGCAACCACTACAACCTCGCCCCAATCACCTTCTATCCAACATAAGAAGGTTGACAAGGTTGAAGAAAAGAACAAAGTTTCCTTCTGCACTCCATCCTCTTGTGTAGCTCGACTTGTTGAAAAACCTCCACTTTAATAGGTTTTTGACAGACTTCCACAAACTAAGCAACACGATGTCTCCAACAAGGCAAACAACCCACCAAGATTTAGATTCAACAAACATCTTTTCCTCTCCCTCGGGCACTCAACACAATGGATACCATTGCTTTATAAGGATGAAGGATTTATCCAGGTGGATATCGGTGGCCGCCCACCTTTTCGAACTGGCTCAAAACAATTTTCTGGCAATTTTGGTAATTTATTATTTTTAGTAGTTTTTAACTTTCGAGGCCATTTTGAGGCCCCAAAAGATGTTTTTTTTTTTGGAAAAAGGGTTTACAATTAATAAGTTCATTCGAAATTTCACCTAAAATGAATCTCCTCGACGATACCTTTCCAACAGGCTATCATATGCCTAAAACAGAGATCATATGCAAAAGTTATGACCCCGAGAAGTTGATGTACTAACTTACCCAAACGGGGCCCACATGACTTTTGGAACTTCATCTCCTAGGGTTAGGTTTTTGTATGTATAGCGTTTTTGGCATTCCTGCTTATTGTAAAAAGGCCTTCAAAGCCTCATTGTAATGATCTTCTTGCAAATGCGAGTGGCCGTCACATCTCTTCTCAGAGATAAGTTACCACCATTCTGGCGAGTCTTCCACTCTGTATTTTTACGGTCTCTGTACATTTATTTCATTAATAGAAATCATGTATTACTGTATATCTATGTTTATGGTTCCATCTCTGATACATTTTTGTTATATTAGTGGATATCTGCGATATCTCTATGCATTTTTTTATTATATCTTCGCTCTCATTTTGTGCCAAAAATAATCCAGATCACTAGACCCTAAGAACTAGCATCTAAGACCAATAATATAGATAGTTAGAGAAACAATATCAACTACTCCATGTGAATAGGAAACAAAAAGGCTCTGTCCCTCTCAAACCATAATAATAATTTCCTACTCACATAATAATGAGAAATACATATGCTTAATATGCTTATGCGAAGACTGATGTATATAATCCCTATGAGGTGCTCACTCCAGGGACTCAACTCAACTATTCCATGTGTACATGCATAAACTACCCTCATGCTTGAGAAAGATTGAATTACCAATTTGACTTATGCACCCAAGCATGGTGATACACAACCAAATTTCTTAGTTAATTTGAATTCACTTGTTCATCATAGAGACCGAGCCTTGTAGCTTGGAAACACCATAATTGGGGCCATTGGGTTCTTGTATTAGGCACATCAAGACATCATTTTTTTAGCTTAGACACACCAAGCAATCCATCAACTTGGACGCACCAAGTGAGTTCATTGCCACACATACAATAATGGATCAATGCACATACTCCTTTTTCCAACCCTTGGCATACCTAGGAGAAACAATGGACACCATTTATATTTGTGTAGATCCAAGCCTTCTCCAATAGAAGCTCAAAATATAGAGCAAAAAAAATTATTCCTTGTTGTGACTCTATTTCTACAATCCAACAAGACCATATCCTCCATAACTATAGGGAATTTTTCATTCATTTCTAACCACCCATCAGCACATATCTCTTGTGAAACCTTGCGTATGCATTTCTCATATGTAGAATACATATTATTCTCCATTATTGTACTATTGACCATTATTATCTTTGTGTATGTAGTTTTCCATATCGATACTTTCTTCACCTCAAGCTAGAACCTTGAGACTCACATATCTTCCATTATTGACAAAGGTCTAGTAGTCATTCTCCCACCTAATGAACCATCTAATGTCTAGTCTTTATTTGACTCTCTCGCCATGAGACTCTAATGATTTGACTGGTAGCTAGTGGAAACCAAATTATTCTTCACTTGGAAAATCATTTGTCACTCTTCACAGTAGGACATGACTCCTTTCTTTGTTTGTGAGTGGTGGCTATGTGGGGTTCTCTTTATCAATCTTTGTGGCTACTCTTCCTCATCCTTGACCATATTCTTATAAACTATTTTTCTCTAGAAACAAATCCATTATCCTCTTCTATAGATTTCATTGGTATTAATAAAGAATATCTACACAGTCATAGGTCTTCATAGGTATATCCCATATAATGATTTGAACATTCATTAGAAAAAACACCATAGTAGAAAGTATATATTTTCAATTGACAATCATTAGACTTTCTGGTCAAAGCATGAGATGAAAAATTCTCATAACAATCATCTTCACATTCAACCAGAACAAAATTAAACAACTTTATCCATACAATTGCCGAACTTTGTTTTCACTTTAGGTATAGGATGGCACACCCATAGATCTACATTCTTTTCAATGTAGTGATTATAGATCAATTAGATTGACTTGATCTAGAGTGTCCACTATTGACAATTATCAAACCAATAGGGTTAAAAGGAATCATGCTAGCCACAACCAATAAATATACCAATGATTGTGGATTTCCTAGTTTCTCTTAGATTTTGCACACAACATGATCCACACAGCTATATCACATCTTGTATTTCTAAGAATCTTTGTGACGTACACATATTTTTCATCATAGAAATACTTAAAGAAACAATCTACTCTTCCTACTTAAATCCTATAGACTATAAAATACTAACAAAGTGGAATATGCATGATTATAGACCCCTCTCATGAGAGAGCCAATCTTGTGCCATCATTGATACCATCAAGAAAAATGAGAGAATAGACATTGTTTCCACGCAGAAGAAATTGTGTTGAGTGTTATTAAATCAAAACAAAGTTACATATAAATACATCATCCTTTACCTTAAGATTTATCACATTGACAATCCATGGAGATAAAATATCAACCACACACTTGTTGGGTTATTATATTATTTGTAGTGAAATAAACATCAACCAATTGGCTAGTCAAGGTGGATCGATTGGGTGAATAATCGATCCATGATTCAATTCGAGTTGATGGTTATGTCAAGGTAAAAATGATCAACCCAAAATTCAAAGGTTGAAGTGGTCAACTGGGAAGGTCAAAAGGTTAATCGAGGTCAAGTAGCAGTTGGCTAGAGACTGACTGAAGGTCGAATAGTAGCCGACTGTTCATTGACTTTAATAGAATCCCGAGATGTGAGAGATTGTAGTTAATCATATGTGTAGATTTGTAACTATTTTTCGGTGCCATGATTTAATGTTTTTCATGATGTAAAACCTATAAATAAGGTGCATTGTAATTGTAATAAGTTCATGTTCGCATTGATGTTGTTGGTCATGTAGATGCAAGTTGAATTAGCTGCAGGGTTGTTCTTGTGTAAAGAAAGAGAGTATTATGGTGATTGTGTTTTAGGTGTAGACCAAGGTTAGTCATCTAACTCTTTATTCAATGAATGAATAAGACAACAAGAGAGAAATATGCTCAAGGAATGTGGGTTTTCTCGATTAAGGGTTTCCAAGGTAAATTCATTGTGTATTGTGTGTTTGTCGTTTATTTCTTGCTTAAATATATTTTCTGTTTACTTATTGGTTTAGTGTAAGGATTAGTTTTTGCAACATTTTGTATCAGAGATTCTTTGATACAAGTGGTATCAAAGCGAATTTGTTGCTCTGTACAAGTAATTTTAGAGCAAGGTTAACTATATCTTAGATTTGAGCTAAGCTTAGGTCTAGTCAAAGTTGTAAGTTAGTGGTCTTTAAAGTTGTGATTGAAATAATGGCAAGCAGTGTGAGGATAGATATTGAAAAATTCAATGTATATAATTTTGAGCTTTGGAAGATTAAGATGGAATATCTCCTTGTAAATTGAGAACAATGGGCAATAGTGAGCCCCATAACCATTTCAATGCGTCTGTCAAGGGGAGAATGGGAGAAACTTAAGGGAAGGGAAATGAGTATGATTTGAATTTGTGTTACATATTTAGTTTTGTTTAATGTCTACGGTGAAGACTCTGCAAATAAATTGTGGTACAAGTTGGGAAGCTTGTACCAGTCGAAATTCCTAGTAGACAAGTTGTTCCTTCAAAAGAAACTGTATATTCTAAGGATGAGTGATGTGAGCTTAGTAAGAGAGCATTTGAATGCATTCAATACTATAATGATCCAACTATTATATTATTATATTAAAATCACCGAAGAGGAGAAATGTATTAACATGTTGTATTCTTTTTCAGGCTCCTAAGATAGCTTAGTCATGGATATAGGGAGTAATTATACCACATTAATTCTTGAAGATGTGGTTTCATATTTGTTGTCAGAATACATGAGAAATAAGAAAATGAAAGGATCAACCAAGGATTCCTTGATGGTAAGAGGTTGATTGGTTGATAGAGATAAAGGAAAATTATTCAGTAGAAAGTCTAGGTTAAAGGGTATATCTAAATCCTTGATTCAGTCAATGAGAAAATGCTAAAAATGTGGTAAAGTAACTATGAGAGAGTCTGCAATCAAACGTGATTGATATCAATCCAATATCCAACAAGAATAATCTGACTGAGAGAAATATGACTATATATAAAGGAGGTGATGTGTATTTGGTGTCAACCAACACACAGTCAGATCATGATGTTTGGTTGCTCAAATCAAGTGCATCCTTTCACATGACACCCCATAGAGAATGGTTCTATGAATATGAGAGATATGAAGGGGGAGTTGTATTCTTGGGGGATGAAAGAAAAAACACAATTATTGGACGAGGAAGAGTCTGAATGATGCTACAATATGGGAGGAGCATTACCCTTCTAGGTGTGCTCCATATTCTAGGTTTGGAAAGAAATTTGATATCTATTAGCAAGATGAGTGATGTTGGAGTGCACACTTTGTTTTAGGATACGTGAAAAATGGTTAGGGGAGAGATGGTATTAATGAAAGGATTTTGGATTGGAACCCTATAAAATATTTGAGGTGTTGACTTGACTGGATGTAATTTTGTTTCTAAATTCGACTCAACTTGAATCAATTTGGTTGATACAAACTGACTCAACTTTTCTTCATCAAGTCAACCAACCATGTTATGTTAATAGAGAATGGGATATATTGGAGAAAAGGGACTTTGAGCTATGCAAAACAAAGGTATGGTCGAATTCTTTCCTAATTGTAATCTAGAAGTCGATTTTTGTGAACATTGCATATATGGAAAACAAAATTGGGTTAGATTCCAAATGGAGATACATGGGAAGAAGGGATTTGGGAAATGATACATAGTGACGTGTTTGGGATTGTACTGGCCCCTTCACTCAGAGGATATCTATATTATGTTTCCTTCATAGATGTTTTTTCCAGGAATACATGGATATATTTCCCAAGGAAGAAATCATAGGTTTTCCATAAGTTCAAAGAGTTTAAATCTCTTGTGGAAAACTAGAAATATAAGAAGATCAAGGTGTTGAGAACTAACAATGGAGGTGAATTCCATGGAAATGAGTTTGATCCTTCCTGCAAGTAGTGTGGCATAGCATGCCAAAATACCACACCATATACCCTAAAATAAAATGGAGTTGTTGAAAGAATGAACACGACATTGATGGATAAGTCAAAGAGCATGCTCAATGGTGCTAGGATCATGCAAGAATTCTAGGTATAGGAAGTTGAAACTGAAAAATATTTGGTAAATAGGTCTCCTTCGTTAGTTCTAGTTGACATGAATGCACATGATGTATGGTTTGGTAAGAAGCCTTTGATTTCACATATCAAAGTCTTTGGCTATGATGCATTTGTGCATGTTCCCAAGGAGAAGAGGAAGAAGATGTAAAATAACATAGTCAAGTGTATTTTCATCAGCTACAAGGATGGAATGAAAGGATATAAGCTATGGGATACACTGTTAAGGAAAACAATTTATAGTAGAGATGTGATCTTCAGGGAAGTCATAGGAACTTCCAAGTCTGAATAGGTTCAAATAGAGAAAGAACCAGAGAATTTGGTATTTGAACTGAGGAACAATGAACATGATTTAGATGAGTCGAATGAATTAGACGAAGAGGTGGAACAACTGAATCTAGTTGTAAGGAGGTATGAACTAGTAAGGAAACCAACTAAAAGGTATAGTACACTTGATTTATATTGTGCATTTGTGTTATCTTCCATTGATCAGGATCCCAATATATTCAAGGAGTAAGTCGATTCAATAGAGGGTAAACTCTAGAAGGAGGACATGGTCGAAGAAATGGAATCCATGCAAAAGAATGAGACATAGGATTTGGTAGAGCTACCTTATGGAAGGAAATATGCTACTAGCAAGTGGGTGTTCAATAAAAATTTGAACATAGTAGGCCAAGTTGATAAATTCAAAGCTCAATTGGTAGTGAAAGGATATTCCCAAGTTGAGCGAGTCGAATTTGGTGAGAAATTTTCCCCTTTTGCAAAATTAACTTCCATTGTATTACTAATTTCTATGGCTACAACATTTGATATTGAGATAGAGAAAATATGTGTGAAGATAATGTTCCTAGATGGGGACCTAGAAAAATAAATATAAATGAAATTTTTTTAAGGATTTGCAGTAAAGGACAATAAAGAGCTAGTGTGCAAATTGAAGAGATCGCTTTATGGTCCAAATCAATCACCAATGATGTGGTACAAAAAGTTTGACACATACATTCTTAGTTTGGTATTTCTGATAAGAAAGGTTGATCACAGTATATATCCTAAGGAAGAATAAGGTCATTTCATATATGTATCCTTGTATGTCGAGGACATCTTGTTGGTCAGAAAAAACATGGATCCAATAAAGGAGGTGAAGATGAAGTTGTACTCCAAGTTCAACATGAATGATCTCAATTCAGTGAAATTCATTCTAGGAATGGAGATCAAGAGAGATTGATAAGTTAGAAAGATTTGGTTAAATAAGATAAAGTATATTGAAAGAGTTTTGAAGTGTTTCAACATGCAAGATTGCAGACCGGTCAAGGTACCAATTCATGTGAGAGAAGGACTAACAACTAAACAATGTCCAAAGAAACACAAAGAAGTATAGGACATGACACATGTTCCCTATGCTATTGTTGTTGGTAGTCTGATATATGCGATGGTCTGCACTCAATAAAGTTTTGATCATGATCTGAGAGTATTGAGTAGATACATATCAACACTTAGAAAAGAGAAGTGGACGATTGTCAAGAGAGTGTTAAGGTATTTTCATGTCACGACAAAATATGCTATATGCTAGCAAGGGAAACCTAAAACTAATAGGGAAGTTAATGTACATGGATTTGTCAATGCCGACTGGGTTGGAGACTTGGATTGTGTTGACGCGCGAAATTGACCGCTCGTCAACTGGAGGGGTGGATCCGGTCCGGGGTTGTCTAAATAACCCAAGCCATTTGGATTAATCCACTCTGACGGGTTTGGCGGCTCCGTTGGCCGATCTAAGTCCTAAGAAAGTGAAAAAACTAAGCTAAAGAAATTAATCTAAGTGAAAAACAACTACTGCAAACTATATACAAATCTAAAATATATAAACAGTTTACTAACTAATATTATAAAACAATAATTAAACTTATTAAATGTTCAGTTATTAGTACAATTAAATCTCAATTATATATATAGTATTTACAAAATACAAATTTTGATCGAAATATGCAAAATCATATGTAAATTGTCTTATGACAGCGAAGCTATTATTTTTGGATTTTTATAACTTTTATGAAAAAGAAATGAAACAATAGATATCTAACTAAGAAAAGGAGATAATAATCTATACTATATATCTATCTAAACTACAGATAATTCTCAATTTAATTGACTATTAAATTGCAAATAACAAACTGACCTGAAGTAGCATTTCCTATTTGTCCTGTGCACAATACTCGATTTAGCTGCTTGATGGGGGAAACCCGCACCAGATTTTGCAAAAAGATTCTCATAAATAGGAAGCAACGACGCTCTTGAATATGAATGACAGAACAAACAAGAGATATAGCAACAACAACTTATAATTTAACAAATAATCATATTAGGATAAATCTGAGTATGAAAATTTGCGTATTATTGTTTATTGAACAAAGAAGATCAACCTTCTAATCATCAAATGTAAACAGATTTATTCCTATGCATAAAATGGGAGACATCAAATATGGACACTATTTATATCAAATCACATCAACCTATAACAAATTTTGATATCTAAAGTAGTAAATAATTCGATTACAAATTGAAATGAACAAAACTTGAAATAAAAGTATGATATATTGAAAGCTAAAGCAGTTACAAAACATCCACTTTCATTTCAGTGTGAATCATCGATCCATAGTCTTTGTCTCCAAGCAGTGATCCCTTGTTTACAAAAAATAATCAGTATATAAAGACCACAGGATGAAACATTCCTTGTGGAAATCATCAAAACTGTTTGCAAAAAATATGGGAATAATCTCCCAAATTCCTATTTCTAACTAAGACTAACAGCCTAATCCACAACTGTGTAAAAAAAGCATGCTCAAAGATATGACACCATCGATCCAATTCCGTTTTGAAATTCGTGTATACCTATAGATGCACAAAAATATACGATTTCAGATTGTGTTTAGTTGTAAAATCAACAAAAACTCAAATATTATGACTAGCTTCAGAATCTAACGATTTTGTAGCTAGTTGTTATTTACAAACATAATCGTATTGAACCAATTTAACCATAACAGAAATATATGGGATTTATCAAACAAATCCTTTGCTAATTCAAAACAAACAAAATCGTTTTAAAATCACTTTTGAAACACCATACCTTGGTTTCAAGGATTCGATTCGTTCAAGCTATTTTTGAATTAACAATGGCAGTGGTTGCCTCCACATTTTTAAAGACAACAGAGCCTATGGTCAAGCTGCTTGAAAATATTTGGATTGATCAAGGGTTCAAAAGGGGGCAAGAGTGTAGGAGGGGGAATAAGGCACAGGCTTGGAGAAGTAATAAACATTTCAACAAATGCAAACAGACCAAAACACACCTTACAGCCACGGAGAAAATCTGAGATTTGGCCTCTAAAGGACAAGCTATATCTCTTTAATAACGCAATTTCTGAGGAAACCGCCCACAATGGAGGTAAACAGGCTAATTTCGGTTTTGGGTTTTCAAGGGTTTGATCTAATTCAAAACCGTTTGCCCAGAATCGCTCATGAAAAAACGTGTCTCTGGGAGGCAATTACGGGGTTTTCCTAAGCAGTCTTCTCTGGCAATATCAAACAATAACAGAGTCTGTACACCATGGGGTTCAATTCAAAACACATGAGCCATAGAAGATAGCACACGATCAACAGAGTAATCGACGAGAGGGTTTGACAGGGTAGACACAACACCATTTTCCCAAAGCTTCCCCAAAACAAGCAAAGGCAGCCCAAAATGCAAGGCAGAGCGTTAATGGGTACAATGGTGGAGTAAATTGAGACTATGCAACAATATCATATCGGATGTACAATGAACGAAGCCTATTCAAATCATAATAATGCATAACTACAAAGGATTTTAACCAAATGAAATAACAAATAACCATTTGAAAACCATGGTGTTCATAACCAAAAATCAGTCTGAATGTTAAATCAACAATAGAATTTGTATGATTTGAAAGAAACCACTATATCGAACATTGCACCAAGGATTTAATCACAAAGTTAATGCGTTCTATGAAACCATTGCACCAAGGATTTAATCAAAGACACCACAAATCATTGCATCACGAACTTATAAATTGAAACCATATTAACAAAAATGCAAAGTGAATAAAGGTTTGGTGTTTTGACAAATGTATGGCCTTTAGTGAGTTAGAGGTGAAAAAATTTATGACCACATGAACAAAAGGATTCATAACAATCCAAAGATGATTTTAATGCCATCAACATGACTTCCAACTCAAGGTTTTCACGCTTGCAGTCGTGAAAATGAAAACTAAAGGCAGGTGTGAAAAAGCCAAAGATAATAGTGTCGTTTTGTTTAAAGAATTGCGACGAGTATTGAGGGTTCAAAACCCTTGTGTAGGCATCTTATAAAGAAAATATAAGAATTGCAAAATGGATGCCAACAATGGAGACACACTGGTAGAAGCAGTTATCTCTGTCAAAAGAACAAATCTAGATTAGGATAATGAGAATAACTCTAACTCAAAAACAACCAGAAAATTGTTTAAACATCATCATTAATCATAAAAATTCTAGCTGTGCTTAAAAGATGAAAACTGATAACAGTCTTAATAAAAGCGAGTCATGATATTAAAGATAAAATCTCCAATACTGTTGACAAAGCCACTGCTGCTAGCAGGCGTCCATAGCCTTGACAAGGTTGCCATTTAACCCACTCTGATATCTGTATCTTGTCAGGAAGTTCCAGATCAGAATAAAGGACATTTTAAGGTAAAGAGATTCCATCCTTGTGAATTTTCATATACCGACATTGCTTCACTGCCAGCAGGCCTGTTCAGTACCCTGACGAAGTTGTCTTGGCATCATGCATGCATTTACTCGCTGCCAGCAGACCTGTTCAGTATCTCGGCGGGTTTACAAGAACTTCCCATAGATCTGTAATGATTTGTTTGGTTTTTAAAGATATATAATTGAGCAGGGTGACGCTAAAAATTATGATATTTTGAAAATATTTTTACAAACCTTGAGAGAATTTTTTAACTGTCCTTCATTAAGATTCAGAGATGGTTTATTTACAAAACCGACCTTCGAAGGCAGGGAGACATCTTCTGAGTTATTCCCTTAAGTAACAAGGACAACGTAAGGAGAAAAAGGATGATCATGAAAGGCTTCACTTACAGATTGAAATCAATAAACTTCTTTCAAACAACAGGCTTTCCTTAACATGGATGTAAATTTCAGAAGCATATCACAATTGATGTTTAGACAACTTTTCAGCAGTCATTTCAGAGAAAAAAAAAATTGTTTTCTTTGTCTGAACAGTTCATAATGTAGGTATGTGTATTTCAAAATAAATACTGATAAGAATAAAAGGAAACAAAACACACCAGCGAAGAAAGATTTGAGAGCAAAGAAATCCAATCAAAAAAAATATGTACAGAACGTGCATCTGAAAGCCTCATGCAACAAATCCCTTGGGAGACTGGAAAGTAGGAAAATCTTGTTTGATGGGAAAGCAGTCTTACTCGTGGTACCTTGGGTCAGGGTTGATTCATATTTATTTATCTCTTTACTTTCCATTTAATATTTTCATGATGATACTGCGTTTTTGAAAATAAATGTTCAACTAAGAGTAAAGAGAAAAGGATCAAGGGAACTTCCCTGACAACTGTTGTATTATGGTTCTCGTGGTGCACCCACTTGCATTCATGGCTGCATTATTACAAAGAGAAATAGTGAGAAAGAAAACTGAAAGAAAACCTATTCCTACCCTAACTATTAAACAAATCAGGATACTACGTGAAGTCATGCTTCCAATGTAGCCATCGGAGTAACTCCAATCCTGCAACGGAAACAAAATCAAACATTATTCATAAGAATGGTAATATATCAACAAATGATAGAAACATATCACACTTACCTTCATAATAATCATCTAAAAACAAAGTAAGCAAGATCTTACCATTCCCTTCAGTATTCTTGATGTATGAATCCTCCAACCATTGTGCAATCTTGTCATGATAAGGGTCATAATGGCATGGGCGAGTGTAAGTAGGTTTGAAAAACTTGTCAGGATTATGAGGAAATGGAATAACCATCAGCCAAGGCTGAAATGACCCATCCTCCTGACAATTCTCTAAGTGTTCATTAATTTCCTCACATGGAGGATCTAAAAGAAATATGTCACGCCTACTTCCAAGATACTTAGGTAAAAAGAAAGCAAGCACAACTTTGTCTTTATTATGA
>ML779069.1:566789-647642 GCA_009831015.1 Picea engelmannii | reverse complement strand
AGGAATGAGACCAATTCTTATGTTATGTGAATAGGGTGCTATGTTAAGTGAATAAGGTGCTATTACATTTAGAAATAACCCAAAGAGAGTAAGCATGGAAGCAAAAGGAATACCACATAAAATAGAGATGAAGAATAATGTGTGAAGAAAAATTCAAGACAATATATAAATTGGTGTAAAGTGGAAAGACAAAGTAGAAAGATAAACAAGCATATATAAATGAAGTAACAAAAAGATGATGAGATATGCACTTCATAATATAATAATTAGTTTAGGTAGTATAATATGGCTTCAAGTTGATTAGATAAATCAATAAAAAGTTTAACGAGAGAGTAACAAAGTTGATTTATCCCGATATAATGTAAGCTATATTTATGTAACTCATTGTGCAATATTATTGAAAGTAGATTTTTCCATTAAGAGTTTTTGAACTCATTCATGTATAAATGTAATTGTTAGGACAACACCCATTTAGATGACCACTAGTTTACAAGTTATACAAATAAATTGGAAAATTAGGAGCACCACATCTGTATATGTTATTGCGTTGACATACACTTTATAATCTAGTACAACATAGATGTTGTAAAGTAACATGGTTACCACTAACATAAGTCGATCAAATTGTTATATGTCGACCATATATTAAAAAATAAAAATAGTACCATAAATACTTTATGTTGTCCATATATTAAAAAAATAATAGTACAATGGATGTGTGCACACACACATAGACACACGACATATGTATGTATGTATATTAAACTATACTTAAGCATTTTCAAACATCTAATCATAACCTAAATACACTACTAAGTGACAAACTGGTCCATCTTAATTGACCACAACAAACTAAATCAAGCATGAATTGAGCTACATTGAGTATATTTGAGGACATAGGTGACTGTCTCTAATGGTTATTGGACACAATTCAGTTTTTCATTAATAATATGTTTTTGTTGTAAATATCTGTAAATGGTTGCATTATATTAATGCAAGTATGCACATAGAATTTCATGAAAATTTACTCTAAATATATGCTTGGTCCTTCTATTGGTTTGTCTTCATCTCTTATAGATTTATAGTCCCCAAATTGAAAAGTGATTAGGGTACCTCACAAACATGTGATTGCTATGATTTGATTTAAAGTTACATCGAGTATTGGGTTTGTCATTACATTTTCATGGTCACTATCAAATCAATTTACTCTTTTTCCAAGTAGATGTTATGTTTTTATAGTTAGCTATATGTAGAAAACACTAGTAAATGAATAACTATATCACGATTCAATTTTGCATTAATACTATAAATTTATTGTAATCATTTGTAAATTGCTACATTACACTAATGAAAGAATGCAAACATAATTTAATGAAAATTTACCCTAATTATTAATGTGGGCCTATTGGTTTGTCTTTGTTTCTTATATATTTAGAGTCCCCAAACTAAAAAGTGATTAGGGTATCTCACAATCATGAGATTTCTTTGACTTAATTTAAAGTTACTTCAAGTATTGGTTTTATTGCTATGTTTTTCCTAATTGTTGTTCAACCAATTTAATCTTTTTCTTAGTATATGCTATGTTGTGGTAACTATCTATATGTGATAAACACCAATAAACACACACACATATTTAAAAAAAAAAATGGAAATATAATAGGCATTAAGAAAAAAAAAAAAAATATTGGGAAAATGTTCATTTTATTACTAAGGTTGTTTGTTATGCAAGAAAAAAAGTGCAAGTCATTTTTTATTTACAATATGAATATTTTTTTTAGAAATGAGCATTTCCCCCCTATTTCAATGTTGAATATGTAATAAGTGTTACAATGTCATTTAAATGTTTTTCAAGGAAAAATCATCATATTCTATTTAATAGGTATCTATAAAAGGAGGAATCTAAAATCTAAAACCTACAAGGAGGTGTGAGGAATATAAAATATAAAACCTACAAGGAGGTGTGTTAGGTTGATGCTAAAGATGCACAATGGATAAAATTGATAGTGCATTGATTTCAATGTTTGTACAATGGATGCCAACATAGATTTCAATGTTTGTACAATGGACTAAGTTGTTTGTTTCATTTATCTCAACATAGTGTATTGATTTCAGTGTTTGTACAATGGATACAATCTTATTCAATGCATTGGTTTCGATGTTTCATATATTGATATCATCATATTTCACAAAATTCAATGTTTGTAAAGTTGATTATTTTTACTAATTTATTTGCTATATTACTCTTAGTATAGTCCATTCATTTCAATGTTTGTACAATGGGTATAGTCAATTTTAGTGAATTAATTCAATGTTGTGTATGTATTATTTATTTTTAATGGTTAACATCTATAATATGTTTTATGTATTCTCTTTAATATAGGGTTTTGGAGTTGCAATCATTGTACAATAATTCACGTTATCATGTCCTCTCATAATGAGGAAATGAATAATGTAAATGTTGAGGATGTAAGAAAATAGACAAAAGAACATGTTGGGTAACATAGAGAGAATAAGTTAAAACAAATGAATTATTAACAAAATGAAGATCAAATAAGATAGAAAAGTGAACAACTAAAAGCATGGTGACATATTCAGTGGCAACAAATGACAGTTGGTAATGGAAAGAACATAGAAGAGGAAATTATAAATGATAAAGAGCATGCCAATAAATTTGGTTGCAACAAATGACAATTGAACAACAACAAGAACAAAGAGAATGAAATTTTTAATGACAAATAACATATCAATAAAGAAAAAAAATACAAGGTTATATAATGTAATGATGTTGGACGCAGACCCATTCTAAGGAAAAGACTATTTTTGGGGAGAGAAGCATGAAGGAAAGAAAGGACAACTGGAAGGAAAAGTAGCATGTGTGAGGGAAGCATGCAAGGCACTCATGCAAGGGAGACCTAACTATGTTAGGGTTAGGGTTTTTGCAATATATTGTAATGGATGATGAGCCAAGAATATATATAAGTAGTAGTTAGGAGGTCTAAGAGGGGACCGGGGGGTAAGAACTGGAACATTTTTGTAAGAGGGTGAGATAGAGAAGGATTGAGCAACTCGATCCTGAGGGTTAGATCACATGCTAAGGAACCTGGTGCGATCTAGTCAGCCTCACACGGATTGAGAGGCCCGTTGAGATTGTAAGATCCAAGACTGTAAACATATGTGGCGTGAAATATTGTTAAGACATAATAAAGAGATTGAGAGCTATATCTTTGTGGACGTAGCACAAGAGGGGGTGAACCATGGTAAACCTTGTGCTATGTGATTAAATGTATGTATCTTTATTGTTGTTAAGGAATTAAATGCTAGATGAATGAATGAAGGAACTAGTTATATCTGATACTCTAATTGCATGAATAAGAATGATTGTTTTAATCAAGAGGTTAGACTAAATAAATAAAGATCACTAGGTACAACCATAGATCTCCACTCATTCCTAGGCTGCAAGCACCTGAGTATTGCAACCACCCATAGAGATATCTCTGGTGAGACTACATAGTACACTCTGTGTACTTCGTTGCCTTCTGGTTTACCAGGGGGGTTAATAGTTTTAGAGGGATTTTGTTGGATGCTTGTTAAATCTGAACCTGGGTCAAACTATGAAAGTAAGGTAAGATTGGAGTAGATAACTGATAAACTAGAATAAGAAACAAACAAATGTTTCCATTGCTGGTTGGAACACAATGGGACTGAGTGAATGAGATCTATGGAAGAAGAGTAAAAAGAATGCCAGATCTGATGACAAGACGTTAAGAGAATGAGAGGGGATGTTGAGGCCATGGAACCCAACGAAGGCAGAGATAAAGAGCTAGTTCAAAACAAAGGAACTGGATTTTGTGCAGAAATATAACATAAACCTGAAGTTAACACAATGCAAATATCTGTACAAGTACGTATTCAATGACTTGCATGAAGTATTTTTCTATGATTTCCCACATGTGTTGTAGGGGTGGATATTAAGGTTGAAAGACAACCATCCTAAAAATCGGATCAAACATCTAGAGTGGAGTCCTATAGAGATCACGCAGTTACAACAAGTTGACAACAATTTACGCATGTAGTATATTTCTGGTTAGACAACATTGTTGCAGGATTTATCACAAAATTTATAGTAGATATGACGAAGTCTTACAGTGTAGAAGAGTAAGAGTTATTGAAGGGACCTCGAGGTAGGTATATCAGATCACTATATACTTCTATTAAGATATTACTATATAAAAAAAGTGTAATGACAATGGCCTCAGACAACTAAACTTCTCTGCGTGCATGGGGGAAGGGGGGAAGCACTGACAGGAGAAGGAGAAATGGAGGGAGAAATGGATAAAGGAAAGAAGGAGGAGGCCTTGGACCCAATAATGATGGAGGAATACTAGATCAAGTAGATCATTGAAACAACTTTAAGAATGCGTAGTGGAGTACCCTACAAATATAAGATGAACACAAAGAAGAGAGACATAGCTGTTAGGGAGGGATTGACAAGTGATGAAGAAGAGGTAGAGGATCTACGGGCTGTGGATAAGATTGAGGAAATCCTGCGCACGACATATGAAGGGAAGACAAGAGGTCCAAGAAAAGGAACATAAGGAAACACTCCTATCCATATCACTGTCAATGTGGAACGCATAAACCCATGTGTGACTAATACACCAATAAGAACACCGCCATTTATACAACCATATTTCGGGAGAAGGAAGACGGTAGGAAGTACATCTACACAGGGAACAATAACTGGGGGAGCCAGTTCAAGAAGCATTAGTCAAGTATCTACACCACGTGGATGTAGTAGTGCAACATTCAGGATGGCAGGACATGATCCCACCATCAGGTTATCATACTTCAAAGGAGAGGCTTCGAAGGACCCTGAGAAGTACTTGTTTATTTATGAAAAAATATGGGAAGAAAAATAGAAAACAAATGAGGAAACTAAAATTGCATCGCGCACTGGATTGGTACATGAGCTTAGCTACAAACAGTCCTCCAGGGACAACCAGAATGATTGGAGATATCAAAAATATATTGATAAATGAATTCCAGAAGCCTAGATCAGAGGATCAATACATGAATGAGATGATAGAGATTAGACAAAAACCAGGAGAATCTGTGTGGGAGATTGACCAGAGATTCAAATTATTGAAGGGAAAGCTAAAGTATGTCATGAAATATATGCAACATAGGCATCTATTTGTGAATTCATTGCTCCCACACTTGAAATACCCCTTGCGACAAAAAAAGTTTCATACCTAGGCATAGGCTCTGTAGGAAACCCTACAACTAGAAGAGAACCAATATCAGAAGATAGATCCAACCATAGAGGACCTGAAGGAGTATATGAAGAACTTAACATTTTAGCTAAACCAGAACAGGGGTAAGGATGAAAGAGAATTTGTTTGGTGTACTACATGTAGGAAAAAAGGACACCATAAGAATGAATGCCCAACATTCATGCAGTACATGGAAACATGACTACCAAACCCTTTTCCAGCATGAGGAATATGGTGTGAAATCTGTAAGAAATAGGGGCATGATCCATATCATTGTCCAATGATGTAGAAACACCAGACAATACCTAAGAGTTCATATTAAAACTTTTGCAAGTCAATAGGCCATGATGACAAAGATTGCAGGACCATGGATTTGATGAGGGAAAGAACATCAGATTCTTATAGGGTGCGGGCAGAAATTATGATCGGGCAAGTTGCACCATAGTTTAACCAAGTACTAGCCCCATATACCACAACACAACAACAGTATAACACTGCGCGATAACAATATAAAACTGCACAGTCACAATACAATACCACGCAGCCACACTATAATCCCACGTAGTATAACTAGGCGCCTTAGTACAACAAACTATGAGGAGAGCTAGCTAGCTACAGAGGTGGAGGAAGAGGAAGAGGAGGATTTGGAAGAGGCAGAGGACTAGTGGTATGCCACAATTTCCAACAACTATAACACTATGCAAGAGAATGTCCACATCCACCTGCGACATGTATGTATTGTTGTGCATCAGATCATGACACAGAAGATTGTCCCACAGTATTGTGGAAAATCCATGAAAAGAGAAATCATAACAGTCAGAATGTTTAGTGGATTTCGGTGGAAGAAAGGTATGATGTGAGAAATATCAACATATTTACGCATGGAGGAGATAAGACAAAAAACAATGCAGTAAGACAAGATCCAACACAACACCAATGGGTGAAGAAGAATGTTGAACGACAGAAGCAGTTTGATGCACAGAACAAAAAGGAGATATTCAAGCAGGCCAGACAAGAATTCTTGAAGCCAAACATTGCATTGACATCAACTGCGCAACATACTCAAGAAGTACCAACATATGAGATGCCTTTATCACTTGATCACACTAATGAAGCAAATCCCCTAGGACAAGTAAGAACGATTAAGGCTTTTCTGCAATCCTATGTCAAACTACTAAATGATCCATCATCTGTTAAATTGTTAAAAAATATGTTAGAAATATGTAGCACGGAGGCAGAAGGAAAGCTAGAATAGAAAACAATTAATCATCTGCATAGAAGGAGGAGAACAAGTAGAGAATTGAGAATGAATTCCAAAATTGGAGATTTCAACATGGGAGATATTATAATGGATTTAGGATCCAAAGTAAATGTGTTACCCAAGAATACATGGCAATGTATGGGAGATCCCACATTAGGATATTCACTTATTCAGCTGAAAATAACAAATCAACATAGAGTTCTACCAATTTGAAGGCTAAAGGGGGTGACAGTAGATCTGGATGGAGTGCGCACTAAAGTTGATTTTGAAGTGATAGAGATAGTGGATGGCACAACACCTTATCTGACATTGCTTGTCTTGGATTGGGTGTTTAAAAATCATGCCATAATCAAATTAAAGACGAGGAAGATGAAATTTGAGTCAGGAGAATACATATTCATTGTGCCATTAGATCCATCAGAAGGGGAAAGGTTTGTAGATCCCACTTGTCTAGACCCAGAGGAAATTAACTAGTTGTGGTTGTAACCTTCTACTCACTTTGAGAGAGAATAAAAGAGAATAAAACATTACAGGTCTGAGAGATGACCTTCCTGCATTTCTTAGCATAGATCAAGGAAATGGAAGTAGGTGGGACTACCTTGGGTATCATGTACAATTTCCTGTCCAAAGTAATAATAACACTACAAGACCTAGACTCATATACAGTATGACATTTCCATATACAAGGTTGGCCCAAAATAACATCACAAACTTCAAGGAGAGAAAGATCACACAATACCTCATCTTGGAATGGATTGATGTCGTAGGACAGGTGACACTGTTTGCTGACGTGAAGATCACTTCCTTGGCGGAGCCATTCGATGGTGTATGATTATGGGTTCTATGTTGTCAGTAGGGCCAATTTCTTGACAACCTCCATTGATATGAGGTTCTTTTGGCTAATTCTATCAATGATGAAGTGCATTAGAGTACCCTTCACCCACATCAATGAATAAAAGAGGCTCTCGTATTCCTATGGATCATCAGGTTCACCGGGATGGATCTTGGTGGTAGCAATGGTGGCACTGGGTTCCGTGTCAATAATATGTCTCCCCTTTTCTGGTTCCAACTCTGAGTCTGAACCTGCATCTGATTGATATGCTTTCACCTCCACCACCCATGACTTCTTTGAGTGGAAATGCACAGTGTTATGCCAGGGGTTCTTATGGAATTCACACCACTTCTTGGTGTATTTCTTCATCTTTCCATTGTCATTCTTTTTTTGCAACTTAGACTGGTTGTCTTGAGGCTTTCCATGTTTTTTATACCCTTTTTTCGGCAGGTTGGGGCTGCCCTTTCCCTACTTATACTGTGAGGGGTTACCAGACCCAAACTGTGACGTATTTTTCTTAAGCTTCTGCTTGATTTTGACAACATATCGATAGGTCGCGCCCAAGGATGAGATGTCCAAAAAATCCATTTCTGTCTGGATGTATCTATGCATACTATCGCAATACTTGAGCACCAAATTTCACTGAGAATATTTAATACCCAGCTTGGTGTGCATGGTATGGAAGATATTTGTGAACTTTGGCATTGTTTGGTCCCTGTCCCGCCACGGTGTGGTCCATATTGTATACACGCCATCATAGATTCCAACAGAGTAGTATTGTTCTTTAATAACATCCCTAAAGGACTCCCAAGTGAGGGCGAATATAAATAATGAGGGTTCCTCTATTTCCTTTTGCTTACCGAAAGTCTCCCACCAATATTTGACATGGGGGACGAATTTGAGGAGTGAAAATGTAATATTTTCTCTATTGGGAAATTTATGTAATATTTTCTCTATTAAGGAGGTTAAGAACTTAAAGAAATAAAAGAGTAGTAAATTGAAGTGCAAAAATGATGATTCAAGGGAAGATTTGAAAAAGAAATATGAAGAGATATGTAGATTATGAAACCATAATAAAAAAATATTGGATGAGGTTAAAATATTGAAAGAAGAAAAGAAGAATTATCAAAATAAAGAATAAATGAGGATCTTGGATGAAGAATCTAGCAAAACACTTGAAGAGGAAATCTACAAGAAGGTTAAGAAATCCTTAAATACTGATGGGGTAAAATTAGAAATGAAATACAAAATTGAATAAGGACATCATAATTTGATAGATGGGGTGACATTGCAGCTTCAAAAAGAGAAACAAGACAAGATTCAATAAGGACATCAGAATTTGATAGATGGGGTGACATTGTAGCTTCAAAAAGAGAAAGAAGACAAGATTCAATAAGGTCACCAGAAAATACTTGAAGAAGTTGAACTCCATATAGAGCATGTACATGCCAAATATGATGGTATTATCTCCAAGTATAGAGTAATCAAAAACCAAGCAAAGATGATAGAGGATTCCATTGTCTCTGAAAAGAAGATACATGAAATGCATGTGTAGAGTGAAGCAAGACCGTCAAATGTGAAACCATATCGACACCCTCATTACCAGGAAACATTTCAAGGAAGATAAGAAGGACAATATCAACATTATTAATGAAGAAAATGGAATAATTTTCAATATTCATGGAACAAGGCATCACCAAACTACTCTTTAAAAAGATATTATCGAATACCAACAACCACTAGAAATTGGAGAAGCTACAACAAAAATACATGGAATCAAAGGATAGAAAATTATGCAACAACTAGACACCAAGGATTAATACCGGAAAGAATTGATTTTGGATGGATAGATCATCAACAATGGAATGAAGAAAGAAGGAACATAAGAAAATCATATTACTTGGTTTCATCACATGTGAAGCCTTTAATTGCAAAGCTTTGAGGTCAAAGTTTTTTGATGGAGGGTACTGTGTTATGACCCAAGGGGGGCATATATATGGCTAAATGTATATGTTGTGACCCCAAGGGGGGGTATATATGGGCACAAATATACATGTAATGTGTAAATATATATGTAATGGGGACGACCTAGTAGAGAAAGGGCCTCATGTGGAAGTGTGAATAGATATATATAAGAGATCATGTATTCATTATTAGGGAGGGGAATTGTGAAGTATGAAAGGTATTTGGTTATTTGGAGGGGGTTCCCCTATTCTTTAAGAAGTTATTGTGTAAATTTTCTATTGGATTTGTGCTCCATGCTCACATTCTATACATGGTGTGTACTTCTGTTATTTTATGATATTTTGAGGATTGGTTCATTACAATTGGTATCAAAGCTCATTGATCCTAGGATTTTTCTTCTCCAAGAACATCATTTTATAAATTTCACTATAACATTTTTTCTGGAATATTTCAAACCGCAAAAATTGGAGGTGATTCATAGGAATATTAAGGCATATGTGGTAAAAATCGCATATTCTGGGTCATCATACTTTTGGAGATACACCCTATGGAAGATAGGGTATTTGACTAGTCCTATTAACTAGTATCAAACATGTGTTTTGGGTAAAATAATAATATCTTCTTCATAGAGGATCAACATTGAGTGGGACTAGTTGCATGGGAAAGAAGACAATATGTAGTATTTTAGGTACAATTTTCTAAATTGTATATCAATTATTGTGCATGTGGCACACTATACAAGTTCTCTCTCTTGGAAAGGAGAAAAAATCAACAAGGTGTGGGGAGGTTACCATAACTTACACTTGGAACATCCAATTTTGGTCAAACCTATGGCATTGCAAAGAAGACATTTCAGAGTACTACAAGTTTCAATTTCATACTTAGAAGGGCCAAAATTGAAACTATACATCAAAAGGAAGGTTGTCTAGGAGGATAGACTCTAAATCAGGGTTTTCAAAGGTATGTTCACTTAAAACTATCATAACTTTTGATTGGGATGTCCGATTGAGTTGATTCAAAATCCATTGGAAATATAAAGCATACAAGATGATATTGGAACAAGGATTAGAAATATTTGATACATTTATCCTTAATATACTGAGGATATAAGTTAAGGATTGGGGTTAGATCTCAATTAAGAATCAATGAAGATACCTAACTTCAGTGGAGTGTAACATCCCGCTCTTGCGTGCACATGATTTGAATTATTCTTTGAGGAAACTCACGTGCAAGTGATCTAGTTTAGTATATGGTTGTCTGTTTCTCTTATGGATTCTGATGATGTTGTTGTTGGATTATGACGTTATGTTATTTGATATCTATGTATAGACAGGTGCTATTGATAGTTTTTGCCTGAGTGTGTAGGACACTTGACATATTGAGGATGTCGATGGAATCAATGGACCTCCTTGGAATCTGTATCGAGTCAGGTAGTGGACTGTATACGGTTTGGGTATTTCTATTTATGCATATGTGACATATGATTAAGTATATTATGATGTTGTTTATGGATCATTGATAGTGTTTCATTGATGGATGCAGGATGGATATTGCTTGCTAATCAAACTCACATAAGGAGTAAAGGGGCCATGCACAAAAACCAGATATTGAGGGAGAGGTGTGGCAACAACCCTGCCATAGCCTACTAGCACTCCCTCCATGGATTGAATTGTAGGTGAATGACTACCTATTTTGAGAGATCTAGGATTTCGTGAGGGAAGACTCAGCTGATCGCTCACAAAGATTCTAAGGGGAACACAATAAGGTAGGGTCCTTATTCCTTAGAGGCCCTTAGTCTCTCACAAGGTCACTTGATGGAGTATTAACTCCAAGGGTTGGACAACTACCAAAACCAGTCAAAGGTGAGTGACACCCTTGGAGCATGTAGTGCGTCTTCAAGGGCGTGTCACATAAATAAAATTTGAATAAAGGAGAGTGACACCATTGGAGCATGGAGTGCGTCTTCAAGGGAACGACACAATTTTAATAAAGGTGAGTCAATGCACCTAGGTGCCCATAAAAAAAAAATTGTTTTGAAATTTTCGGACTTAAATTAATTATTAAATGAGTAGTTTTTATTAGTTATAAAATCCCCTTAAAAATTATAAGCCTAGTTTAAAAATTTGAGCCTAAATCCAAAGTGGGTAAGAAGACTAAAAATTAAATTATAAATAATAAATGGTGGGGGATGAAGAAGAAACAAGTTAGGAATTGAAAGAGTAAAAAAATTTATATCTAAANAAAAATTATAAGCCTAGTTTAAAAATTTGAGCCTAAATCCAAAGTGGGTAAGAAGACTAAAAATTAAATTATAAATAATAAATGGTGGGGGATGAAGAAGAAACAAGTTAGGAATTGAAAGAGTAAAAAAATTTATATCTAAAGATTTAATTATATAAATGTATGCGAAAGAATACCAAATTGGAACTAAGATAAGAAAGGAAATAAATGTAAAAAGGAATGTGGAAGCATAGAAAGGAATCTAGTCTAGTCTAACTAAATAAATTTCCTAAACTAAACACAACTAAGTTTTAGAAAAGGCGTCATTCATTAAAGGAAATAGAGGGAATAAAGGGACAACTAGGAGTGATTTTAGGAGCGCTTTTAGGATGGGTGAGGGAAATTGACATTTAATTAAATTAAATGATGAATTTATTGGTGCAACTAAGAGAATGGGTGACAAGTGTACGTGGAGAGTAATTCGTAATTAATTTTTAAAACAACAAATTAAATGTGCATGGAAAGTGGTCACTAAGAAAAATTCTATAAAATAAATGGATGAGAGGAGGAATGGATCATGACTGGTATGCGTAAAGTTTTTCTACCACAATTTATTTAACTGATTTTACTTATGAGAGTTGGGATACCCAGCTTGAGAGAGAGAGTGGTAGCTTGACCTTGTGAGGCGAGCTAGGAGCTAGAGTTTTCTGGTTGTGTTTGTGTGTGGCCCCTTTGCGGCTCGAAGGGGATAAGGTGGAAGAAGAGTACCCCTAGTGTTGGCTAGGAGGTACCGGCGAGGTCTTCATGGTTATCAAGTGGGAGAGAGGAGGGAGCGCAAGCGCATAATAACAACTTTAGATTCTTCACCTTTGGTTATGGTAATCCTAAACTGAGATTGAACTCATTAAGTTTCAAATTAAAACGTAGTTTAATTCTATTGCATACGCATTGTTGGAAATTTTATTCAAGGTTTTAATTTTTTATTGAGATTTAAATTAATCATGTAGTTGTGGTAATCCCGTCTTTTGTATTCGTTTCTCCATGAGAAAATCTCCCAACCTTATTCTTCCATCATGGCTTATTGATTCGTTTTTTTTCTCCCTGGCAAACCCTCGCGCTGAATTTTAATGAGTTGATCATTGCTTATCTAATTCATGTCCTCCATAGCGAAACTGAAGCTTTGAATCAATGGTTACATCTGTGTTTTTATGGCACCTTCACACAAGAATTGTTGCCTTTGCATTTTTATGGCACCTTCACTCAATAAATGTTATCTTTGCTCCCAAAATGAATTCACCCAACATTCATTTTTTACTCGGCATTCTACACTTAACAATTGTAAAATTGTAGGCTCAGATTGCGTTAAATATCCACTGTGGGGAATTCGCCCAGTATTCATTTTTTACTCGACATTCTACACTCAACAATTGTAAAATCGTAGGCTCAGATTGCATTGAATATCCACTCTGGGGAATTCGCCCAACATTCTTTTGTTTTGCTTGGCATTCTACACTCAACAATTGTAAAATCATAGGCTCAGATTGTGTTGAATATCAACTCTGGGGAGTTCTCCCAACATTTATTTTTTTTACTTGACATTCTACACTCAACAATTGTAAAATCGTAGGCTCAGATTGTGTTGAATATCCATTGTGGGGAATTCTCCTAGCATTCTATTTTTATTCAAACATTCATCTAATTACACAACCACTTTGCGGTAAGGTGATTTTACCTTGTGTGTTTCCAATCCATCAGTCATATCCTTGCACAATGATTTTACTCACCTGACTATGCATTTTCAAAATATTTGAGATATTGTTCTTTGCGTCTTTTTAATTTCGACCAACAAGTTCGTTTACTCCCCCAACGTTTTTATAAAAATGTCCTCTCGGCACGAAATGGGTAAATTCCCTTATAGTGTTATCCCTTTGCATTTTTGGGTGTATTAATACATGCCAACAATGGGGAACGACCATGCAAATTATCCCATCTCTCTGCATTTTTACCAGTTGATCCCATGCGCTTTTACTCCACCCAATTTTCATGTGAATTACCCTGCCACTTTGCATAATTACCATGTGATCCCATATGTTTTTACACTGCCCTAGTTCCACGTAAGTTACCCTGACACTCTGCATTTTACCAGGTGATTGATCTTTGTGTTTTCACCAGCTTGTTTCCCAAGGAATTTCACGCAACAAGGTAATTTCACCCTGGCGATTTTCTCTCATTGTCTCGATGTTTCATCCTTAATTGGCCCTACGTTTTACATGTTGTCTTCTCCATTTTTAGGTATAATCCTAAGCATTGTGCCTTCAATCCACTTTCCCAATGATTTTTCCCTTGTTTCGTTGCAATTTATTTTTCTTATTTAAAAAAATTTCACTCCGTGCTTTTATACACGCAAATATGAACCTCAATCCATTGATCCCTTCGGTGCATTGGTAATTATTTCCCCATTGTGTTCTCCCTACAACTGGAACCTTGATAATTTCTTCTACCGGGGTGTGGATGCGTAGGACAATTTATAAGGAGTAGATGAGAATTGAATATCCTAATGAGTATGTTATAATTTGACTTTTCTTATTGATAGCTTGAGTTTTCATTAAATAATTATGACGGTGTTGACAATTAATTGAGGAGTGTGAAATTTAAAAATCTTCATAATTGGAATTGGTTGATGTATGATCGTTATAATACTTAGATTCTCTTTCGCCACCAATAGATGTTGATGTATGATTGTTTTAAATACCTAGATTCTATTTTTCCACTAAATCATGTTGATGTATGATTGTTTTAATATTAAATTCCCGTGCACCTTGGATTATGATGATGGAATAGGTGATTGGATTGCTTGCGCTTGGGACTGTTGGTCACTATAATTGCTTAATTAATTTCAAACAACCAAGTGAAACATAAATTATCAACCCAGGGAAGTCTTTTGTTTCAAAGATAGCTGCGCACTATATATGCTCAATTCCAAAAGCACTTAGCATTGTAGTAAAGAAATNGCACATTGAATGATGTTGATTTAAGCTTAATTTTGTAATTAGATCACACACGCATATTGAAAAATAAAGTTGTTTTACTTGTGGCCTTAGAATAATGTTTTCGTATGATTGATTTATTAATTATATTCTCTTGCTCCCTGAGAAATAAAGTCGATATCTCTTGCGTCTTGAATTGTTGTTGTATAAATGATGGATTAATTGAATAGAATGTTTGACCGCAATTCATTAATGTGATGTATGACTAGTTGAGTAATTAAATTCCTTGTGCACACTGAAAATATAATGTAATGTATGAGGTTTAGATAGTGGACTTCTCACACGAATGGAATTTAATGTCATGAATGATGGTTTTAGATATTAGTCTTCTTGTATGAAATGAAAATTTATAATGACGAATGATTGCATGTTGTGATTGGGATTTGCGCCATGAATATAACTGATAATTAATTTTGTGCCTTGGATTTAATGTGGTCTATGATGTGTTATGCGAATGACTACTCACGTGCCATGTTTAATTGTGGATTAGGATTGATGGATTGATGAAATTGATTATCGTTGATATTGTTGATTTATCATATTTAGTTTGGACTTGATTGTGTTAGTAGGATGTAGTCACCTCCTTGCTCCTCAGAACAGTCGCCAGCCCTAAGACCTTAAATGGTTAAAATAAATTGGAACCTGGGCTTGAGCATTGCTTATGTGTCCTGGAGGTCCTAACCTTGGAGGGTAGGTTGGGAGGGTATTCATTTTATATTCATTATCTGACTGAATGTTGTTGTAAATTGTTCAATATGATTATGATGTGCTAATCTTCTACGCTAATTATGTTTATGTGATGTTATCCTTCGTTGACGCGTTGAATGTGTCGTTAGTGATTTCCATGATGAGTAGCTAGTACTTCTTTTACTTATGATGTTGTTGCTTAGGCGCTGCAATGATCATGCGTTGATGTTAATTTCTTAATGAAAAAAAAAATTACCTTTTGTGCTTCACTTTTTCTTAGGCGTAAGAGAGGGTTGTTACATGGAGATGAAGATAAAATGAAATCAGTCCCATGGAATGGTTGAAGATGGTAAAGGAATATCGTATGAGGATTGGTATAAGTCCTTGTGGGGCATATTTTTCTTTTTTGGGTGGATCTGATAAGTGGTGGAGAAACCTTGATGAAGATACTAGACTCCACCCCACATGGGAAGAATTTGAAAAACTCTTCTCAGATAAATGGATTAGGGATACAAAAATGGAGGAATTATATATAATTCAAGATGAATTAAATGAAGCAAAGGAAGAGATTAATAAGAAGGGTGAGGATCTATGTAAGATATGATCCCTTAATGAATCACTCATTAAGGAAGTTAATAACTTAAAACAAGAAAATATTAGTAAATTGAAGTGGGAAAATGATGAGTCAAGGGAAGATTTGAAAAAGAAAGACGAATAGATATGTAGGTTATGAAACCATAATAAAAAATTATTGGATGAGATTAAAATACTTAAAGAATAAAAGAAGAATTATCAAAATCAATAAGAAATGAGGATCTTGGATGAAGAATCTACCAAAAGACTTGAGGAGGAAATATGCAAGAATGTTAAGGAATCCCTAAATACTGATGGGGTAAAAATAGAAATGCAATCCAAAATTGAAGAAGGTCATCATAATTTGATAGATGGGGTGACATTGCAGCTTCAAAAAGAGAAACAAGACAAGATTTAAGAAGGTCACCAGAAGATACTTGAAGAATTTGAACTCCATATAGAGGATGTACATGCCAAATATGATGGTATTATCTCCAAGGCTAGAGTAATCAACAGACCAAGAAAAGATGATCGAGGATGTCATTGTCTCTGAAAAAAAGATGAATGAAATTCATGTGTAGAGTGAAGGAAGTCTATCAAATGTGAAACCATATCGACACCCTCATTACCAGGGAACATTTCAAGGAAGGCAAGAAGGATGATATTAACATTATGAAGGAAGAAGATGGAATACTTGTCAATATTCATGGAATAAGGCATCGCCAAACTACTCTTCAACAAGATATTATCAGAGACCAACAACCACTATAAAGTGGATAAGCTACAAGAAAAATACAAGGAATCAAAGGAAATAAAACTATGGAACAACTAGAAACCAATGATTAAGACAAAAAAGAATTGATTTTGGATGGATAGATCATCAAAAATGGAATGAAGAAAGAAGGAACATAAGAAAATCATATTACTTAGTTTCATCACATGTGAAGCCTTTAATTGTAAAGCTTTGAGGACAAAGTGTTTTGAATGAGGGTACTATGTTGTGACCCAAGGGGGGGAATATATATGTATACATGTATATGATATGACCCCAAGGGGGGACTATATGGGCCAAAATATACATGTAATGTGTAAATATATATTTAATGGGGTCATCCTAGTAGAGAAGGGGCCTCATGTGAAAGTGTGAATAGTTATATATAAGAGATCATGTATTCATTATTAGGGAGGGGAATTGTGAAGTATGAAATGTATTTGGTTATTTGGAGGGGGTTCCCCTATTCTTTAAGAAATTATTATTTAACTTATCTATCTTGGAGTTGTGCTCCATTCTCACATTTTGTACATGGTGTGTACTTATGTTATTTTATGATATTTTGAGGATTGGTTCATTACAATATTACATTATTACATTAGTTGATTCTACCACTGAAATTTAGCTAAATATCATCATTTGTAAGACTTTTAAATATAAATTTTAGTGAATCCAACATTATTTCCTTTTTTTTTATTTCAAATATAACTAAGCATAGAGTGCCAACAACTCTCTATCTTTAATTGATTGGATTATTAAGCACACATACATACCTCTATTAAGAATTCTTGGTCTCCTTGTTTTTGACATCCACCTCCAATCCATCTTGAAGACAACCATAGAATATAGGCCCAAATCCTCCTCTGCCAATTTTCCTTCCAATTACTATACGAGTTCCTAGTTAAAATATCCATGTTGTTTAAGAGATTGTTTTGTTATCCAAATTTATGGAATGCATATGTTAATATAAATGCGTTAACATGAGAATGCTTTATATAAATTGAAGTTCTAAATTCACGGATTAAAATAATTTCAAAATGCATCTATAAATATAATCATGTTAACATGGGAATACAAAGCATTTCATGTTTATATAAATTAAAGTTCAAAATTCATGGATTAAAAGAATGTTAGATTTAGAATGATTAAGATTGATTAGAGCCTAACTTGTTGTTTATTGTCCTCTCCTTCTATAGGGTAAGTGTAGGGTAAGAAGAAGCATGTTCTCCTTCAAATTTTGTTGAATAGGTAATGGGATAACAAAAACCTTGTTGCTAAGCTAGTTCAACAAACTAGTTTATTCAACAACACCAATGTTTGCATGGTCGTGTATGTGGAATCCCAATAGTGTAGAGCTTAGAGAGTTGACAGTGGTTCAAACACTTGACAACCATATCATTAAAAAAAAAAAAAAAAAATTATCATGACCCTATATGTGATCAAATTTTTAAAAATGATATTAAACCATATGGAAAAATGGAGAAAACATTTAATTTTACAAAGTAATGCAAGATTCATTTCTAGTATTACTTGATATCTAGAAACATTACTATCATATGTATTCTTTAAATTAAGGTCTCCATTCGAACTATGCCTTGAGAAGAGGAAAAATAAAACCTCAAAATTCAATTTTATAATACAAATTAAAATATATTGAAAAAATGTTAAATGTTTACGAAAACTTTAGCTTAAAACATTTTAAAATACATTCCTATTAAATGTTTACCAAAAATTTAGCTTAAAACATTTTGAAATACATGTAAGACTAATGAAAAATCGATGAACCAATTACTATAATCCTTAACCTAAAAACATGGACTAGTAATAATTCCTTAGAAGATATATGTGTTAAGATTTTGAACCTTTTGTTTGTGTAACAATGACATGAACTATGTATTAAATTGATTTTTATATATAATAAATATTATAATACAAATTATTTTGTTAAAATATTATAATATAAATTAATTATTAATAATAAATAATTTATTACATAATTATAAATGATTTATAATTTCCATGAGTACAACATTATAATAGCTAAAACAAATATAAATATGCTCGGGCTATATGCGTATCAAATACATTTTAATATTATAAATAAAAGTTGTTGGAAGTTAGAACAACTCGAACAAATGTAAATTACTTATGTACATTAAGTTGAATAATTAAAGAATTATATGCAGAGTGAAAAAGAAAAGGATTCTTTGGAGCGGTATAATTAGGTATAATTAGGGATAATATAAGGGATATTTTTTCACACAATTATTAACTACAATTATTTTTACACAACTACTAATTACAATTAGGGATAATTTTAAGGATGAAAATTTATATTAAAATGTAGAAACATGGGTTAATTTTACTAGTCTTTAATATGCAAAATGTAAAATGTTTGGCAATAGTTTTGTAAAAATATTCAAATTTATAAAATTTTGGCGAATTTTAAGGTAAAATAATTTTATTCTATGGAATTTGGGCCAAGGTTTTAGAAAAAATGGAAATTGAGGAATATTTTTTTGGGAAAAACCATGGAAAATTAATCCATTGACAAAATTTAGCCCCTAAAATCATCTATGAAGTCTACAATCTACAATTGTAATATAATTTTTTTGAAATTGATTAAATATTTAAAGAAAATAATACAGATAATAATTTGTGCAATCACTGGATTAGAAGTGGTTAAGTTGATGCCACTATATAACACTAAGTGATTGGTTATTATAGTTTTGTGTAAAAAAATAGTATACATAACCTTACTTTGACAATCTTTATGAAAATCTTTCGCAATCTCTCACATTTTACAAGGCTAATTAATTTTTTTGTCAAAATTATTTGTTATTTGATTGTTCATTCGCATAATCATCAAATTGAGGGGTTTAACAATAGGTGAATGTTACATGTGCTATTAGAGTGTGCTTCAACATGCTAGGGAATTGGACCCATGTGCTTACTTTTTTGCATTGGATTCTTTTCAACTAATCAAAATATTTGAAAATCAAATTAATTAAATTTAAATTATTTCCTTATGTTAGCTTACACATGGAGATCGAAGGAAGCAGAGGTTGGGAAACTAGAGGTCGCAGTGCACATCCTCCACCACAACAAATGCCTCCATGGTATTCACCAAGAATAGAGGAACATGTTTAGGAATAATTACATGTGTCTACTAAAAAAGTAATAATCATGATGTGTTCCTTTGAAAGAATGGTGGGTGCACTAATGAATATGCTAGAAAGGGAAGGAGGCATTTCAATGCATGCAGAAGAATCATAAAATCCTTCAACTGTGAATTCTTATAGAGAATAAGACAATCTAAAGTTTATAGAATTGTAAGGCTCTACTAATGGACATCCAGTTAAGGCTTAATTAGAAAACATGGCAATGTGTTTTGCACAAATATATTATACTTCTAATCTTAAAGTGTGTATAGGTATCTTGTAGTTAAAAGGGATCAATTTTTTTTTGTGGAAGACTTTATTACTGCACTTGGGGATGGATGTATCCGAGATCCCCTAGGAATTGTTTAAGATGTGTTTCAATAAATTCTACCTCTTAGAGGAGTTCAATGAGAGACAACTAAATTATTTTAATTCATTGAGGTAGAGAAAAAAGTTAGTACTTAAAGAAATTTGTGTGGATGGAATGATGTGAGCAATCATTTCAATAACTTAAAGAATTATTGACGATAGGTCAATGTGAGAGTATGAGGTTATATTCATAGAGTTGTTAATATATGCACTACATTTAAACATGGAGAAGCTATAGGTTAATAAATTTTATGTGGACTGAATTATAATATCAGATTAATTTAAAACTAGAATTTTGATGCCCTACACACGCCCTACACTTTGCATGAGGTAGTATAGAGGTATACCATAGCTAAGGAGGAATTCATGGTGAATATTCAGTTAAGATCATCTAAGACTTTAGGTTCAAGAGGAAAGAGATATAATTCTCAATTATTTAGTTCATCAAGGCTAGTATTAGAATTCAAGAATGCATCAAGTGGACATGTGATAAGCAAGGAGAAATGGATTTATGATTTAGATAAGGAGACATAGGATAGTTGAATAAAGGTTGTTCTATTGATCTTGGTCTATGCATAACCCATGTATCATTAGGTTCAACTACCTTGGGATCCTATGTTATAGTTACAGGTATGTCTAGGTTAGAAAATTATGGAGTGTTAAATTATAAAGAAAATATTTTTTACTTTATAAATTATTTTGGACATAAAAGAATCCTAGTATGGATGAATAGAGGAGTATCATTAAGATTTATTTCAATGTTGTAATTGAAGAAAAGTTTGAGGAAAGGGTGTAATTTGTATGCCATAACCACTATGCATAAGAAAGAGGATACAATAAATATATAACAATGGTTTGTGTTATCTAAGTTCTTAGATGTGTTTTTAGAATAATTACCTAGATTATCACCTAAAAGAGAGTTAGAGTTCAATTAAACTCAAACTAGGAACAAAACCTATAGCAAATGTTTCTCATCATGTGAGGACTCCAAAGTTATAAGGGTTATAGATGTAGTTCCAACAACTCATAGACTTTGGGATTCATTCATCCAAGTATATCACCATAGGGAGCACTAATAATATTTTTCAAGAAAAATGATGGATTAATGGAGACTTTATATTGATTATCAACAATTAAACAAAGTTGTGATATGAAATTACTATTTGTTGCCTAGAATGCATAATTTATTTGATCAAATAAAAGGGATACACTTTTTTCTAAAATTGATTTAAGGTTTAGATATCACCAATTAAGAATCATAGAAGGGTATATTCCTAAGATGACATTTAAGACTTTTTTTGGTCACTATGAATTTGTAGTTTCCCTTTCGACTAACAAATGCACCTATGAATTTATAGGTCACTATGAATTTTTTGGTATTTATGAGCTTAATGAATGAAGTGTTAAACAATATCTATCTCGACAAGTTTGTGCAACTGTTTTTGGATGATATTCTATTATGTTCCTCAACATAGGAGGATTGTGAAGAAAATTTAAGGCTAGTGTTGCAATGTCTTAGAGAGCATAAACTATATGCTAAACTCTTAAAGTTTTCATTTTATTAATCAAAGATTTAGTATCTGGGGCATATAAATTTAGGAGAAGGAATTGTGGTGGATCTACCAAAAGTAGAATCTATTATGAAATGGTCAATGCCTACTAATGTACATGAGCTACGTAGTTTTATGGGTTTGGTTGGTTACTATGGAAGGCTTGTAGAAGGTTTTTCAAAGTTTATGAATCTTATTACTGAATTATAGAAGAAGAATTTGAAACTTGTGTGGACAGAATAATGCGAGGAAACATTTGAAGAAAATAAATAATTACTAATGAGGGATCCCATACTAAAGGTATAGGATATGGACCGATATTTTCTAGTATGTACAGATGCTTCAAAAGAAGGATTAGGTGGAGTATTAATGAAAGAAGGTGCGGTGATTATTGATGTTTCAAGAAAGCTTTGAATGCATGAAGAGAATGATGTAATGCATGATTTATAACTTGTTGGGATAGTGCATGTGTTGAGAATTTGGAAAGATTACCTTGTATGAAGAAAATTTGAGTTGAAGATAGGTCATGATGGACTTCGACATATATTTACACAAAATAACCTAAATGCTAAATAAAAGAGGTAGTCATAATTATTGAGTATGTATGATTTTGATATATCATACATTAAGGGAATATTGAATAGAGTAGTAGATGGTTTAAAACATAAACCGCATGATTTTTCAATTTTATCTTTAAAAACAAATTTAAAAGAAAAAATATTGAAATTACAATTAGAAGATGACTAATATAAAAAAGTTAAATTAAAATTAGAAAATGAAACAATAAAAATATATATACCTAAATATCAAAAAAATATACTTAAAATAATAATTATTTATTATAATATCATAAAATCATTTACATTTACGAAATGATAAAATTAAAAATAAAATAAATATATCTTAATATGTAATGCATATAAACAACTACAATATAGTTATTGATACATATAACTTAATTCAATATATCATCTCATAAAACATAAACCAAGAAATGATGTAAAAAAAATATGTTTCATCTTTTCTTAAGAAAGTATTAAGAGTTTCCCTAATGTAGCACTTTAACAAAGATGTTTGATAGCAACATAGTATTCTAGTTAAAAAGATATATGAGTGAACAATAGTCGTTTATACATATAACTTAGTTCAATATATAATATCATAAAAAAAACATAAACCAAGAAATGATGTACTATAGAAAATGTTACAAAGATGTTTGATAGCAACATAGTATTCTAGTTAGAATGATATATGATTGAACAATATAGTTGTTTATACATATAACTTAGTTCAATATATAATGTCATAAAAAAACATAAATCAACGATGTATTATAGAAAATGTTGCATCAAATTTTCCCTAATGTAGCACTTTAACAAAGATGTTTGATAGCAACATAGTATTCTAGTTGGAAAGATATATGACTGGAGAAAATAGTTCTTGTTTTTTTTTTTATAATATAAAAGCAACTTGAAGTGCGCCTTTAAGCATGACGGTGGTTTGCAGAAATTAAATTAAAGCAAAGGTGGCAAGAGGGTATAATATACATTAATAGAAATTTGAATATATTAGTTAGAGGGTATAATATGCATTAATAGAAATTTGGATGTGAAAATGTGAGCTACTAATCACCCTCGTTGTGAGTATGCCTACTTTATAAGCAAAAGCTACAATTTTTTTATATCTACAATGATTGGCAGATTATCTTGGAACGAATATTTGTCCACTTGTTATACTTGTGACATTGGCTTTCCCTAAGAGCAATATACACGTTTTCAGCTCACATGTCGAGCTATGAAAAGTTTTCCAGAAAAAAATATTAAGAAGTTGGTAATGCTTGAACTTCACACAAGCATGCAATGGTGACAAGGGAATCAAGTTCCATTTGTTTGGTTCCCTTAATCCATTATAGGAAATGGACAGCGTGAGAACTCTAAGTGAAAAGGGAGGAAATCATGAAACATAGGTTAAGATATATAATTGAAAGGAACTAAAACATAATAGGAAATTTATGTGCATGTCAATCAAAGTTATAAAATTTGATTGTAATTATCAAAGTGGTCCAACTTTCTTCTTGAGAATTTAAATATGTATTTAAAATTGACTATATTAATGTAAAAGAGCATTTCATCCAATTTTCTTATTGAGAGTTTACATATGTATTTACAATAATCTTTTGATTTAAAAAATCAAATAAACTAAATGAATGTAAATAACATGTCATTGAGATTCCCCTCATAGTGTTGAAGGTAGACCATTAAATTCTATTAAAGATATTTTTATGAATAATTCCACAAAAGATTCATTTAATAAGTCTATGCATTTGTTTGTGACAAATGACAATGTACAAAATCATAATAAGTATTGTTTGGGATTTCTACATTTCTCCATTATAAGTGGTTTAAGAGTAAGAAGAAGCATATGAGGAAAACTTGGAATTTGAGTGTCTTATTATAGTTTGATTCATAACATCTTTGTTTTTAATCCTTACTTTAGTGATGTATAATGTAAATACAATATATGGTCCGGTGCCTAATGATGTAATATGTAAACATTGTATAACCATAATAATCAAATAAATGTATTGTAGACTATAGATGGATATGGACAAAGTAATGGGGGATACGTTTCCACAAGAGAAGGGGGTCTCTAAGAGGGGGTTAAAGGCAGATTACCCATGTCTATTAATATCAACCCACTTTCTTGAATCATCATTGCCTTCTAATTTTCCCTTCAGTGTATGAAATCCCTAATCATTAAACATATGTAAGGGGGCTGTGAAAAGTCACTTCACATGGTTATTGAGAGAATGGGTTGAGTACAAGAAAGAATGAGGGAAGTGTGAGAGGGAAGTAAATCCTTTTGGGGATGAGTGATAATCAAGAAAGCATAAGAAGAGAATGAAATTTGTATGGAGATGAGTGCAATTATTACATGCCAATTTTGGTACAACAAGGGAGTGTAAATTGTTGGAGCTTAGAGACATCCATAGTGAGCATGTGTGGTAGTTGTTTGGATATGAAAATGCATGAAGAAGCATGTTTTTAGACCTATAGAGTGATATTTTTTTATAGAAATTACCCTACAACAGTGAGATTGATGTTGTGAGTTTATCCTTGTAGTTGAATCCTTGGAGTCCCTAGCAAGAGAGATTCCTAGCCAACATGTGTTGGATCCCCGAAGGGAAGTGGGAAGGCATGAGGGAATTTTTGTAGTGAAGGGGGATCCCATTCCTTGGGATGTGCAGGTTGAGGGGAAGAGAGCTGGAGGATTGGGATAGTTGTAGTAAAAATCAGTTTGTTGTGGGTAAAATTGGGGTGTGAGTGGACAATGGAGAGACACCCTTTCTATTGTATTCATAGCCCCATATTGGGGGTGATTTGCTGCTAACATTTGGAGCAACAAATCTATGGTTAGGTGTAACGACCCCAGTCGTTACGACAACATGTTCCGCTTAACAAGGGATTTATTATTATTATTATTATTTTAATAGGAAGGTAACAACGACAATAGTCAAACAAATCCACTCGACATCAAAAACAATGCACATAGTTCAGACAACAGACAAACATAACAACCTAGCATACTATCACGTCAAGCAACTAGAGGCACATAAGACAATCAATCAAACGAAAAAAATAGAAATGACTACCTGCCTGTCCTACCCTGCAAGGTTAGGACCTCCAGGACACATAAGCAAGACAATGCCTACTAAGCTAAAAGACAACATCAACCAACCCAACCCAACAACACCCAACCGAAACCTGTAACACAAACCTTCGATGCGAGTGATAATTAGCAATCATTGATTCAACATGTGCATGACACATACATAATTAACCGTCGATCAAGAGTGGCCTTCCACCATGCACAAACTGACAAATCTAAAATAGACATTACTTCAAACCTGCCTCAACATTTCTATTTGTTGCTCGCAAGGGAAACCACTCTAAATAACACAAGACAACTGAAATTTAGATGTGCAAGTACAATTTTTTAGTAATCTAATCATTAACCAAGCATTTCTAAATAAACACGCCTAAATTTCACCCACTCTTATCACACCATCCTTTGATTGCTAAAACATTTTAAACATAACATAAATTATTTATTACTTAGGCTAAGTTAAGGTATCTCGTACTAATGAATGAACCAACCTCTTGGTCAAGCCCATGTCATCATTAGTCTCTTACCCTTAACATTGTGTGTATGATTAAACATTTGAAATTATTCTAGGATAAAATTATTGGGTGTTATAAACTGATAGAATTAGTGCAACCTAAATAATCTATAAACTGATCAAATTATTGCAGACCAAGATTATTGGACATTATTAACTGATAGAATTAGTGTAGCCTAAAATTCTATAAACTGATAAAGTTATCGCCACAAAAAAACAATATAAAACTGATAAAAGTTATTGGGCGATATAACTGATAGAATTATTGGGCATTATAAACTAATAGAATCATTGGGCATTATAAACTGATAGAATTATTGGGCATTATTAACTGATATAACTAGTGGGCATTATAAACTGATAGAATTATTGGGCGTTATAAACTGATAGAACTATTGGGCGTTATAAATTGATAGAATTATTGGGCGTTATAAATTATAGGGCGTTATAAACTGATAGAATTATTGGGAGTTATAAATTATTGGGCATTATAAACTGATAGAATTATTGGGCGTTATAAAATGATAGAATTATTGGGCATTATAAAATGATAGAATTATTGGGCGTTATAAACCGATAGAATTATTGGGCGTTATTAACTGATATAATTAGTGGGCGTTATAAACTTATAGAATTATTGGGCGTTATAAATTATTGGGTGTTATAAACTGATATAGACATAAAATGTTGAAATAACCCACACAACAATTATCTTCTAACTTGATTTGATCTTATAACCCTCTCGTATGTTGTATTTAGTTTTCTCACAACAATAATATATTCAAAATTGTTGGTTAGAATTATAACTGTCCAAGAAACTTAGAAAGTCACAGGAAAAAGCAAGGTAACTCGAAATGGCCGAATTAATAAATCCAGTGAATTACTTATGTAATTAATCATCAAATTCGATGTGGAAATGTCAATCTCTGAAATAGGGATAGTAAATTCGTTGTCTTAATGATAAATCATTGTCTAACACAGTATCATTGCCTATTAATAGTTGTTGTCTACCAAGAGATAACTGTCTAGCAAATATATTGCCTGGGGTTTCCAAGATAAACTTAGAAAGATAAGGGAATTAAATATCCCAGTGAGAGAGGTAAGAAATTGGGTGTTAGGAGACCAAAACGCAGAGAACAAGCGAACCAAAAACCAAGACACAATCATTCAAATAGAAACAAAAGGATTTATCATTCAAATACGCAGAGATTTGTCATTCAAAAACGTAGAGATTTATCATTCATAAACACAAAGAATAATCATTCAAATGTAGAGATTAATCATTCGAAAACGTAGGGATTTTACCATTCAAACGCAGATATTTCCCCATTCAAAACACAAAGATTGTACCATTCAAAACACAGATATGTATCATTCAAGCACATAGATTTATCATTCAAGAAAACACAGAGAGTTATCATTCGAGCGGAGAAATTTATCATTCCAGAAAATGCAGAGATAAAATTCTGGGAAGGACACATGGATTATACATAAAAGAAATACGCAGAGATCATAGACTAATCATAAGTGAAAAAAGCATAGATAAGTAAGGGATAGATAGCTGGGCGGAAATTTATCCTTGAATTATTATCCATGTAGAAGAAAGTAGAGAATTTGAATCTAAATCCTTAACACCGGAGTGAAAGACATTCGATTAGGCTCCTGGCCAACTGCTCAGGCACAGAATAATAACTTAAAGGATAAGGGACAAAAGATAAAAAAAAAAAAATTCTTCATATTAAATCAATAAAAAAAATGCAGAGAAGTCATTGAAATCAGATTTTGGGTTTGCCATGGGAAATCAAATCAAAATACATAGAGCATAAGGATGGGATGAATTTAATTTCACTGATCATAAAACATTGGTCTCATCAAGACACTTTGTTGAAAGATAAAAATGAAATCTTTGGACAGTTTTACGTTGAATAAAACAAAAACGTTAACACATAAGAAGTACATTAACTGAAGGAGAAGGAACATTATTTAACTATCATTAAATACCATATACACATGCGTACCATAGCCAAATGTGAATGCTTTGAATTCGTTGTCCTGCACATGCTCCATCCAGCTTCTGTTTGCCAACTGATGTGATCTCACCGGTACTTTCCAGCCAACTCTAAGGGTACTATTCTTCCCCCTGAGCCGCCCGAGACATAAAGGGGACATGCACACAATACCAGAGAATTATAAAACCCAGCTTGCCTTGCAAGGTCGAGCTACCACTCGTTACCTGAGCTGGGTATCCCAACTCCCACAAGAGAAAGTTCAGTCAAGATAAATTTCAGCAGTGTAACATTACACAAACCAGATGTGTTCCATACTCCTCCTCCGCCATCCTTTTTATATAGTTTCTTAGTCATTAGTTTCTCAAAACCTCATTAAATTCCTTTTTCATATATTTAATTAGGAAAAAGCTCCCCCGTACACATGTCGTTCGATCCCCTAGTTGCACCTGAAAATCAATTTTATTAATTAATTAATTATTCTTGTTTCCCTCACCCACCTAAAGAATTCCAAAAAGCGTTCCTCGGTGTCCCAAAATTCCCTTATAATTCTTAAATGACTTACGCCTTACTTAATTTCTAGTTGAGTTCATAAATATAAAGTTCCAAAGGCAAGATTCCTTACTAAGTTAGACATTCAACTTTTTCTTTAAGTTTCCCATTTTCTTTAAGTTTCCCTTTTCTTTGAGTTTCCTTTTTTTTTAAGTTCCCCTCTTTTTCCTTTTTAACTAAAAAAAAATCAATTTAGCAAGTGTAGATAAAAACAACCATTTACCCTTTTTATTTTTAACTAAAATCAATTTAGCAAGTGTAGATAAAAACAACCAATTACCCTTTTAATAAATTTAATCCTCCATTATAAAAAAAATTTACTTTAATAATTAAAGTTTAAATTTATTTACTCCCTTCTTGTTATATGTCTAATTTTTTTTTTTTAGAGGTTCTACTTAGACTTAGGTTTTAAATTCACTAGGCTTGGAAACTGTTCTTAAGGGAAAAATTGTTATTAAACTTACTCATCACTTTATTCGTTTTAAGACCGACTAGGTCCTAAGGAGGTATAGTTTTCTAGGCACTAATTTTATTAACTTACTACGTGCTCCAAGTGTGTCACTCGCCTATTTTCATTTTATTTGCATGACATGCCCTTCAAGACGCACTACGTGCTCCAAGGGTTCCACTCCCCTCTTTCCATTTTATTTGTGCGACATGCCCTTCAAGACACACTACATGCTCCAAGGGTGCCACTCGCCTCTTGACTGAATTTGGTAGACGTCAAACCCCTGGAGTCAATACTCCACCAGATGATTTTCTGGGAGACTAAGGGCCTCCAAGGAATAAGGCCTCTGCTTTATTGCATGCTCCTTAGAATCATTGTGAGTGATTGTCACAGTCTTCCCTCATGGCATCGTGGGTCTTCTCAAAGTAGGTAATCGTTAACCTACAATTTGAGCCATGCCAAGAGTGCTAGTAGGATGTTGCAGGGTTGCTACCACACCTCTCCATCAATGTCTACATTTTTCGTGTGTGACCCCTCTTCTCCAAATGTGAGTCAGGTCGGCAAGCTATCATGATCCTGCATCCATCAACGAATCATGTCAGCAATAACAATCAACATAATAACATCTAATCATATGTACATATGTCACATCAACAACATGAAAACCCTAACAATCCACTCCCTGACTCGATCCAGAGTCCAAGCAGTTTCATCGATGCCTCTGCATCCTCAATGTCTAGAGTCCTACACACTCAGGAGAACCCAGTCAATAGAACTTGTCTATGTAAATACAACAAAATAACATATCATCAAATACACAATATCTCATAATCATAATCAAAACAACCAATAGTATAATAACCTGGATCACTTGCACGCAAGTGTCCTCAAAGAATAAGTTCGCTCAGTGCGCGCAAGAGAGGGATGTTACAATTTATAACATGTTGCTAGTTGCACATTTAGTTTAAAAGTTAAGTGTTTATCTTTGTTACATTTTTTATATTTTTGGGTTCTATTTGTCATACATATACTCCATTCTTTAGTAAATTATGTGTTGTTGTTTATTATATAATTATCTACGTTAATAATGTTTTTAATGAAAAAAAACCCTTGATTCTTGAATTTAATTATGATAATATTTGTTGTGTACTTACTCTAAGTTTTAAGTATTTGTATGTAGTTGTGTGAATGTTAAAACTAGTTGCATTCATGTTTTAAGAATGTTGTTAGATTCACGGGAAATTTTAGAATGAATACATTTGATTTAATTAGTATCATAAATTTTTTTTGAATTGTTGGGTTTAGTAGTGGGGGACACTACAAAGAGGTATCAGAACTTCTAGCTCAACATTGGACTTGTATGGGCCAATGACCAATGCAAATTTAACAAATTTGTTGCTATGAATTTTGGCTTTGTGATGTATTTGGATAAATTTGTGAAACTTGAGTGAAATCCCGAAATTTATGAGAAAATTTAAGTTGGAATTTCCTCAAAACCATTGAAGAGATGATCAATCGCATCAATCTACAATTTGTAGAGTTAAATTTGGCTTGGAAGACTATTTTTTTTTTCTAATGGTGACTGAAGAGTTGGAGAATCAATGGCCTAGATCATTTAGACATTAAGAATCAATGACATAGATTCATTTGTCAATGGAGAAGTTCACTAAGTTTGGAGAGTTTGATAAACCAACAAATGAGATTACTTTGATATTAAATATCAATGAACCAGATCCAATGTGAGTTTGGGAAGAAATTCTAAGTAAATCATTGATTTTCAATGATCGGGGTTCAGAGAAATTCATCGAAAAATTTGTTTCTCTGAAGAAAAATAGTTGATCACTGATGCAAAGGAAATCATTGATATTTGATCACTGAGGTTAAAAAAAATCAATGAAGTTGGAGCAGGTTTTTTTTATCAAAAGAAGTCAACGATTGTTGATGATTGGGGTTTGTTGAAATTCATGCACAAATTTGTTTCGACGAAGAATTCGTCAATCAACAATGAAGGGAAAAATGGGAAGATGACATGGATGCATCATAACATGATAGGTGGCTATCATCCATGTGTCATTCCATGTCATCCAAGTTTCCACTTTATCATCCACATGTCATGCCACATTAACATCCACTTGTCATTCCATGTCAATATCCATGTGTCAGACCACATCAACCAATAAATCGTAGATCATCGATGATCGGGGTTCGACGAAATTCATGGAAAACTTTGGTTCATCGAAGGAAATTGTTGATCATCAATGGAGTTTTTAGGGTTTGGTGAAAATTGTGGAAAAATTTGGTTTTCCAAGGAAAATCTTTGATCGTCGATGGATTTTTCGGGGTTCAGTGAAAAATTCATGAACAAATTTGGTTTACCAAAGAAAATCGTCGATCGTCAATGCAAAGGAATGTAAGTAGATCATTAATGAAGGAAAGTGTTAATCCCTAATATTGGCTCATTACCCCTTAATTGGGGAATATTACATTAGTAATGTTATTTTGTTTATGTCAGCATTATTCCATTAGTTGTAATTATACCTCCTAGTCTTCTATATATACCAAGGAGACATTTTCATTTGGAATCATCTTGTACTTGAAAATTTATGTGGGGTAAAAGGAGGTTTCCCCCTCGAAGAGGATTATTATTTGAAAGTATCTCTTTTTCAAGGCGTTGAGTACTTATTCTGAGGTTTTTCTATGCTATATTGATATTTGGTTCTTAACATATGGTATCAGAGCTCAAGGTCCTGGGGTTTCATTGCTACATCTGAGACACCTTGGAATTTTTGCTATAAATTGTTTTCTACAACGTTTCAGAAGGAACAGATTGGAGTATATTTAATAGATGAAGAAAGGTACGTTGGGTTACAATTGCAGCTCTTGAGGGATTATACGTTTGGAGATATAGCCTATGCAAGATAGGGTTCTGGAATCATCCTGAATTGAGTCATTGCGAACGTTTTGCTATAAAAATTGTTCTGTAACGTTTCAGACCCTAAAATCCAAAGGATATTCAAATAAATTAGCAAGGTATATGTGGTAACAAGTTCATCATATAGGTCCTATTAAATTTGTAGATACACCCTGTGGAAGATAGGGTATCTCACTAGTCTTATTGACTAGTCTCAAGAAGGTGTTCCAGGTAAAACAATCATAACTTCTTCCTAGAGTATCCAAATTGAGTGGGACTAGTTTCACTAGATAGTGGAAAGTCTATAGTATTCCTAGTACGATTTTTAGAATTTTATATCAATATTTTGTGCGGGGCACACTATACAAGTGAGATCTCCTGGAAAGGAAAAAAATTAGCAAGTTGTGGGAAAGTTACCATAAATTCCACTTGGCACATCCAATTTTGATCAGACATGTGGCATTGCACAAAAGAAATATTAGAGAACTACATAAAAGAAAGTTTCATACCTAGAACGGCCGAAACTTGGGAGATATAGTAGAAGAAAGAGTGTCTAGCAGAACCACCTCAAAATCAAGGTTCAAAATTGATACTTGGCCAATATGCCACCCAAAAAGGGAACTTCTACACCAAATAAGCCTCCAGAAAATCCTACATGGACTCTTGATGAAGGTGAAGAAATGTGTAGGGACATAAATGATTTACAAAAGAAGATAGTAACAAAATATGAACTACAAGAGATGGAAGCTAAGTTGGAGGCACAGATGGATGGTTTAAAAGAGGAGATCATGGAAGTATTGAAAATTTTCGTAATAGAGAAGACACCTGAAAGTGAAAATGAATCCCATGAAATCCATGATGAGGACACAAGGAAGGTGAATCAAGAATGGAGAAACTCCAACTTTGGGTTGAAGACCAGCCACATTCCTAAGATCGATATGAGGAAATTTTATGGCAAGGACCCAATCACATGGATACTTTGGATGGAGAAATTCTTTGATCTACATAATGTGCCACATACACAGAAGGTACAAATTACTTCTTTATATTTAGAACCCAATCAATTTGTATGGTATTGATGGCTTTGTTCTCGCAAATCACTCTTCACTTGGACAATTTTCACGGAAGAAATGATAGCACACTATGAGGATACAAGGAACAATACCTTCTTTAGCCAATTGATAAATCTCAAGCAAAAGGGTTCAGTTACCGAGCACATTGAGAACTTCCAAATATTGATTATAAAGGTAACATATATTCCATATGAACACTTGATTGATGTATTCATAGGAACTTTAAAGGATAACATTCAACATGAGGTTTACCTTTGGGAACCCAAATAATTGGAGAATGCATTTAAGGTGGCAAGAAATGTTGAAAGTAAAAATATGGCTATGGATACTAGAAGGACCAATCCTAACATCTATAGAGAGAAAAATGCTCCTTCTTCTAAAACAACTCAACCTACAAGGTTGACACCTCAACAATTGGAATAAAGAAAAGAAAAAAGTTTATGCTTTAATTGTGACAAAAAGTATAGTAAGGGACATATGTGTGGTGAGAATAAATTATTCTACATATATTGTGAAGAGGAAGAATAACAAGAACAAGAACCATCTCAAGATGAAAATGTAGAATCAATTTCATCTAAAGAGTTGACTCCCACGATATCGTGTAATGCATTGGCTAGAATTAGCACTCCTCAAACTCTCAAGATCGAAGGATACCTCAAAAAGAAAAAGGTAATAGTCCTAATTGATTCTGATAGTACTCATAATTTCATTCACTATAAATTATCCAAATCTCTCAATTGCTTTGTATATCCAGCGCCAGAGTTTCAAGTAATGATTGTAGATGGAGGAATTATCAATTGCTCAGTAAAATGCAATAAGATCAATCTTACTATGGGGGAACATGTAATGAATATTCCAATGATTGTTATACCCATGGGTGGTGTGGATGTTGTACTAGGAATCCAATGGTTACAATCATTAAGAACAATGGCTTTTAATTTTCAAGAACTTTTCATGAAATTTTCATTGGAAGGAAAATAAATTGAGTTAAGAGGTATCACAGGGTAACCCGGTAAAGTGACAAACTCTAATGGCATGACAAAATTATTGAAAAAGGGGCACCAAGGCGTTATTGCACAACTATGCTCACTAGATGTTCAAACATCTAAGCCATCTATTCCTCAATATCTCCAAGGGATCATTGATAAGCATTCCAAAGTATTTGAACATATTCTCAAAGGTCTTCCACCCACTCGAAATCATGATCATGAAATTCACCTAATTCCTAGGAGTGTTCCTCCTAACATCAGGCCATACAGATACCCTTACGCCCATAAGAGTGAAATTGAGCGCATGGTTGAAGAAATGTTAGAGGATAGCATTATTAGACCTAGCCAAAGATCTTACTCTGCACCAGTGGTAATGGTATTCAAGAAAGATAGCTCATGGCGTATGTTTCCAAATTATAGAGAGCTCAACAAGATCACTATTAAAGATAAGTTTCCCATTCTCGTCATTGATGAATTGTTAGATGAACTACATGGATCAATATATTTCACAAAATTGGATCTTTGTTCAGGGTATCATCAGATTAGAATGAAGGAAGAAGATGTCCTAAAAACAACATTCTAAATTCATGAAGGCCATTACGAATTTTTGGTCATGCCTTTTGGCCTTACAGATGCACCTTCCACATTCCAAGGGTTGATGAATTCCATTTTCAAGCCCTTCCTTCGAAAATTTGTGTTAGTATTTTTTTATGATGTACTAATCTATAGCAAGTTTTGGGAGGATCATGTGTGACATGTTGACAAGGTGCTACAACTACTAAAGGAGCAACAACTATATGACAAACCATCCAAATGTTTCTTTGGAATGAAGGAGGTAGAATATTTGGGTCATATTGTATCTCATGAAGGTGTCAAGGTAGACATTAACAAGATTAAGGTCATTATGGACTAGCCAATTCCAAAAACATTGAAGAATCTTAGAGGATTTTTGGGTTTGACAGGTTACTACCGCAAGTTTGTTCGACACTATGGAAGAATAGAAACACCTTTAATGGCACTAACTAAGAAGGATGCATTTTCATGGACTCCAGAGGCAACTAAATCTTTTGAACAACTTAAAGAGGTGATGTGAAAAGCTCTTGTCTTGACCACTCCAGACTTCACAAAAACCTTTATTGTGGAATGTGATGCCTCGGGAAATGGAATTGGTGTTGTCTTAATGAAAGAAGGAAGTCTCCTAGATTTTGAAAGTCGACCACTCAAGGGAAAGGACTTACACACACCCATTTATGAGAAGGAAATGATGGAAATACTACATGCATTGAAGAAATGGCGTCCTTACCTAATAGGTAGGCACTTCAAGGTCAAAACAGATCATGATAGTCTTAAATACTTCTTGGAACAATGAGTATCCTCAAAAGAACAACAAAAATGGGTAACCAAGATATTGGGTTATGATTTTGATATTATCTATCAAAATGAGAAGCAAAATGTTGTGGCAAATGCACTCTCAAGAAAGGATGAATATGTTGAGGCCTTTCTCTGTGCTATCTCGATCATCCAACCCGATTGGATAATAGAAGCAAGGGATGAATAAGAATGATGAAAAAGTGTGGACTCTCATTCAAAGGTTGCAGCAGAATTCCAGTGCATCAGATACATTTACATGGAAAAATGATTCACTATGGTATACATATCGCTTATATTTATGTAAGAACTCCCAACTCAAACAAAGTGTACTATTCGAATTGCACACCTCTCCAGTAGGAGGGCACTCAAGATTGTTGAAAGCCTAACATAGAGTCAAGAAGGATTCTTTTTGGGATGGGCTTAAAACTGATGTTAAAAGGTTTTTGGCAGAATGTTTGGTTTGCCAACAAAATAAGGTGGAAACAATTAAGACCCCAGGTCTTTTACAACCATTAGCCATCCCAAGTCAACGCTAGGAGAAGGTTTCCATGGATTTCATCATAGGGTTACCGAAGTCTAAAGGAAAGAGTGTGATCATGGTGATTGTTGATAGACTAACCAAGTACACAGACTTTTGTGCACTCTCTCATCCCTTCAAATCTAGTACAGTTGCCACCGCATTCATGGAGACAGTTCAAAAGTTACATGGAAACCCAAAGATTATTGTAAGTGACAGAGATCCCATATTCAATGGACATTTTTGGACAAAATTATTTTCTTGTTTGGGTACTCAATTGGCTCATAGCTCATCCTATCATCCTCAGTCAGATGGAAAAAATGAGATAGTGAACAAATGTCTAGAAGGCTACCTTCATTTCTTTGTCTCTTATAAACAAACACAATGGTTCAAATGGTTACCCTTGGTAGAATGGTGGTATAACACTTCCTCTCATACTGCAACAAAAATGACACCATTTATGGCACTCTATGGATACCACCCTCCTTTCACCACTTATTCTCTAAGAGAAAAATATAAGGTTCAAGCAGTGGAATATCACATCGAGAATCAACAACAAGTTCTCCAAATCTTAAAGGACAACCTAACCATGGCACATAATCGCATGAAACAACAAGCAGATCAACATCATAGTGAAAGAAGTTTTGAAGTAGGGGATTGGTTGTTTTTAAGACTACAACCATACAAACAGATGTCCCTTAAGCAAGCCAAGAAGGATAATAAATTATCACCAAAGTACTATGGCCCTTATAAGGTGTTGCAAAAGATTGGTACTATGGCATACGAATTGGAGTTGCCTGCATCTTCAGGAGTACACCCAATTTTCCATGTTTCATGCTTAAAGAAGGTTATAGGAGACAAGATCCCAATTCAAGATATATTGTTAGAACTTGACGAGGAAGGAAAAATCATATTGGAGCCTGAAGCCATCACTGACACAAGAATTTTCCAGCTGAGGAATAGATCCATTTCAGAGTATCTCATTAAATGGAGGAAACTACCGGCAGAAGATTCCACTTGGGAAGATGAGTCTTTTATACAGAAGCATCCAGAGTTACTCAAGCATTGCGGAAAACACTTGTATCAAGGGGAGGGGCATGTTAAGCCCTAATGTTGGCTCATTACCCCTTAATTGGGGCATATTACATTAGTAATGTTATTTTATTTATGTCGACATTATTCCATTAGTTGTAATTATACCTCCTAGTCTCCTATATATACCAAGGAGACATTTTCATTTGGAATCATCTTGTACTTGAACATTTATGTGGGGTAAAATGAGGTTTTTCTATGCTATATTGATATTTGGTTAATAGAAAGCATGATGATAACAAGGAAAAAATAGTGTATGACACATGGATATCATCATCCATGCACCATGACATCTTAGTTTGATTTCGACGTCAACAAAAATAGACATTTTACAAAACTGTCTCGAGCCAAAAAATTGTTTGGCCATAAAAAGAACATTTCAATTCAAAATAAAATGAAATTTTAGGGGTGTGTCCATAGTGATGAGGTCTACAATAATTCCAGTGAGGGGCACTATCTAATTCTGCCTAAAATTTCTAAAAATGAAAATTAGTGACTTTTGAATAACTATGTCGTGTTTAGTAATCGAGGCTCAAATGAAGGTGAAATTTTTATAGGCAGCTCAATAAGAAGGCATGGATATACCCATTTGGTATCTTGGAAAATTTAAAAATGGGTTGGTGTGGGGATACTCAAACAAGGAAAAGTCCACTATTCTTGGGTGTGTTTTAGGGATTTTTGAAAACTTCATAGGAGGAAAAGGGACCTCATATCTCCAATCTAAACAATTTTATTTATTCGACATTTTTTCTACATATCAATTTGAACAAATTTGTCTTTTTATCTGTAAACTGTCGTGAATATTCCAATGGAACAATTCATCATAATACATCTAATAAAATACTAAAATATTTACTGTTAAGGTTAATTTCCTTTAGATATCTAGAATATTTGGTTACTAATAAAATAGATAAAACGTAGAAAAATTAGAGAACAATAAAAAACATCCACACCATCCACAAACAAACTCAAGATATGACCTGGGAAACACAATATGAGAGAAAACCCAGCTAAAAGGTGAGGTTTCTCTGCTCTCTTTTCTTTGGTAAAGAAATGATTCAAGAACAAATAAAGAGGCACTCTCTATGGAGTTGTCTTTGACATGTGGCCTATATGGTTGCTACAAAATCTCTCCTCCTCTATTATGTTCACATAAATCCACTCTCAGATTTTTTTCTCAGTTATGGAACAATATACAATGCAAAAGAATGGAACCCCTTCTCCTCTTAGTGGCTTGGTATTTAACATAGCATGATATCCATCTAGGGATAGGTTTTTGACTTATCAATCTTCAATTGTGATAAGGTTTTGGACCTTCTAGAATGTTCTTAGAAAATCCACTATGTGGCTAGCCCCACATGTATAAGTAATGGAGGTTTATGTGTCATCCACTCGCACCATGGTGATCAATATGGTAGGTGATGCAGGAGCATCTCTCCACCTCAACAACGCGCCATCTAGACAACACATCAAAGCGCGCATTCAATGGAGGAGAGAGACACCAACCCTCATTTTAAAATTCAAATTGTAATTAAATGAAATTAAATGTGTAAGGCTGGAAGAGCCAGGCCGATGCCTTTTTGTAGGCTGTAGATAGTGTTGACTTTAATGGCTGATAGAATGATGAAGATCTAGATCTGATCCAGACTAGACAACCATTGAATGTATTTCAATGTAAATTAATGAGAGTAGGTAGCTTGGAGGGAAAGGATCGAGGATCCCCACTTTTGTAAAAAATTATCTTTGTATCTACATTCATTAGGAATATTAGATTATATTAGAGGAGGAAAGAAAAGAGCCGAGACTCTGTTGCAGTCCGAGCTTTGTACACATTGTAACAGACATTCTGAGATAATACAAAGAAAATTTTTTCCTGCATGAGATTCTTTATGTGCATTTGATGAATGTCTTTTATGTGTTTATGCATTTATGTTATAGATATATGATAGGTTCCATCTACAGGTTATAGACATAATTTATTATCTGTGGTTTTTTTTATTTCAGTTTGGGTTCTTTGTGGCTTAATGCAAGGGGTTACATGACAAAGTGATGAGGACTCTATGAGCCAATGCAAAGAGTGCACATCTGAGTTCTATGTTGAATTTAGGCAAAGAAGTGCTAGGAGGGTATACAAGAAGGATTTTAAACTCAAAGGAGAACCTCAAGGTTATTGAACACCTTTGAGGAAAGACTGTGTAGAGAAGGGCACAGAGAGAAGACAAAATTGCTGAGGATTATGTGAATCTCTACCAGGTGGGAATTGAGCATGTGCAAGGAGTGCATGAAGGAACTTTGTTTCGAGTTTTGTGAGAAGAGAAGTGCCCAGGAGAAGAAACTTACATAGTTACTGAATACTTTGTCGTCTCAACAAGGAGTGTTTGTGCATAAGTTTCCAAGAGGGAACTTATATCCCTTCAAGGAGTGAAAGGGTTGTTACAGATTTGCTGAAAAATTTGGAGGAAGACCTATGCAAGGGGTGCACTAGGACAACACTCGAACGAAGTGTTTAAATATAGCTATTTGAAGACCAATCAAAGTGCAAGGAGTTCTCATAGAGAGAACTTGTTTCAATTTCACAAGCTTGGGAGGAATACTACCTTTGCATACAAAGTTTTTGTACAAAGAAGCAGAAGGTCGAGACACTTTGAGGTCCAAGCCACAGACAAAGATCAAAAGAGATAGCACAAGGAGTGTGGAAGAGTGGACTTATTCCAAGTCCCAAAGCTCAGGAGAGACAACATATTTAGAACACAAGTGAGACCAAAGTCATCGGGCTCACAGAGGAGATAAAAGGTGGAAACCTTTGAAACATTGGAAATCTTCAAAGTTAGGAATAAATTGAAAGCTTAGGAGGAGGAGCATCGACATCCATTAGATCAGCTGCAGAGGAGGAGAGATGGAACATTGAATCTTATGTCCATACAAGAGAAGATCATGCAAAAGGAAACAGATCTCAGCCGTAGGATCTGGGAGCACATGGACCAATAGCGTTGGATCTAGGGAATGTGCATAATGTTTAAACCAGTTGGAGTTGCACAAAAGAGTGGATATCGTGATGCGCACCAAAATCATTGGGACTGTTCATCGTCATAGGACACGTGGCAGAAGACTAGTGTTTCACTGACTTGCACATTAGAGAATTCAAAGGGAAGAAATCTAAGAATTCCCAAGGTTCGAACTCACGAAAGGATATAAGCCGTCAGATCATGAGAGAGATGTGACTGTTTATCTAGTTCAACAGTTTTTGAAAGTTCGGGGATCGGACTTTAGAGAAAGATTGGCCCCAGGTCATGGTGAATGGTCACATGAGTGGAGATAAGGAAAGGAGATAACATATGTTGAGCCCTTTTTGGAGTTTAGGGAATTGGAGGAGTTGGGGTGACTCACAGTAGGAATCCTGAAATCGTGAAACTTGAAGAACCATTTGGGTTAAGTTAGTAGTCACGTCGGTGGTCAAGTGGAGTGGGGGTTCACGCCTAGAGATTGTTCGTGCGAGCGTAAATACTAGAAGGACCTGTGGTTTTATATACATTGAAGGTTCCAGTGGGAACTAAAGAGCCATTTAGGCTCAAAGGAATACGAAGATCCATAGAACAGGAGGTCAACAGACCCTACTGAGGTGGGGTAATGCATCAAGTAGTATGAAATATTGTACATAATTGATTTTTGTAGGCTGAGGAGAGAAGACACTAAAGAGGAGATAGTCTGATACGATCAAGTGGTATCGGAGTGATAATTTTCATCTGCATATTTCCGACAGAAGAGAAGAATAATACAGAGTGTTGATGCTCTATGGTGATTGTTTGCAAGTGTGAAACAATAAGAGACAACCAGGAGAGTTTTAGGAAAAGATGGAGATGCTCGCAGTTGCAGAGTAAACAACAAAATTTCCAGGAGGGCAGGTGGAGAAAGATAAGGATGGCTACTGAAGGCCAAAGGAGTGGTCAAGGCAAAGACCACTAGCAGAAAAGAAAGGCTGAGATGGACCAAGATCTAAGTGAGATGAGAGCATAGATGGATAATCTTGCACTTAAAATGCAACAGGATGCAAAGGTGCATTAGGTGTATGAGTGGCTCATGAAGAAGAAGGTGAAGTGGTACATTCAGAAATTGTTGGCGAGACGACGACAAAGGCTATTGAGAATGTGGATGAGGCATGTTTAAATCCTTAGAGACACAGAGGAAGTGGTTCATATATGTGAGCCAGAAGTTGGGAAGAGTATCAGTGATGATGAGGAGAAGGGATCATAGAAAGATCTCAGAAACTTCCAGGTGGGCAATAAAATGAGATCAGTGGATGATCTCAAAGATTGCCAGGTGGGAAGTGAAGAAAGTTCAGGCTGCCAGGTGGGCAATGAGATGGGATCATTGTAGGACCTCAGAGACTTCTAGGAGAGAAGAAGAGGGATACCAATTTTCCAAGTGAGCAAGGGAGAGAAGATGAACTCAGAGGTGATTTCATATCAGAAAGGAGAGTTGATGGAAGACGATCGTAGGTGTGTTCTGATCATTGGGGGAATTCGGATATTCCCACCAAACAACCTAGTTGAGGCCACAAAATGTGTTGCAGATGCAACAAAAGAAGGACAGTTAGCAATGAATTTCATAGAGGAAGACGAAATGGAGCAGACATCATAATCTTCCCCAACAGAAGAAGAGAATGCAGATAAGATGCTCACTCCATGGGAGAAGGAGTTAGAGATGCTGGAGGATTGGTTGAAAAATCCAGAACCAGTATATGATTGCCATGAGAAGACAATCATGAAGATCATAGGAGAAGGTAATTCAGTACAATCACTCAAAAATTTCATCCAGGAAGATGAAAAAATGATGACTACAACACTGAGACCTGCAACAAAAGATGAATCAAAATTCCAGTCTGGGGAGCAGCTGGACGAAGCTGGAAATATACCAGCAAAAGGAGAAATGGTAGAAGCTAATCTTTCAGAGGAGGTGACTGAGTAGCAGTTCATTCAAGAAGAGACTGTAGAATTGGAGTCTACAACAGGGTGGCAATCTAAGGCCACAAGAGATGGAAAAAATTGCAAGGGGGATCAATTTAATCTACACATTTCCAAGAAGAAGGAGATGTAGCAGAGAAGACTACATAAATAAAGCCATCCATTTGAGAATATAGAAGAGGTGATTGAAGAAATAAGAAGGATGATGTTGAAGTCAATAGAAGTAGTCAACAAAGGGATGTTGAATAGAGGATATCCTACCATAGTAGCAGGGAAGAAGCAGCAGGAACGACAACAAAACAGTGGAGCAGATGAACAACTCCAATGAACATTTTGGGATCCAAGTGGATTTCAACATAGCTGGGGAGCTCATGATTTTTTCACAGCAGTGGAGTATGATGCAGGAGTATTTCTCCACCTCAACAATGCGCGAGCTAGACAACACATCAAAGCATGCATTCAATGGAGGAGAGAGATGCCAACCCTCATTTTAAAATTCAAATTGTAATTAAATGTAATTAAATGTATAAGGCTGGAAGATACAGGTCGATGCCTTTGTGTAGGATGTAGATAAAGTCTCCTTTAATGGCTGACAGGTTGATGAATATCTAGATCTGATCCAGACTAGACAACCATTGAATGTAATTCAAAGTAAAATTATGAGAGTAGGTAGCTTGGAGGGAAAGGTTTGAGGAGCCCCTCTTTTGTAAAAAATGATCTTGGTATATAGATTCATTAGGTAGATTACATTATGTTATAGGAGAAAAGAAAATATCCGAGACTTTTTTGCAATCTGAGATTTGTACACATTGTAACAAGCATTCTGAGATAAATACAAAGAGCAGTTTTTCTTGCATGAGATTCATTGTGTGTGTTTGTGCATTTGATGAATGTATTTTATGTGTTTATGTATTTATGTTGTAGATGTATGATAGGTTCCATCTGCAGGTTATAGACATAAATTGTTATCTGTTGGTTTTTTTATTTTAGTCTGGTTTCTTTCTGGCTTAATGCAAGGGGTTGCATGACATAGTGTTGAGGACTCTATGAGCCAGTACAAAGATTGCACATCTGATTTCTATGTTCAATTTAGACAAAAATGTGCAAGGAGGGTACATTAGAGGGATCGTAAACTCAAAGGGGAACCTCAAGGTTATTGAATAGCTTGGAGGAAATATTGTGTAGAGGAGGGCACAGAGAGAAGATAAAATTGTTGAGGATTCTGTGAAGATCTGCCAGGTGGGCATTGAGCATGTGCAAGGAGTGCATGAAGGAACTTTGTTTCGAGTTCTTTGAGAAGAGAAGTGTCTAGGAGAAGACACTTATAGATTTACTGAATACTCTGTCGACTTAGCAAGGAGTGATTGAGCATAAGTTTCCAAGAGGGCACTTATATCCCTTCAAGGAGTGAAAGGGTTGTTACAGAGTTGTTGAACACTCTAGAGGAACACATCTGTAAGGGGTGCACCAGGACAACACTCAAACAAAGTGTTGAAATATTTCCAGTTGAATTCCAGTCAAAGCGCAAGGATTTCATGCAAAGAGAACTTGTTTCAAGTTCATAAGCTTGGGAGGAATAGTACCTTTGTGTACAAAGTTTCTATATAAATAAGAAGAAGGCCGAGACATTTCAATGTCCAAGCCACAAACAAATCTCAGAAGAGATAACACAAGGAGTGTGCAAGAGTGCACTTATTCCAAGTCCCAAAGCTCAGGAGAGACAATGTCCTTAGAACATAGATGAGACCAAATTCATCGAGCTCGTAGAGGAGATCAAAGGTAGAAACCTTTGAAATGTTGGAAATCTTCCAAGTCAGGAAGAAATTGAAAGCTCAGGAGGAGGAGTGAAGACAACCATTAGATTAGTTGCAGAGGAGGAGAGCTAGATCATTGAATCTTACATCTAGACAAGAGAAGATCACACAAAAGGAAACATATCTCAGCTGTAGGATCTGGGAGCGTGTGGACCAACAACGTTGGATCAAGGGAATGTGTATAAGGTTTAAACCCATTGGATTTGCACAGGAGAGTGGATATTGTGATACACAAAGTCCCAAAATCATTGGGACCATCCATCGTTAGAGGACAGGTGGCAGCACACCAGTGGTTCGTTGACTCACACATCAGAGAAGTCAAAGGGAAGAATTCTAAGAATTCGCGAGATCTGAATTCGCAAAAGGATATAAGTCGTTAGATCATGAGAGAGACGTGACCGTTGATCTGGGTCAGCATATGTCAGAAGTTTGGGGATTGGAATTTAGAGCACAACATCAGTCTACATTCCGACTTCGTGAGTTGCGAAGTCCTGAAGCACTCGGAGGATTTGCCCCAGGTCGTGGTGAATGGTCACATGAGTGGAGATAATTAAAGGATATAGAATCTATTGAGACCTTTTCAGAGTTTTGGGAATTGGAGGAGTCGGGGTGACTCACAGCAGGAATCCCTAAATATCTAAACCCGAAGTCATGAAACTTAAAGAACCATTTGGGTTAAGTCAGTGGTCATGTTGGTGGTCACATGGAGCGGGGGTTCGTGCCTAGTTCTTGTTCATGCCGGCATAATTCCTAGAAGGACCTGTGGTTTTATATGCATTGAAGGTTCCAGTGGGAAATAAAGAGCCATGTCGGCTCAGAGGAATACAAAGATCCATATAATGGGAGGTCAACAGACTCTGCTGAGGTGGGGTGTTGCATCAGTAGGTCAACTTGAAGGACACATAACTTTCTCATATGAACTCTGATTGATGAATGATATGCATTGTTGGAAAGGTATCAACATGTAAAGTTTATATTATTCCTCCATAGTAAGGGTTGTACCAAAAATAGTTCATTTGATGCCTCAAAATGGCTCTGAAATATTTCTGAATGGATTTTGGACCCAAATTTTCAAATTTGGACCAACCATTGAAATGGCACTGCAAGTTGATTTGTCCAATGTTTCCACCCAAAAAGTAGTGAGATAGATGAAAAATAATATAATGATCCAATATGGATCATCTTGAGACAAATTTTCCTAGTTTCACTCCATTTGGGAGATATCCAGTTTTGGCTAAAATTTCCAAGTCTAGAGAAAGTGTAAAAGAAAAAATTCGTCCATTCCATATTTACACAGTAATTGATTGGAGCATCAAATTATGAATCTGAAAGATTTTGTATGTTAAAAGTAATAAATACTATTTTTCTTGATATAAATGTGTTTCTGGTTCCTAATGGATTTTCTTCTATAGGTGGAATAAAATGGTCTCTCAGAAAATATGCATTAGTAAAAACAGGTCAGAATGAGTAGAAAATGCAAACTTCAGAAGGCTATAAATTCTAGCTCAAAACTCAGAATGAGGAAAGAGTATAGTTTTTGGAAGGATAATCAAAGGAAAATTTATATAAAATTTTATAATTAGATTCCAATGCATCCATACCTCTCATGGATTTATTTGAAGAATGAAGTCTAATCCAATTAATGAAATATTTTACAATATGCATGATTCCAACAATAATTGTTACAAAATTAGAGATATGAGAAAGCATATCTAATTCCTACATGGAATAGATATATGGATAATTCCCAAGGATATTGAAACCATGAGGATGATCCAATTGGACATCATTGGTCTCCCTCCTCTTCCACTGACTCAACAGTTCTCTATTTTCTTGGTGATTTTTCTATGGTTTTTAGGTCCCAAACTTCTGGGGTCATTTTGAGGTCCTAAACAATGTTTTTTTGAAATTTTGGGGGACAAGAGTTTCCCTGGAATTCCCTGACCCCAACAAAAAGTTGTAATCCTTGGATATTTTTTTCCAACGAGCTATCATGTGCCCCAAATGGATATTGTATGAAAAGCTTGCACCCTTAGGAAGTTGATGTATCAATTAACCACTTCAGTACCCACAATACTTTTGGTATTTCATATTCTAGAGTTAGGGTTTTGATGTTTAGGTTTTTTTACTCTTTGTCTTTTAGGATTAATGATAAAAGGTCCTTTTTGACCTCTTTGTAATCATCCTTTTATGAATGAGCATATCCGACATCTCTTTCTCTTTGGAGATAAGCTATTGTCATTCTAGTTGGTTTGTGTTCTACAATATTTTGTTGTTTTATTCATTAATAGAAGTTGGGTTCAATGTATTTCTATGTTCTCTACCATAGTTTTGTTTGTATCTCATTTTGTTCTCAATATAATCCATATCGGTGGTATCAGAGCAATCTTCTTCTTTTTTATTTATCAATGCATTTCCCCAATGAGGTTAGGGTATAGAGAAATAGGTCTCGGGAGATATGAAAAAGAAAGATATCCTCTCAAAATGTTTCTCAAGGATCCCTTGCATGAGAATAGAACAATATGATGGACAAATTCACCCAGATCCTTCGATGATAGGAAAAACACCTTCAACAAAAAACCATTCTGGAGGTGCTACACCCTTCAAGGTACAAGTTAAATTTGGCATCCCCTTATTAGAAGGCCAGATAGATGTAGATGTTTTGAATAAATGGTTGAATTTGTTTATTACTCTATTAAAAAAAATTCTGACACTAAAAAGATCACCTTCACTCTCTTTGAATCCATCCCCCATGTCGAATATTGGTGGGAATGTTACTGGGAGAGACATAATGAAGACAAGTCTATGGAATTTAGGATAGGACCCACTTGGGAAGCCTTTGTTGATGCCCTCAAGGAGGAGTTCTACCCTATTGAAAACTATGATGACTAGTACACAATATGGACAACTTTATGTCAAGAAAGAGATGAGATGGTGCTAGATTAGACTAACATATTCCATGCATTATGATCAAATTTGGGTATCAAAGACTCTGAGAAATGCCTAGTTCTCAAGTACTGTAGTGGCCTACACAGGTACATCTAAGCAAAGATGGATTTCTTGGACATCTCCTCACTGGGAGTTGCTTATCAAGATTTGTTGTCAAAATTGAGCATAAATTTAAGCAGTGGAATAAGAGGGAGTTTGGGTCTACAAGTATGCAACAACAAAAGCATGGAAAAGGTGGCTTGAAATAACAAAACAAAGGAAAGAGAAAGGAATACCAACCTCAATATATCCATTCCAAGCCATACAAAAATAAGGGTAACAAGAAGATGAAGAAGGAAATTGCAAAGTGGTGTGAGTTCCACAAAATCCCATATCACAAAACTGATGAATTTCTCTCAAAATAGTCATTTTTGGTCGAGCTTAAATAAAAAAAAATTGGACTCCCACTCAGAGTTTGATTTGAAGCATGATAAGGGAAAGTGGATTGTTGATGAGGAACTTAGTGTTTCCATCACAACTGCAAAGATCCAACTAGACAAGTAAGAGGAACTTGAGGAAGGGGAGTGGCTCTTCCATTCACATATGTGGGTGAAGGGAGCTATTGATGAAAAGGAATGGATGTCCTTATATAAAAAAAAAATCTATCGTGTTTGGCTAAGGCAATATAGGTGGTATTATTACCCTATGTTTATATCCTTTGAAAAAATATCAACTAGTCATCAAGCAATATGTACTTGGGGATAATGCTACTTTTATGTGTTTTTTTTTTTATCAAATAAAAATAAAAATATGTTTGTAACATAAATATTTATATTAGATTTAAGAAAATGATTAGAATACAAAGAGAGAGTTCAAGCAGGGGGAGTATCCCCGAGGCGAGAACTACCCTTTTCCATTGATTTCAAATGGGGAGAGATAGTCATGACATTGATGTGGTGATATGAGCATTGATGATGAGTGATAATCATAGAGGGAGCATGAGCATTTCCATGTCCAAGTATTGCTATCAATGATTGATGTTGACATCAATGTTGGTGTTTCCATCAATGCCAAAGGGGAAGATTTTTGTACTATGTTGGCATTTATGTCAAAGGATTGATTTCAAAGGGTTGATGTCAAGTATTGTCATCGTGATGTGTTTGTATCATTGATATATTGATTATTGGTTATATGATCATTGATGTAATTGTTTTCAAAAGGTTGATGTCAAGTGGTGTAATAATGATGTGTTGATATTAAAGGGACTAGTATCATTGATGTCATGTCATGGTTGATAAGAAGAACCAAATGGATAAACTCCAAAGTGGTCCCCTTATGGTGAAATCCCTCACGAGAAGACACTCTTGGATAAAGTTCTCAAAGTGGTCCCCTTATGGTGAAATCCCTCATCGGAAGACGCTTTGTGAATTACAAATGGTTAGGTGGTTGAGTATCCCAACAATGTGGTTATGTAACCCAAGTTTGATTGAGGAATAATGTAATGAATATTAGTGAATTTGCAGGAGAAACTATTCCACATGGATACTATATGTCATGCAATTTCCATTTATATGTGGAACGTCACATAACTCCTCACATCTAGAGAGTTATGGCCATGTGAAGTTGGAGAACCCTCATGATTTATCTAGAAGCCCCTAGAAGGTCAACAAGAGGTCAAATATTCTAGAAATTATTCAAGAAGATTCATATTCAATGTGGTTGCAAGGAGAAATTAATTAAATAATAAAGTTGACAAGGTGGCTAAGTGGACAAAGTGGCTAAATGGAAAAAGTGGTTAAGTGTACAAAGTGACTAACTAGACAAAGTTGGTTAAGTGGAAAAAGTGGCTAAGTGGACAAAGTGGTTAAGTAGCTAAGTGGACAAAGTGGCTAAGTGGACAAAGTGGTTAAGTGGATACTTCTAGAGGAAGCTACTTGGAGAGTATAAATAAGAGAGAAAGGGTCTTCCATTAGTACTCCATTGAGCATATTAAATATCTACAAGTGATTGAGGTAACCAAAGGAGATCTAAGGAAAATTTCAGAGGGAAGGTGAAGTAAAAAAGGTCAAAATTCAAGGGAGGGTAAAGTCTTTTGATGATTCTTTCTATGTGTGGCTAGTGTGTCCAACAATTGGTATTAGAGAAGGCCTTCACTATAATCCTTACACACTTGAAGGAGATCTATGGACACACAAATGGATGAACATGTAGATGAAGTTTTATTCTTTGATGAGATAGATTATTCAACATGGAGAATAAATATGAAAGGGTACTTGAAGTCAAAAGGAGAAGGTGTTTGGAACATGGTTGTTGGTGGATCAGTTCCCTTAAATAATTAGTCAAAAGGTGTATCCCAAAAGGAAGCAAAGAAGAACAATATAGTAGCAGTTAAGACCATTTTAAATGGACTCTTAGATTTTGTCAAATAAATCATAGGACCACATTCCCCTGCTAAGGACCCATGGATGAAGCTAGAGAAGGTATATCAAGACAAAATAAAATACGATTCCATCAAGGACAATGAAGGTAAAGACTCTCCAAAATCCTCTGATAGAAATAATTCTAAGTGTGATGATGTTGAATGTTTTCCTACAAATGAAGAAGAAGATCTAGAAGTAGTTTGTGTAGAATCAGCTGACATTTAACTTATAGATAAAGAAGAATATTTGTTGTTTCATGAAGATAAAGTTTTTTATTATTTAGAAAAATATGAACGTGATCATTATTCTTTTAAGTATCTTGAATATTACATCAAGGAAACCCTAGAAAAGTACAAAAGGATTACCATGACACTTAAACAAATTCTCAAGAAACAAGAAGAAAGTGAAACTAAGCAAGGCACCCAATTAGAAGAAAAAGAAGAAGAGATCAAGAGGCTACAGATTGAAATAATTAGTCAAGCATAAGAAAATAAGAAGGTAGATGATGAGCTTAGAAAAATCCTTGAATTCAATGTCAATCTAAAGACTCGAATTGAAGAAGCCAAAAGGATGGAGGAACTATTTATGAATCAAGTAAATGAAAAGGAATATTCGTGCCATAAGTTGGAAATTGAAGTTGTTGATATCAGAAAGAAAGTAGAGATGTCAAACACTCACATCAATTTCATGAACAATTCAAAAATTATGGATGAAATCCTAGATAGCCAAAGATCTCCAAATGATAAATCGGGTCTTGGATACAACAAGGAAGTTTCTCACTTTGAAGCTAGCACTTCTAAGAAGCATGACGTAAGTCCTCCATTCTCAAAAAGTAGAAGAAAAGATGAAATTCAAGAACCTACACAAAGAAAGGAAACCTTTAGAAGAACAGAGCAAATAAGACATCAAGAATCCATATTTACACCCCAAAGCAAATTTAGAAGAGAGACACCTTCAAGATGGACACCAAAGCAAAGGTATGAACAATGTTTTTCATGGTCATTTCTTCTCATGTAATGAATATGGTCACAAAGATTTGGATTGCAGACATTATGCAAGGAGAGATGTTGGAATACACCATAACATCCTAAGATTTTGGAGATGTAATCAAGTGGGACACATTGTTGCTCATTGTCACACCATGAGATGTCACAGATGCAATGGGTTTGGCCACAAAGCTTAGGATTGTTGGAATTCAAGGAGACAGTCAATGAGGAGTGATTCATATATCATGGAAATAAGAGCACATGTAACTTGGAAGGAAGACAATGTTGAAAGGATGTAATCTTAGATTAGAAGTACATAGAAATCATGACACTCTCAGAAGTGGATGAAGAAGATTGAACAACTAGACATGAATGAAGGAATAAGAATAAATAAATCTTCACTCTTTTTAAAACATATGAGAGCTCCTGTGGGATACGTCGCATACATATGTGAGGTGACCTATAGAAAGGTCACATACATACACAATATGTTTCTGGAATAGGTTGTGTAACTGTGGAAAAATCCTCAAGAAGAGGAGTGTACAGATGAGTTGCATCATGGTTTGATGGTATAACTTTGTTTTGCGGGGTCTAACATGGTTTGTTGCAGGTTTTCACGATTATATATTTTCTTTGGTATATGATGTATGGTATGATATAGTTGAGATGCTTGGTTAATATATTGATGGTTGATATACATGGTTGTGGCACTTGGTTCATGGTAGAGGCATATCATGAGTGATATGACACTTGTTTGAGGCACATGGTTGGCATGTTGGTAGAGGCATGTGGTTGGTACACAGTTGCCACATGTTCTTGGCATATGGTTGATACACTCCATTGATGATATCTTATGGTATATTGTATGGTATTGATGTACATGGGTTTTGTACATGGTTGGCACACAGTGTGGCACAAGATGTACATGGTTGATGTTTTGTTCATGATTCTCTATTCATTGTTGACATATATTTTTCTTCATGATGTATGGTATGGCATGACTTTGATGCATGGAAAGGTCCAAGGATAATCATAGGAAGAGAATATCATTCTTGATTAGTCGATCTATGTTCTGGTTGAGTAGTATCATTTTCAATAGAAGCAGATTGCAGTGGTACCATATTGTTGATCTTGCCGAGAATATAGAGGGAGACATACCCACAGTGGGAGTTATTCTTATTCCCATGATTGGTTGCAACAACATGATTCTAGGAGGAGATATGAATGGAGGTCATGCCAGTAGAATTACATTAGAGTGATGTCCCTTGTCCAAAGGGGAGGAATCATTTAGAAGAATCTCAAAGGAATCTAGACAGGGGGAGCATCCCTAGTGAGAGAACTACCCTTTTCCATTGATGTCAAAGGAGGAGAGATAGTCACATTTATGTGGTCATATGAACATTGATGAGGAGCGATGATCATAGAGGGAGCATGATAATTTCCATGTCCAAGTGTTTCTATCAATGATTGGTGTTGACATCAATGTTAGTGTTTACATCAATGCCAAAGGGGGAGATTTTTGTACTATGTTGTCATTGATGTCAAGTATTGTCATAGTGTTGTGTTTATGTCATTAATATATTTATTATTGGTTATATGTTCATTGATGTAATTATTGTCAAATGGTGTCATAATGATGAGTTGATATTAAAGGGAGTTGTATCATTAATGGCATGTCATGGTTGATAGTGAGAAAAAAATGGATAAACTCAAAGTGGCCCCCGTATGGTGAAATTCCTCAGGGGAAGACACTCTTGGATAAATTTCTCAAATTGGTCCTCTTATGGCGAAATCCCTCATGGGAAGATGCTTTGTGAATTCCAAATGGTTAGGTGGTTGAGTAACCCAACACTATTTGATTTAGGAATAATGTAATGAAGATCAATGAATTTGTAAGAGAAACTATTCCATATGGATATTAAATGTCATGACATTTCCAGTGATATCTAGAATGCTAAATAAATCCTCACGGTTAGAGAGTTATGGCCATGTGAAGTTGGATAACCCTCATGAGTTTTCTAGAATCACCTAGAAGGTCAACAAGAAGTCAATTATTCTAGAAAGTCTTCAAGAAGATTTCTAGTCAATGTAGTTGCAAGGAGAAACTAATTAAATAATAAAGTTGACAAAGTGGTTAGGTGGACAAAGTGTCTATGTGGAAAAAGTTGTTAAGTGGACAAAGTGGCTAAGTGGACAAAGTTGGTTAAGTGGACAAAGTGGATAATTGGACAAAGTGGCTAAGTGGACAAAGTGGTTAAGTGGATACATATAGAGGAAGCTACTTGGAGAGTGTAAATAAGAGAGAAATGGTCTCCCATTAGTAACCCATTGAGAATATTGAATATCTAAAAGTGACTGAGGTTGTTGGATTACTGAGAGGTGGGGTGAATCAGTAATAGAGAAATCTAATCCTTTTTAACCATATACTACAAGTGTTATATCAATTTAGCATTATCATCCAATATTTGCAGAGTAAATAAACAATGAACAAATAAAAAATCATACACATACACAGTACACCAGTGTTTTTACATGGAAACCCAAAGAGGGAGAAAAACATAGAATGATTTTTCTTATCGGTCTTGAATAATTACATTCATTGGAAGCACCAACTTCCTTTGTTTTCTAGCTGCAACTGGAAGGAGGCTCCAACCCCCTAGTTTCTTAGGATACAACCTAAGGGAAGCTCCAACTCCCCAATTATCTGGCTACAACCAGAAGGAGTCTACATCCCTCTATGTTCTCTGGCTATAACTGGAAGGTGGCTACAACCACCTATCCTTTCCCCATCCAAACGCCCTAACGTATAAGTAGAATGATGTAACCACTGTCACACTATCACTAGGAGATATACTACTGTAAATCTATACCAATAAACCTACACCAAACAACATGTACCAATAACCTAAACCATGCATTAACCTGTACCTCAACCTGCAAACCTTCCTTAACTTTAACAACAAGAGAGTAACATTTTCATCAAACTTTACTTTAGTCTCACATGACTAGTTTTGGATTAGTCAACAACCCTAACTTGAAATAATCATAACTATGTAACTATAATGAATAAAGATCTGAAAATAATACACAATTTTCTTCAATGTGTTTTATGCAATTCCTCTAGGTTTCACTACTTGGAACCTCTCAAAAAAGGAGTTATAGAAAAAATGGCATACCTTGTTGAATTATGGCTTATTCTAGAGAGCAAACTTGTAGAGTGTGCCCCACACAGAATGCGTTTTGTATGGATCTGAAAATTTTACATAGAATACTACAGACTATACTCTAACCAAAACATTTGGTATTACTGAATTTGGATATTTTATGAAGAATTTATGACATTTTTAACCGAAACACATCTTTTATACTAGTTTCAGGACTAGCCACAAACCCTATTTTCCATGATGTGTAACTCCAAAAATACAATGACCTGTAAGCTGAAATGTGTACCACAACTACTTGGATATGTTTCCTAAATGGCCTCCCAATTTCACATTCTGAATCATTCTAGAAAAAATGTTATTACGAAAATTGTGAGATGACCTGTAAATAACATACCTTAGAAAGCATCATCAAAAGAATTTATCCTCCCTTGAATTTCGACCGTCTTTACTTCACCTTCCCTATGAAATTCCGCTTAGATATCCTTTGGTTACCTCAGTCACCTGTAGATATTCAATATTCTCAAGTGTGATTAAAATGAGAGAGCCTTGCCTCTTATTTATACTCTCCAAGTAGCTTCCTTAGAAGCATCTTCTAGGCCACTTTGTCCACATAGCCACCTTGTCCACATAGTCACCTATGTCCAACTTTGCCCAATTTTCCACTTGTCCATGTATCCAATAGCCACTTGACAACTTAAACCATTTTCCTCATTTTAGGGTTAACCTTCTTATAACCACTTTCCATAATTAGAAAGTTCTCTATTTACTTTATTATTTAAATAATCCTCCTTGACTTTGTCATTTCACTTTATTATTTAAATAATCCTCTTTGATTTTATCACTTCACTTTATTATTTAAATAATCCTCTTTGACTTTGTCACTTCACTTTATTATTTAAATAATCCCCTTTGACTTTGTCACTTCACTTTATTATTTAAATAATTTATTCTTTGCAAACACTTTAACTTCTTTGACATTTTGGGGTTTCAAGCCAATCATATGAGGGTCCTTCAACTTCGTAAGGCCATAACTCTCAAACCGTGAGGAGTTATGTGACTTTCCACGTACCACTGAAAATGGCATGACATGTAATATTCATCTAGAATAGTCTTACCTACAAATATATAAAAATAATACCATTATACATCAAACAAACTTGGGTCCATTACCCAAACCTTTGTGCTACCGAAATTTATTCAAAGGTTGACATCAATGACAACCAACCCAATTAATCAACAATATCCCCCTTTGGCATTGATGTCAACACTCTGATGCAATATTGAAATCATATCACTCATGCTCCCCTTGGAACCATGCATGCATCTCTGTGACCAACGCTCCCCCTGGAACCATGCCTCTATCTTCTGCATTTGATAAATCTCTCCCCCTTTGTCATCAATGGAAAATGTATCTTTCCATTCGGGGATGCTCCCCCTAACTGACTCATCTGATCTCCCAACCTACATTGTCCTCTTTATGGTTCTTCCTCGTGTACGTCTAATATATATAAGATAAGCATTCAAAAGCATTCATTTTGGAGTAGAAGTAACTCTGAGTCTCTGGCGAAGATACTCAAAGCCTTCTCGTGGAAGCGGTTTTGTAAAGATGTCTACCACTTGTTATTTTATGCCCACATATTCAAGTCTAATGTTATTTTATGCAACCTATTCCCATAGAAAGTGATACTTGATTGGAATGTGCTTCGTCTTGGAGTGCATCATCAGTTTCTTTGATATACTGATGGTGCTTGTATTATCACAATAGATTGGAATGGGCTCATCATAGTCAACCTGTATATCTGTTAGAGTTTGTTTCATCCATAGAACCTATGTACAACATACTACTGCTACAATATACTATGCCTCAGATGTAGATAAATATATTTATGATTGTTTCTTTCTTAACCATGATACTAAACACTCACCCAAGTAGAACGCTGCTCCACTGGTGCTTCGTCGGTCATCAATGCAACCTGCCCAATTTGCATCTATGTAGACAATAAGTAATAGATCATTTCCTTTTGGATACCATAATACAAACCCTTATGTTCCTTTGAGATATCTAAAAATCCTCTTCACTTCTAATACTTGTGATTCCTTTGGTGTTGCTTGAAATCATGCCACCTATCCAACTGCCTAGATTACATATTGTATGGATATTGTCACATATAGTAGGCCACCAATCATTGACATGTATTTTCTTTTATCTGTAGACTTTGAATTATCATCTTTTCTCAACTTGCAACTGGTTTGCATGGGAGTGATAACTAGTTTACAATCTTCCATTCTGAACCTCTTTGACATTTCTCCGATATACTTGGTTTGAGAAATAAAAATTCTTTGGTTTCTTTGACGTATATGAAGACTTAGAAAGAAGGATAGTTCTCCAAGTAATGACATTTCAAATTCATTCTTCATTTCCTTAGCAAATTTTTGGCTTAACCTGTCATCAGTACTTCCAAAAATAATATCATCAACATAAACTTCAATTAATAAAATACTATCTTGAGTTACCTTGATGTAGAGATTGATGTCTACACTTCCTTTTCTGAACCCTTCTTGTTGTAGATATTTATCTAGTCTGGAGTACCATGCTCTAGGATTCTGTTTTAGACCATACAAGGCCTTCTTTAATTTACACACATAGTCTGCATTCTCTCACAACTGAAATCCTTCTGGTTGTTCAATGTAGACTTCTTCTTCAATTTCCCCATTCAAAAAAGATGATTCTACATCCATCTAATACACTTTAATATTTTTGGAGCATGCATAAGATAAAAGCAATCAGATTTCTTCCATTCTGGCAACTGGGGAAAATTTCTCTTCAAAGTTGATTCCTTCAACTTGTGAATATCCTTTACATACCAATCTAGATTTGTTCCTTGTAACCTGTCCATATTCATTCAATTTATTCTTGTATACCCACTTTGTGTTGATCACATTCTTATCCTTTGGTCTTGGAACCAATTCCCAAGTGTCAGTTTTCTGTATTTGATCCAATTCTTCATCCATGGCCTTATTCAAAAGTTCATCATTGCTAGCGACTTCAAAATAGGTTGGCTCACTCGTAGATGAGAGTGCTATGTTTGTTTGTTCTGGTGAACAGATTCTGCTTCTAGTCTCAACTCCTACATCTTTGTTTCCGATAATTTGATCTAAAGGATGATTCTTTTGTACTCTTCTGATAGTTGTATTTGGAGGCACTTGTTGAACTTTCTCTTCTACTTTTTTCAGATCCTCTTCATCTTCCCCTTCTACTTCCTTTTTATCTTCTTCTTTTTATTCGTAAAGTTTTTCCATTGATTCATTTTCTTCTTCCTTTAATTTGTGTCTACATGTTTCATCATTTGTTACATGGATGCTTTCCACAACTTTATGTTAGGATATTTAGACACTTAGGAGTTAGTTAAGATCTACTTGGTCTATTGTGTCATTAGGTAAAAGTTTTTTTTCTAGTGTGCTTCTTTAGTATGCATTAGTATGCATTTGTAGTTAGGAAATCTGACGGTCACGATATGTTCCCGACCTAGAGTGATCCGACGGTTCATACTCTCCTCGATATTAATGACCATTGATCCATGGATTAACACCTGATTGGTCCATGATCTTTATTTAAAGAGCATGGAGGGTCATTTATCGATGATTGATTGTGAAAAAATCTCTTGTAAAATCTCTCAGTAATCTTTTTCTTTGCATTAATAAATTGCTCCAAGTGGTCACATTGGTTGGGGCCATGGATGTTTCCCCGTAGGGGTTTTACCAAGTGAAAACATCGGTGTGTTGATATTTGATCTGGTTATGTGAGTAGTTACTGAAGGTGTTATTTCTCTCTTGGAATACTTGTGTTGTTGAACATGGTATTAGAGCCTGTTTCAAGATCTTCTCCTGTTGTAGATTGAGATCGTGAAGCCAAGTTTCCTCATCTCCATTTTCTATCATTTTCGTACATTTCTGGGCTAAGATGAATGTTCCATTGTGTCTGGAGCACTTTTTTCATTTAGTAACACTTTTCATTTCACTCAAAAAGGTTTTTGTTTGTCGAATATACTACCATTACAATCAGATCTGGAGGTATAAAGTTTGAATACACATTTTTTATTTTTTTTGCAGAGAAGTATTTTGGTTTTATTTCGGTTTGGTATTTTTTTATTTCCAGGTTGCTACTCTTTTAGATATGAATGTTTTATTTTCCCTACACCCTATGCAATCTCGAAAAATCAGAAACAGATAGGAAAAGGTGCATCTTCTGGGTAAGCTAACCGAGATCTAACCCTTGTTGTCATCGAGAAGCGAAATTGTTTTCTTGTGTGAAAAGAGTTTTGTTTTAGCATGCTAACCAAGGTCGTCTTACACAACAAAAAAAACACCCCCAATCCTCCTTCTGAACATTACAATATGTTTTCTAGACTGTTTGGTTAAAAGTTTCCTTATTAAGTAAGAGGTCTTACATTATTTCGGGAATGGCTTCTTCAATGGACAAATTTTGGCAGGACAAATTTTTTCAAATCTGGAACTCGACTGTAACCAGTTTGGATTGTATGTCTTCGGTTTTAGACTAATTGTTTGGTAACTACAAACTGTGTTCTAAATGAAGTAGAAACTATCCTTTATGACTTTAACTTATATTTGATTTCTTATCTTCAACCTATGTTTCCCTGTTTGTTTTTTTCCCTACCCTTTCTTGTCGCTTGCACCTTAACTGTAGCAGGTTTTCCTCCTTCATTCACAGGAACTTATCCTCTTTGGGGATATGATATTTTCAGTGCTCTGTTTCTTTGTAGTAGGTATTTTACTGGTGGAATAATGGGTCCCATCTCCTTAAAATATTTAGAAAAAAATGTAAAGACTCTCATGAGCCCAGAGGACGAGGTTACATGGAGACAAGTGGGTTTATTTGGAAAGGAGGATGACTTGGGTAGTGGGCCTTTGTTTCACCTGAAATTTACTAATAAAATAGAATTTCCTACTGGAGAACCTGGTTGCCTTTCGTCCTTACCTCTGCACAGTACAAGAACCTTGTCTCCTGACTCACTTTCACCTGGTATCCCAGGGTTTGGACCTTTGTCGACTGCTCTCCCAGGAGTTTTAAGAGGTACTTATACTCAAGGAGAAAAATTCATTCCTCTCAACCCAAAGCCTCTGATGAACTATCGATGAGAGAAATCGAAAGCAAATAGGAAGGAAAAAAGAATGGTATTAGGGAATGATGTGGGTTTATAAGAAACCTACAGACTGGTGCTCTGTGGTTTGGCTGGTAGGATTTCTTACAATTATCTTTGTAAAGATTATCTAGAGGATTGGATAAAGAATCAGTGGCTACCTCTCATTGGTTATTCTCTTGAGGTTATCTATCTTACCAAAGGATGGCTTAGATCTATCTGCAATTCTACAGAGGATGCCACCATTTTACTGAGCGTGTTTTGGGTGTTTGGAGAAAGTAGTATACTGCTAAAATGGTGGAGGATTGCATTCAATCCAGATACTGATCACTTTCAGTTTAGGCATCTCTGGGTTCTTTTACTGGGTCTCCCTTTGTACCTTTGGAATGCAGGAACTTTGTGAGCCATTGGGGACTCCCTTGGGAAATTTGTTTCTCTGGATTCAAAGTCTCTCACTGCTCCTGTGAGGAAAATGGGTAGAGTCTTAGTAGAGATGGAAATTTAATATGGTTTACCAGAAACTATTGAGATAGAGTGGCATGGGCATAGGATTTCTTAGTCACTCGACTATCTTCGGATGCCCTTTCAATGCAATCTTTGTCTTCAAATAGGGCACCTCCGATGTGACTGTACTAGGAAGGCTGAGAATGTATCCTCTGAAGAATATGATTTATAAAGGAATCCACCTGAGTACATGGATGCAGATATTTCTATGGGCAATAAGGGTTTCTCATTAGGAGTCACTGCTACCCTGGAACAAGAGACTACTACTACTTTATCTAGTAAGTTACAAAGTTTATGCCCGTCCTTATATAAATCTCTGTCCATTTGGGAAAAGGAGACTATAAATAACTCTTTCTGGTTATCCTCCTTTACTTCTTTGACTTCTCGTAGCACTGGGAAAGATGAGGGGCCTTCTGAACCTGTTTACTTTGATCCGCCTCCTTCTCTTTCTCCTTGCATTCCTCTGACTTCTCTTTCTTGTAGTTTTCCCTTGGAGAGTTTCCCACTTGCAATATCCCATCTTCCCTCCCATCCCCTTCCATCGAGTCGGTCTTCGATTCCCTCTCCATTTAGACCTCCATGTCCTCCTTCCCCTCCTCCTGACCCTATCCGTTCTCCTTTGAATGTGCTAGGATACAGTGAGGTAGAGGAGGCAGATACAAATCTTAGTGTTTTTCTAGATACCTTAATACCCTATATTAAGAACCCCCTAGATCATGTGTCATTTCCTATCTATCTAGGAAAGGCTACCTTTGATTCTAGTGTAGAAACCAGTTCCATTTCCTCTCGTGTTCCTGGAAAAGGGGGTAAGGCCTATTATTGGTCTCTGGGTATTGGATCAAAACTTTCTCCTATCAAAACCCCTAGTTCTCATAAGAATTTGTTGGGTCACATTAAACAAGTTGATGATATCATTATCCCTTCCCCGGATAGTGGGGCCCTTAGATCAATGAAGTCATGTGCCAGGGAAAAGTGATGTTACTGCTCTCTTTGAATATTCAGGGGATAGGAGGCACCCTCAAATCTTCCTCTTTCCATAGAATTCTGGAATGAACTCGTCCTGACATATTTTTTCTTCAAGAGACTCTCTCTACTGAACAAAAATCCAGGGATTTTCTACATCTACTTCAACCTACTTGGGTGACGACTGCTGTAAATTCCATCAAGAATTATCGGGGATTACTTGCATCCTGGGATCCAAATTTATATGATTTGGTCTCCTTCCTCACTATTGGGGGTATTGTTTTAACAGGTAAATGTATTTTACTCAAATGGAGGTTTCCCTACTAAATGTGTATGGGTCGTGTCAAGATCGAAATCACTTCTAGAGTACTTTGGTTGTTAGCAGCATTCTTTCTATCAAAAATTTAATTCTGGCCAGAGACTTGAACATCATCTTATCCACATAAGAGAACTGGGGGGGCTCATTTGTACCTGGTCAAACTATTGATTTCTACAGGGAGTTATTTCTATCTAAAAATTTGATTGATATTAAGCCAACAAAATTGGTCTCAACCTGGCGTAATGGAAAATCTGGTCATGATGCTATTGCCAGAAGACTTGAAAGGTGTTTAATTTCTGAAGGTTTTTTGTCGAATACAAGCTTATCTAGATCATGGGTGGAGTATCCCTATGTTTCAGATCATGCTCCTATCCTTATTGAATTGGAGAATTCACCATTCTTCAAGGCTTTCCCATTTAAATTCAATTTTCTTTGGTTGTAGGATATAAATTTTATAAATATGGTCCATCTTGTTTTGAATGATCCTCGATTTCTATTGGAGGGTGATAAACAATTGTGACTTGTATGGGAGTTGAAATATATCAAGACTCAAACAAAAACCTGGAACAAAGAATTTAAGGCTCGTGAGAAGGCTCTCATGGACAACTTGGAAACGGAGATGAAGCAGTATTTAACAAAAAATGTTGAAAATCACATTTCTCTGGAGGAGGAAAGGAATTTGTGCTAGATGGAATTTAGCATAAATAATATTCTGCATGGTGAGGAGGAGATATGGAGAATTCGAAGCAGGACTTCTTGGATAACTAGTGGTGATAGCAACACTAAATATTTCCACAGGCTAGCCAGTTTTAAGAGGAATAGAAAACATGTGTGGGAGATTATAAATGACAGTGGAGTCCATTTATCCAATCAGGGAGGGATTAAGGTGAAGGTTGTCAACTATTACAAACAATTTTTTAAAACCAAAGAAAGGATTAACATAAACGACATGGTCAACATTACAATTCTATATCCAAAGATGGTTGAAGAGGAGGAAGTAGAAACCTTGTTTTAAACTGGTCACTTTGGAGGAATTAAAACCAATACTAGCTATTTTCAAAAAAGAAAAGATCCCAATTCCTGACGGCTAGCCAATCGAATTTTTTGTCTTCTTCTTTGATCTTGTAGGTGGTGATTTACTTGAGATTGTGGAGGACTCGAGGAGGAAAGGCCACCTATGTGGCAGTATAAATTTGACCTTTCTGGAACTTATCCCAAAGACAAACAAGCCTGTCACATTTGATGACTTCCGACCAATATCCTTATGTAATCTTGTTTACAAGGTGATCTCAAAAGTAATTGCAAATAGGATCAAAATGATATTGTCAAGATGTCTTTCATCTTAACAATTGGGTTTCCTACAGGGTAGGATAATTTAGGATGCTATTAAAGTAGCCCACGAAAGTCTACACAGCATAAAGAAAAATAATATAAAGTCTCTGGTGATGAAACTCGACCTAAAGAAAGCCTATGAAAACATAGAATGGGAGTACCTAAGACTGAATTTACTCACAGTAGGTTTTGGATTTCAATTGATGGACTGGATGATGAGTTGCGTTACTATCTCTAGTTTCACTGTGCTGATAAATGTTGAGGCGGTAGATTATTTCAAGAGTGGAAGGGGGCTTCGTCAGGGATGCCCACTATCCTCATATTTATTTATTCTGATTATGGATGGACTCATTTTGATGTTTAAAAAGAGCATCTCTGAGGGAAAAATATAAGGTATAAAGGTTTCTAAACTAATAAAGATTGTGCATATTTTGTTTGTAGATGGTGTACTGATATTGTCAAAGGAAAATCTCTCAAAGTGGAAAGTGATATCTGATATCCTTTAGGAATTTTGTTTGGTATCTGGGTTGAGAATTAACAACACAAAAACAACTTTCCACTACTGGGGTTTAGAGGAGGTAGAACTCATTCCTTTCAAATTTGCTACCCCCTTCTCCTTTGTCAGACTAAATTCAGATTTCAAGTATCTCGGATACTACCTAAATCCAGGTACCTCAAAAACTGTCGATTGGTATTGGCTGGTGGAAAACTGGAAAAGAAAATTGGGCTATGGTGTAACAATTGGATATCACTGGAAGGTCAATTTATATTGGTCAAAATTGTGCTGGAGAGCCAATCAGTCTTCTAGATGTCCATGGAGCTTATCCCGCTCCAAATTCTAAGCAGAATCTGTAAATTGATGTTTGATTTTTTGTGGAATGGAAACAATGACAAGCACCAATTCCATCTCTATAGATGGGACCTTTTGTCAAAACCAAGGAATTGGGGAGGTTGGGGGCTAGAAAATCTTCCTTTATTCAACTTGGCACTACTCGCTAACATACTCTGGCAATCATTAACTCATAAAGGCTTATGGCACAACATTCTTTTGGAAAAATATTTAAGCAACTCCACGGTGGTCGACTGGTTACAAAAATCCTCCCACAAGCAATGTGTGACTTCCATTTTTTGGACGGGTCTCACTAGAAATCTACACGTCATTCTCCACTGGATGATATGGTGTTTGGGCTTGGGCCAATATATTTCTATAGAAAGAGAAAAAATTATTGGTTTGGAGGATTGTTACCTCCTCTCGACCCCCCTGATTTCGCACCTGAGCAATAAACATTATATGTTTCTAGCACAATTGAGCGACCCCTCCAATGCGATTACATTTCCCCAACATTAGTTAAGTAGTGTTGTGCTCGTCCTCACGGGTGATTTAGCAGAAGAGTGGAATTTATTTTGCACGGCGTTAAGAGGAGAAGGCATATTACTAAGGAATATGGTAGATTCCTTGGTGTGGACTCGGGGGCGATTCCTCAGGAATCATTTATGTCAAGAACATATACAAAGCCCTCGTAAATTCTCTGGACTTCCCAATAGCCAACGAATGGATACAAAATCTCTGGAAATGGAAGATTCAACTAAAAGTCAATCTTTTCTTGTGGTTGGCTGCAAATCACAAAGTGCTCACTTGGGACTCACTTCAAAAAAAAGGTTGGGAGGGCCTGAGGATCTGTCAACTTTGTAACTGTAATTATCAGGACATTGACCATATTATCATCCACTTCTCATTCTCAAAGGAGGTATGGAACCGCATTTTCAATATCTATCAGTTAAATTTAAATTGGATTGGTATCAATATCATGGAATGATTTAATAGTTGGTCAGCAGATATTTAGACACCTCTCGGCTTGGCAACGTTGGTGTGTTGGAACATTTTGTTAGAGAGGAACCATACCATTTTTTAGGAGTGATCTCCCTCTCCTATAGCAGTGCTGCACAAGATTTCTGGTTCTTACTCCTACCATCCTTTAACACTAAAATTTAAACAAATCAGAGAATGTAACATTTTGTTGTATGAGGGGTTCACTCTCGCTTGAGTTGATGGTGTAGCCCTCTCAAATGGAAAGTTATACAGAGCGGGAGGCATCATAAAGTTTCATTCATCAAAGGTAATTAAATGGTTCATAAATTCTGGAGCCGCTACTAGTACAAAGGTGGAGCTCATGGGATTGTGGGAAACACTCACTTTGGCTATCCTTTGGTCGATTGAAAAAATTCAATTCTTGGGCGACTCAAAGGTTATAATCGATTGGATAAATCAAAAGGGCCAGCTTAATTTGATAAAAATTGAAGGTTGGAAACTGAAAACAAAAGAATTGGCTACTTCCTTTCAAGACATAAGTTTTCATCACATCTATAGAGATCACAACAAAGAGGCTGACATTCTTTCAAAGAGCGCACTCAAGGAAGCTAAAGGCAGATTGTCTTTTTTTCTTTAGGAAAATGGGACCGAAAGTCATCACTCTAACCTTAAAATTTTCGAACCATAAGCAGACTATGGGGTTGATTTTATAGCGGAGCCTTTGAATGAATTTAGTACTGCAGAAATCTCCTTTCTTCATTTCTTTTTGTATCTTCTGGAATAACATTGATTGTTTTTCTGATAAAGAACGGGTATCAGATTGTAGAACTTAAGACTGGTCTGTATGGCTTACCTAGAATTGATTTTTTGTGTAAATTAAATTATACTTTAATAAAATTTTGAGATATTTTTCTATTTGAAAGTAAGAGGTCTTGAGTTCAAGTCTTTCTTTTCTTACTTTTTTTGAAAATGTTCATGCTAAAATTGAAAAGTGTATTTCACTTCAAGTATAAAAGTGAATCACTATAAGTAGCTTTAATATTTTATTTTGTAGTTATTTATTTTTCATACAACTTTTCTTTGTAAAAGTGAGCCCCACTTCTCTTTATAAAAGAGGGTCACTTTATAAAGAAACTTACACTACCACGTGGTCCTTTGGTTATCGTTTACGTCGGTTTTTTAAAAGGGTATAACTCTCACATCCGAAGTTCATCTTCAGTGTCGTTTTTTTTTAAAACCGCATAAATTTTCGAGCTCTTTCCATTCAGATCATCAGTTTTAGTTTTTAAATATGTATTATCTACATATTTAATATGTCTTATACAAGTAATATCTTACTTACCAAGACCAACTAATTCTAATGGAAATCCCATATGGAGGATTTATTAAGAAGTAAAGGCTTGAACCGGATTACCTTGGGAAAGGAAACATCACCCACTAATGTTGATAAGAAAGACAAATGGGATAATAGGAATGATGAAGAAAGTGGATTAATCAGAATTTCCATCTCTCCTGATTTAAGGTTCCACCTTCAATCAATTGATAAACCCAAATAATCTTGGGAAAGTATTGAATCTGTGTTTGGTAAACACGATATTATTCGAGCACAAAAGTTAGAAAATCAAGTACTAACTTTAAGTCCAAGTGATTTTTCTTTCATTGAAGACTATCTATCTAAGTTTAAAACACTTAGAACTTTATGTAAAGAATGTAAGATAAAGATAGATGAAGATCGTTGCATATATATTATTCTTTCTAAGATAGGTAGTGCATATTCTGTGTTTGTATCTACCTTTTATTCCATGCAAGAGGATCTAGGGGCAGCTTATGAAAATCCCAGTGTTGAGAACTTTTTTTATGCTTTGATTAGAGAGAAAAATAAGCTAGTACAACTTGGAGTGATCAGCACTACAGGTACCTCCAAAAAATCCTTAGTTGTCCATCAGAAAGATAAACCCAATAATCCCAAGAAGCAACATCCTCACCACAACAACATGCAATATAAGGGTCCCAAACCCACTTAGACAACTTTTTCTCCTAATGGAGACAAAGGAGAAAAATAAAAAAGTAATAATACTAACAAACATTGCAACTTTTGTGATAAAGATGGTCATGATGAGTCCAAATGTTTCAAGAAGATGGCAACGATGAAGAAGCACAACATAAGTATTGATTCTACTTCTTCTTTTTCTTCTCATGGACATGCACTTTCTTCTTTTGGTTTCTCCTTCAATACAAATTCTACTTCTACTTCTACTTTTGATGAGTGGCTTATTGATTCTGGAGCATCCTATCATATGGATAAGGATAGAGACATATTTTCTACTCTAAATGAATCTAACACCAAGCAAATATTTGTTGGTGATGATAGATCTCTTAGTGTTTAAGGATCTCAAATAGTTCAAGTAGAAAATGGTCATTTCAATGATGTATTATGTGTTCCAAGTCTTTCTTGTAACCTTCTATCAGTATATCAAATCACTCATTTAGGTGAAGGTAAAACCATGGAGTTTTCACCTCACCAAGTTGTAATCAATGATCTAAAATATCCTAAGCATGTTCTTGCAACTGTAATTGCTGATGATATAACTAGGTTGTACAAATTTGACAACTTTGGGTCATCATCTTTTTTATCATTTTTTGTTTCTCATAGCGATGACTTGAGCAAACTTTGGCATGAACGGTTTGGTAATCTAAACTATCGTGCATTGAAACAACTATGTAATCAACAGATGGTGACTGGTCTTCCTCTTGTTTCATGCAGAGATGGTGTTTGTGTCGGTTGTGTTCTTGGGAAACATCATCGGGACATTTTTGACAAACATGCCTCTTGGCATGCCTCATGTTCTTTGCATCTTGTTCATAGTGATTTGTGTGTCCACTTTTTTCTCCTTATTTTTCTGGGTGCAATTATTTCTTAAATTTCATTGATGAATTTTCCAGACATACTTGGGTTTACTTCTTAAAACTTAAGAACGAAGTTTTTGACAAGTTTTTGGCCTACAAGGCCCTTGTAGAAAAGAAATCTAGACATCAAATTCAAAGGTTAAGAACAAATAATGGAGGTGAATATGTGAACAATAATTTTACAAGTTACTACACTACATAGGGAATCCAAATGAAACACACTATTCTATATACACCAAAACAAAATGGTGTTGCTGAGAGAAAGAACCACACATTAAAAGAACTGGCTAATTGTATGATCCAATCTAAGGGATTAAGTCTAAAGTATTGGGCAGAATCCATCAACTGTGCAAATTACATATTAAATCACACTCCCACAAAGGCTCTTAAAAATATAACACCGGAAGAAGCTTGGACTAAAATTAAAACAGATGTAAGTCACTGCCATGTATTTGGTAGTATAGCATGGGCTCACATTTCTGATGAGAAAAGGAAAGCATTGCAACCTAAAAGTGAGAAGTGTATATTTGTTGGTTATTCTTAAGATGTCAAAGGTTACATAATTCTTCAATCACATTGTAATTCGACATGTGTGCCTTCTTTGGCCTGCGATCCTAATTTGACGATTGTGCCTTCTTCGGCCTGCAATCCATCTTCGTCATTTGTGCCTTCTTCTGATCAATTTTCTTCTTCAGATTATAATAGTGAGGATGAAAATCCACCTCCGCGTGCCCACCCTCCTCCATATGAGTCCTTTGAACCTGAACTAGCACCAGCTCTAACGCTTCCTAGATGGGTTCGTTCAACACGAGAAGCAACTAATGATCTTGTCATTGATCCTTTAGATCAATGTCAGACACGTTCACAGTTCCAGTGAGTCTCTTCTCTTTTGGCTCAAGTTTCAGAAACTCATGATCCATATACATTTGCAGAACCTTCAAGTCATCCAGATTGGGATACAACAATGAATGAAGAGTATCATTCTTTAATGGAAAATGATACTTGGTATCTTGTACCTCTTTCAAAATAAAGAAAACTTGTTATGTGAAAATGGGTCTAAAGAACTAAGTATGCATCAGATAGAAGTGTTGAAAGACACAAGGCACAGTTAGTTGCCAAAGGATTTTCCCAAGTTGAAGGAATTGACTATAATGAAACCTTTTCCCCTGTAGAAAAAATGAATTCCATCTTCCTTTTTCTTACCCTTGCTACCTCACATAAATGGGAGGTCCATCAGATAAATGCTAAATCCACCTTCTTGCATGGAGATTTGCAAGAAGAAATCTACATGGAACAACCTCTTGGCTATGTCTAGAATGACTCTAGCCTTGTTTATTGCCTCAAGAAATCTCTTTATGGTCTCAAGAAAGTTCCCTGAGCTTGGTATGCTAAAATGGACAGCTCTCTTATTGCCAATGGATTCTCTAGATGCCATTCTAATCCTAATGTCTATACCAAGAAAGTAGGAAGCCATCTCATAATCCTTGTCCTTTATGTTGATGACCTTATCCTTATTGGTAATGATTCAAAACTTTTAAACCATGTGAAAACCAACCTTAAGAAGAAATTTTAAATGACAGACTTAGGAGTTTTGCACTATTTCCTTGGCCTCCAACGTTTGCAAACCAATGAAGGAATTTTTATTTCCCAGTCTAAGTATGCTTGTGAAATTCTTCATCACTTTCACATGGAAGATTGTAAACCAACCCCTTCTCCCTTCCAGTCTGGAGTTAAGCTTACTACTACCTGTACTTCTCCTGAATTTGATGCCACCCTATACTGTCAATTAGTTGGTAGCCTATTATACTTGAATCATACCTATCTTGATCTTTCCTTTGTTGTTGGTCTTATTGCCTGGTATATGAAAATGCCCCATGAAAGCCATTGGAAAGAAACTAAAAGGATACTTCTCTATGTTCGTGGTATAGTTTAGTTTGGGATACATTACAGTTCAGGGGGGACTCCTTTATTGGTTGGTTTCATTGATTTAGATTGGGTCGACAACCCTGATGATCAGAAGTCTACTGCAGGTTATGTTTTCAGCCTTGGTTCAGGACCTGTCACTTGGGTTTGTAAGAAACAAAAGGCTATTTCACTTTCTTCAACAGAAGTAGAGTACCGAGCAATGGTAAATGCAAGTCAGGAAGCCTTATGGATTTGACAGATCCTTTCAGAGTTTGGATTCCAGCACCAACATCCGACTAGTCTTTGGTGTGACAATCAGAGTGCCATCAATCTCGCCAAAGAATCAATTCAACATCAGCGTAGCAAACACATCGATATACACATGCACTTCATCAGAAATCTCATTCATGATCAAGTTATTGAAGTGCTCTTTTTCCCTACAAAAGATCAAGTTGCAGACATTTTCACAAAGTCTCTTACAGAAGCGAAGTTTTCCAAACTTCGATCTATGTTAGGATTTCAGGAAGTTGTCATTAAGGGGGGATAGGCCCTAATGCCTCCTTCCTTCTCCTATTGTGTCACTATTGTAAATCCTTCAATCCTATCCCAAGTTGTTCTTAAGGGGGGATTCTAGGATATTTAGACACTTAGGAGTTAGTTAAGGTCTACTTGGTCTATTGTGTCATTAGGTAAAAGTGTTTTTTCTAGTGTCTTTCTTTAGTATGAATTAGTATGCATTTGTATTTAGGAAATCTGATGGTAATGATATGTTACCGACATAGAGTGATATGATGGTTCATACTCTCCTCAATCTTAACAGCCATTGATATATAGCTTAACACCTGATTGGTCCATGATCTCTATTTAAAGAGCATGGAGGGTCATTCGTCGATGATCGATTGTGAGAAACTCTCTTGTAAAATCTGTCTCTAATATTTTTATTTGCATTAATAAACTTCTCCAAGTGGTCACGTTGGTTGGGGCCATGGATGTTTCCCTGTAGGGGTTTTACCACATGAAAACATCGGTGTGTTGATCTTTGATCTGGTTATGTGAGTGGTTACTGAAGGTGTTTGTCCTTTGTTGGAATACCTGTGTTGTCGAACACTTTGTTCAATATCAAGTTGTAACACTTGTATTCTTTCCTTGTACTTGAGTAACCAACAACTACTCCTTTGTCCACACGAGAGTCAAACTTTCCTTTTCTTCCATCTTCTCTTTTGATGTAGCATTTGCTTCCAAAAAATTTGAAGTGCTTCACATTTGTTGGTCTTCCTTTCCATAGCTCGTAGGGAGTTTTGTCAGTGTTGTTTTTTAGCATTACTCTATTTTGAATGTGAACTGATGTATGCACTAACTGTGTCCAAAATATATCTGTCAATTTGGAATCCATTAGCATTGTTCGAGCCATTTCCTGTACAGTAATGTTCTTTCTTTCAAAAACCCTATTTTGTTGAGGTGTCCTAGCAACATAGAATTTCCTTTTTATTCCATGTCTGCTATAGTAGTCCATAAATTCCTTTGAAGTGAACTCTCCTCCATTATCAGATCTCAAGCATTTTGTTTTTTAATCCATTTCATTTTTAACCATTTCCTTGTAGACCTTGAAGTTTTCAAAAGATTATGACTTATTCTTGAGAAAGAAAACTACAGTCATTATTGTATAATCATCAACTAATAACATAAAATATTTCTCACCTTTTAAACCTTTTACTGTAGTTGGTCCAACTAGTTTAGTATGCACGATTTCTAGTGGTCTTGTCGTTGAATATTCTTTTGATTTAAACCTGGTCTTTGTTTTGTTTCCTTGTTGACAATGCTTGCATACAGTGTTGGTTGGTTTCGTGATCTGGGGAATTTCTCTAACTGCTTCCCTTTTGCTGACTTTGAAAATGTTATCAAAATGTGTGTGACCCATTCTTTTGTTCCATAGCCAACTTTCATCTTCCTTTTCTAGGAAACACTTTTCATTTCCAATTTCACTTAATACATATATGTTGCTTGAAGTTCTCGCAGTTGTTGCAATCAATTTTCTTGAACCTTCTTTTCTTATATCTCACTTTTGTGAATCGAAAGTAAATTGATGACCTTGGTCACACATTTGACTCACACTTATAAGATTATGTTTCATATCTTCTACTAGTAGAACATTTTCTTCCTTGGTATTCTTGTTCCCAATTATGATTTTGCCTTTTCCAATGATTTTATCTGAATCATCATTTCTAAAGGAGACTGATCCATATATTTCCTTTCTTAATGTAGGAAACATGTCTATATTACCTGTCATGTGTTTTGAATAGCCACTGTCAACATACCAACCACGTTTCTTCTATTTAGATTGTAGAGCGAGTGTGCATTCTTCATTGATAAACTGATTATGCTTTCTTATCCATGTCCTTTTTTGAGGTTCGTGTCTATAACTGTTGTTTTTCTATTGTGGCTCTCTAGGAGGGACTACCATTCTACAATATTTGTCCATGTGTCAAAGTTTGTTACATTTGTAGCATTCCACTTCAGTGCTCAAAGATTCAAACCTGTTGTAACTTCTTCTTTTTGTTTCACTAAGCCTTCTTGGATAACCCTCTTGTGTGTGACTTTAAAAGTTTCCTATGTTCCTGTTGTTATCTCTACAATTCAAATCTTTATGTCCAAAATTATTACATGCATAACATAAACCAAAAAATATAGTTTGATACCTCGAAGTTGAAGATCTTCTGAAAGGAAGTACTCTTATGAATCCTTCTTCTTCCTAAGGCCTATATGTTTCTGTCGGTCATTGATTCTGAAATCCGAATCTTCTCAGTGGAGGAGTGTCCCTATAACCTTGTTTGTAGACCTTCCTATCCCCTTTGATTGTTTCTACATAGTTTTTTGGATATGTTTCTTGTTCTGTTGTTTTGGAGTTTGATCCCTTTTATGTTTGATTGTATCCAAGTCCAGACTTGTCATGATGAGGTTTTTGACTACTGATAATGTCATTCAAAAATTTTGATTTGTTCTGCATATTTTTCTTTTGAAGATCCTTTCTTAATGTGACAATTTATGCTTCAAAATTTCCAATGATCTTGTCTCTTCCTTCTAGATGTTCTTTGAGTGATTATTCAATTATTTTATCTTCTTCAATTTGAACCTTCAAATTTTTGATAATATGTTCTAGTTCCTAAGTGTCTTCTTTCTTATCTAGTTCCTCTTGTAGTTTCTTGTTTTTATTCTTTTTTCTTCTGATAAATTCTATGGCACACAACAATTCTTCTCAGTATTCAACTTCTACCTCTTCATATTCTTCTTCGGCCTCTTCATATTCTTCTTCAGAGTCTTATTTATTAGAGTCTTCTACTGCCATGAATATATTTTTTTTTGTATCATTGTCACTAACTTCATATTCATTTGATGATGAGATGTCTTCTTTGGTGCATAAGATTTTCTTGAAAACTTTCTTTGCGGTTCTTTTGCCTTTATATGTTTGTTTTCTATCTGAGTAACCTTCATCATTTCTCTTTTTCTTATGAGGACATTTGTTAGAAAAATGACCAATACCATCACAATTAAAAAAAATCAAAGGAAGATTACCTCTATACATGTCGTTGGTTCCCTTGTTAAATCTTCTGACAAAGCTGGCCACTTCTTCATCATCTTTGAAGATGTCAATGTTGTTTCTATGTTATTTTTCTTTTTTCTTTCCCTTTTTCTTTGACCTTTTGGATGATTTGAAGGATTCTTCTTATATATATGGATTTTCCTATTAAGTTCTTATTTCATATGTTGTGAATATTCCATGTAGTTCATCCATTCTTATTGAGCTTAGATATGCTCTTTCTTCTAGTGCTGATATATTAGGGTCAAATCTCATATGAAGAGATCATAGTACCTTTTGAACAATTACAAATTCTTTGATTTCTTCTCCCAATCCCAAGATTGCATTTACTGTTTCATCTACTCATAAAAAGTAAGTTGCAATATTCTCATATTCCTTCATCTTTAGTTGTTCGAACTGACCTATGTAAGTTTGAACATTTGCTACTTTGACTTTTGAATCTTCTTCATAAATATTTTGAATTTTGTCCCAAATATCTTTAGCGGATTTACAATGTGAAACTTTGGTGAATACCAATTCTCCAAGACCATTCAGAAGTGCATTTGTGGCTTTGGAATTATTCTGACTGAGTTTCATTGCTTTGTCATTTGTTGGCATAATTGTTGGTGTTGTGTATCCATATACAATTGATTGTCAAATTTCAAATCCATGTGTCTGTATATATGTCTTCATCCTTATGCACCAAGATGCATACTTTTGTCCATCAAACTGTGGTATTCCATTTTTATACATGTTTTTGTTGTCCATGATCTAACTTTCAGTGGTTAAAATGATTTATGAAGGAACCTGCTCTGATACAAATTTTTGAATTACTGAGAGGGGGGGTGAATCAATAATAGAGAAATCTAATCCTTTTAACCATATAATGCAAGTATTATATCAATGTAGCATTATCATCCAATATTTACAGAGTAAATAAACAATGAACAAATGAAAAATCATACACATACACATTACACCAATGTTTTTATGTGGAAACCCAAAGAGGGAGAAAACCACGAATTTTTTTTTCTTATATGTCTTGAAGAATTACATTCAATGGAAGCACCAATTTCCTTTGTTTTCCCGCTACAACGGGAAGGAGGCTCCAACCCCCTAGTTTCTCAGGCTACAACCTGAGGGAAGCTCCAACTCCACAATTCTTTGGTTACAACCAGAAGGAGGCTACATCCCCCTATGTTCTCTGGCTACAACCGGAAGGTGGCTACAACCACCTGTCCTTTTCCTTTCCAACCACCCTAACGTATAAGTAGAATGATGGAGCCATTGTCACACTATCACTGTGAGATATACTATTGTAAACATGTACCAATAAACCTGCACCAAACAACCTATACCAATAACTTGAACCATGCATCAACCATGCATCAACTTGTACCTCAACTTGCTAACATTCCTTAACTTTAACAACAAGAGACTAGCATTTTCATCAAACTTTACGTTAGTCTCATATGACTAGTTTTGGATTAGTCAACAACCCTAACTTGAAATAATCATAACTATGTAATTGTAATGAATAAAGATATGAAAATAGTACACTCATTGTGTTTTATGAAATTCCTCCAGGTTTCACTACTTGGAACCTATCAGAAAAGGAGTTATATAAAAAATGGCATACCTTGTTTAATTTTGGATTATTCTAGAGAGAGAACTTATAGAACATGCCCCACACGAAATATTTGTTCTATGGATATGAAAATTTTACAAAGAATACTACAGAATGTACTCTAACCAACACATTTTCTCTTACTGAATTTGGATCTGTTATGAAGAAGTTATGACGTTTTTACCCGAAACACATGTTTTAGACTAGTTTTAGGACTAGCTACAAACCCTATTTTCTATGAAGTGTAACTCAAAAAATACAATGACCAACAAGTTGAAATTTGTACAACAACTACTTGAATATGTTTCCTCAATGGACTCTTAATTTCTTCTGAATCATTCTAGAAAACACGTTATTGCGAAAATGGTGAGATGACCTATAAATAACATACCTTAGAAAGCATCATCAAAAGAATTTATCCTCCCTTGAATTTTCCCTTCTTTACTTCACCTTCCCTCTAAAATTCGGCTTATATATCCTTTGGTTACCTTAGTCACCTTTAGATATTCAATATGCTCAAGTGTGATTAAAATTAGAGAGCCTTGCCTCTTATTTATAATCTCCAAGTAGCTTCCTTAGAAGCATCTTCTAGGCCACTTTGTCCACATAGCCACTTTGTCCACATAGTCACCTATGTCCAACTTTGCCCAATTTTCCACGTGTCCATGTATCCAATAGCCACTTGACCACTTAACCCATTTTACTCATTTTAGGGTTAACCTTCTTATAACCACTTTCCATAATTAAAAAGTTCTCTATTTACTTCACTATTTAAATAATCCTCTTTGATTTTGTCACTTCACTTTATTATTTAAATAATCCTCTTTGATTTTGTCACTTCACTTTATTATTTAAATAATCCTCTTTGACTTTGTCACTTCACTTTATTATTTAAATAATCCTCTTTGACTTTGTCACTTCACTTTATTATTTAAATAATCCTCTTTGACTTTGTCACTTCACTTTATTATTTAAATAATCCTCTTTGACTTTGTCACTTCACTTTATTATTTAAATAATTTCTTCTTTGCAAGCACTTTGACTTCTTTGACCTTTTGGGGTTTCAAGCCAATCATATGAGGGTCCTTCAACTTCATAAGACCATAACTCTCAAACCATGAGGAGTTATGTGGTGTTCCACATACCACCAAAAATGGCATGACATGTACTATCCATATAGAATAGTCTTACCTGCAAATATATCAAACCTCATGCCATTATAAATCTTCATACCCCTACGTGGAATGAAGATTTATAAGTCATAGGTAGAATGTTACATCACATGAAGACTACTGGTGTCTTCTAATTAAAGACCAAGACTGATAAAAATGGATCAACAAGCCACAAATATGCCATTGTCTTGACTCTACAAAACAATTCTAATCAACACTAAAAACTAATTTTGAAGTCAAATAAGAATTAAAAAACTATCAAAACAAGTGATTTATCTTTGGAATCATGTCAATAATCTATGCTTCTAAGTCCTTCTTATTGTCACCTTCAGTGAAACACTATTATCAACATGAACATTCAACCTTCAAGTAATTCAAAAGTGAATGGAAAATGAATGTAATATCACTTTAAAGAAAGAGAAAACATTATCATATTTTGTGCCTCTCTATTCTCTCATGCTCTATGCCTCCATCAAGTCCTTATTATATTCCTAAAAGGTATTTTTGATTAGTTCAACTATATTTAGTTAGGCATTTAACTAACCTTTAGTTAAGTGGGACATATTTTTTACTTAATAATCATAATAAGGGTTTTTAACAAATAATAACTAATAGGTGGGGACCCCCTAAATAAAATTATTGTTTAATTTTCAAAATATCCCCTTGTACCTCTATAATTGCAATATGCATACTATCCATAAAATATATTCACATTTGATAGATCCCAAATAAATAATTATACTTTTGACTCCGAGAAATAACTTAATCATGCCAATATATATATGTGTGTGTGTGTGTGTGTGTGTGTGTGTGTGGTACAAAAAAATAAAAGTGCAAGTGTGTCATCAATAAACTGTCTCATGGAGTCATCATAGAATAAAATTAAAAGTCACATTTCTTGTGTGAGGTTATCCTGTTATGTCTAGTATCTTGTGATGAAGCCACCTTGTGTGTCTATAAATGTTCCTTGTCATATTTATTTCCTTCATTCAATGATGCTACAGGATTCATATCACCAAAATCGATATTCCTAGGTTCATGTTTATGGGTAATAAAATGTGAGGTAACATAATGTGAAGATGAATAAGTACTGGGTGTCATGGTAACCAACTTCCCTTTGCTAGGTTCAGGTTCATGAGATAAGGCTTTGTTTCTATTGATTTGTTGAGAAGAGAGTGCATGATAGGTTGAAGTGGCTTCTTAGGAGGACGTGGAGGTAATGAAAAAGATACAACACTCCATCCATGGTGATGGGGTTAGCGATCATGAACAATTTCATTCCAACCATCATTGACTAGAGTCTTAGGCTATAAAGACACATGTGGTTGTACAGGTATGTCGGTGATGTTGGGATGAGGTTTTAATGGAGGTATGATAGGTGGGGGGGGGGGAGGATTTAATTATCCTTGGCCTACAAGGTTGATAAGAACAATTTGTAGAAGTTGATTAAACTCCTTGGAATCAACATCAAACTGAACATAGAATCTAAGTATCTTGTGTATGCCCCTAGGCCAACCATGTTTCTTCCCTCTATTTTAATTTCCTCTATTTCCTCTATTATCTTTGTCAGATCTATTGTTGTCCTGGCTGAAAATCCCATCCATTAAACATGAAGACTAGATCAGAGTATGTATACCATAGCAAGAAAAAAATCAAATGCATTTTTCATTTAACATAATTTTTATAAGTGACTCCAACTCGATCAACAATAATGCATGTAGTCAACTAGGGATAAAACATAAGAGTAACTCAAAATCAATTTTTCTCTCTTTTTCGAAATACAACTCATATAAATGATACTTATTCAAAAACATGGGTTTTATAATGAAATGGTAAAGATGATGGGTTTGTAATGGATGGAAAGTGAAAATAAATAAAAAGAAAAAGGGGTTCATGATCGTAATTGAAACATATCGGTCATCATCCTTCAACAAATATCTCAATTTATACCTAATGTCTATCAATAATCGTATCACAATGTCATGTCAAGCATCATCTACATTGACATCTAGCATATTCATGATCTTTTCTTCAAAAATAAATCCTTGCATTTGCTTATGTATAAGGGGTAAAGAATGTGAAATTAAAATGACACATGGTATTGGGAATTTAGGAGAAATTTATTTAAAGTGAAAGTATGAAGGGATTGGTCCTGAAAACAATAGCAATCAACCATTTCCATAACTTATGACCTTCTAATATCTATTATCTTTTGTCATATTACACTTTTCTTTGAATGTTAAACATATACTCATGTAACATAATTCATGGTTCAATACTAAACTTATGAAGAAACAAACTTTTTTCAATGTTTCCTATTCAATTTTTTTCTCAACCATAGATGTAATAATCAAAATAAATATTCTCTTGTCAAACTATTCATATCAAATTGTAAGCAGCCTTCCTTTCCATAGAAAATAAATTTTATTTCATGCAACAAAGGAAAGAAAGATGAAGTTAAAATGATATTTGTTTTCGGGAATTTAGGAATGATGTATGAAAAATGAAGTAATGAGGGATTTGATCATGTATGCAATAAAAAAAATATTTTCTATTTCCCTTATGACCTAGTCATGTTTTATTTCAATCCTGTAATGGCCCCACCATTATGACAAGAGATAGGACATAACAACAAGAGAAACATTATTGATGTATCAATCCATACATTAACGGACAATAAAAAAAAACATAAATAATCGAATGTGACACAATGTCGACACAACAACACCCATACCACGTCACACACATCAATGTATTAACAAAAAAAAATAACCATAGCCCCACAACATCGCATACTATAAGTAAAACGATGCACACCAGTATAATAGAAATCCTTCACAATACAAGTAGAACGTAATAAATCCAAGGTGTAAGCATTGTCAGTTAATTTCGAGGCACCAAACCCAGACACAAAAAGAAGTCTTCCAACATAATAACATTTCGTTGAGCGCTAGAAGGCTAAAATATAAGACCTTCAAGTATTACATGAAATTCATTGCGCAAGAAGTATAACATTATAAGGCTATCATTTATGACAAGGAGACCATTGCGTAAGCTGTCTAGGTACTTTATCTAAGCAACACGTCATTCTAAGTTCGCAAGTATAAACACCCTTATCAATCCTCAATCATTAATTAATCCTTGCGCAAGGCTAATAATTACATAACCAACCACATAATGCACTAATCATGCACAATTTAATCCACTTTACATTAAAATCGGGGCGTAATATCAACATCTCTTAAAGAAAGGAGCGAGGTAAACATCAAATTTTGACTATGCGACGCAAGTAACCCAACACTTATTCATCAGCACAACCGGGCTGCAAGAATAAAAATTCTCAACCATGTATTCAACATGCCTCAATTAAGCTCAACGCATAAGCGTCATCCATTATCTTTTGCATTCAATCCATTGTTATACCACTCATTGACAATGTAATTCCAAGCGCAATACCCACCATCCATCATTCGTGACGCGTCAACTTTAATTACTATGCTAGACACTATCATATAGGGTAAACAAAATCATCAACAACAAGATGTTATGCGTTCTTTGTTAATTAAAATAAAACCATCAATAGGTGTCAAGGGGGATTTCCCATCCTCACAACAGTGAATGGGAAACTAGGTGAATACAACCATAAGCCATAGGGTTCAAGCTGAAGAAAAATTAGCGTGAACCCCGTAATTATACATATAAACACAAACATGGTTATGGTTAAGTTAAATGTTAATACCCGCACTATATATATAATAAAAGAATAATTAGGAATATGTCATGAGGTGAATACGATCATTATATTTATAAATTTGAACAGGAATAAGAATAAATATAGAGTGAACGCCATTATTACAAGGGGTTGGGGTTACAAGTAGAAAGTTTAAAATTCAAATTCCACCACTGAACTTAAGCATCCAAAACTGGGGTAATCCCGCTTTGGTTAGTTATCATTATCTACTTGGCAACAAGTAAGCAAGGAGAAATAGAACATTGCACCGATTTAATGCATGGCTCCATCCAAGAAGAAATTGCGTCCTATTGGAAGATTGGTTGTTGTCATTGATGTCAACCCTAGTCATGGGTTTTGGACCGCAAGATTGATGAAGGTATTTTGACATGAAGGAAAATGCACATGCAGATATAAAACCCATGGATGGATAGTATACATCATGTTGTTTCCGGTGGTATGTTGCATGTCACATGGATCCTCATGTGTGAGGAGAAATGAATTTTTGAAGATGACAAAGTGAATTGAAGAAGGAAGTACATGTAGGCCCTGAAGATAATTAAAGAAAAGAATTACAAAATAAGAAAGTGTCAGGTCTGCCCTAATGTTAAAAGGAAGTGACATAAATGGTATAAATAAACATCATTATACATTCATTTGATAAAAGTCGAATTTCATAGGTAATAAGAAGAAAAGAAGGCTGGATTTCAAGGGAGGATGAAGTCTTTTGGTGATGTGTTCTAAGGTATGTTATTTTCAGGTCATCTTACCATTTTTTCTATAAATTTTTTTCTAGAATGATTCATATGATGAAATATCTATGGTATTGAGAAGACATATCAAGGTACCTCTGGTAAAAATTTCATCTCTTGATTCGCTATAATTATTGAGATACACTCTGTGGAAGATAGGGTTTGTGACCAGTCCTGAAGCTAGTCAATAAACAAGTGTTCCGAGTAAAACAATCATAACTTATTCATCGAGAATCCAAATGAAGTGGGAAAAATTTCATTGGAAATAGTACAGACTTTAGTTTCTTTTGTGTGAGTTTCATAATTGGATGTTAATTATTCAGCACGGAGCATTCTGTGCAAGTTCACTCTCCTGAATAGACCAGAATTGAGTAAAGTTTGCCATTCTTTCTATAACCTCTTTTTGGGGAGGATTCAAGGATTGAAAATTGGAGGAGTTTCAGAGAATACATTGACTAATATTATCTACAGGATCAGATTACTCCAAGAATTGAAGAATTGCAGAAATTGAAGAAGTCTTAGGAAGCATTATCAGGTTCTATGTGATGATTGGTTGATGGTGATGATTTAATGTAAATTTATATTATCTCTCATATATTCTTGGGTGGAAGGAAGGGGAAATGATGGAGAGTTCAACTCTCTCTTGATATTGGGGGATTGTATCTTACTCTTGGAGGTTTATCCCTCCCTTTACATTTGGAAGCTGTAGCTATCTTTGGAATTCATTACTTCCCTTGAACAATAACTATTGATTATTTCTCATATATTGTGCATGGTGTATTGTGGTGTATTGGTGTAACTCTTATACTACTGTTCATTTCTCATTGGATATAGTTTAATGGTTTAAGTATAAGTTGAAAAAGGTTTTAAATTGTACTTGATACTGATTCACCTCCCTCTCAGTATCAACAATTGGTATCATAGCATCTTGCCTTCAGAATAGTTTAACCATTGGAAGGAAAATCCTGAGCAGAGATGGATGACCATGAGCACATTTCAAATGGGATTCAAAAAATTGATGGAATAAATTATGCATACTAGAGTGATAGAGTGAAAACTTACCTAACAGCTTTGAGAGTAGACATTTGGTACTCAGTTGTAAATGGCTATGTAATCCCAAATAATGCTCCAACCGATCCAAATGACAAGAAGCTTATGAGTTGTAATTCAAAATATATACATGTTATTCTAGTAGGATTGGCACCAACCATTGCTAGAAAAGTGATGGGATGTAACACTACTAAAGAGGTATGGGACAAACTCAAGAATATCTACGAAGGTGATCCAAAAGTTAAGCAGGTCAAGCTTCAACGACATAGAGCAGAATTTGAAAATTTGAAGATGAATGAAAAGGAAGATATTGCAACCTATCTTCTTAGAGTTGATGAAGTTGTTAATTCTATCACAGGATTAGGTGAAGAGCTCGATGAATCATTGGTTGTACAAAAAGTGTTGAAATCACTTCTCTTGAAGTATGATGCTAAGGTCTCCACAATTGAAGAAACTAGGGACTTGACCAAAATGACAATGGATGAATTACATGGGACTCTTATGGAATATGAAATGAGAACAGGTACAGAAAGTGACCAGACAAACAAGGAAGCATCCTTTAGAGCCATAAATAAGACAAAAGACAAGGATAGTGACCTTCATGAATAAATAGAAAATTTCATAAGAAGGTTCCAGAAAGGAAGTGGAAGATACAAAGGTAAGTCTCCTCTCAAATGCTTTAATTGTGGTAGAATAGGACATATTATTGAAAACTGTTACTATAAAAAGAGAAGTCTCAAAAATAAAAAGAGCTTCTACTCCAAGGATGATAACATCTCCTCAGATGAGAGTGATGAAGAAGATAATGATGGAGGAGAAGTCCTCTTCATAACCCAAGAAACCCATGATGATGATCATAATAATTCTAAAGAAGAAGAAATCATTTGTGAAGAAGATTCAGATGAAGAAACCAACCTTGATTCCTTT
>ML779069.1:536849-565830 GCA_009831015.1 Picea engelmannii | reverse complement strand
CAAGAAGACCGAACAACATATACATCCTAGACATGAAGAAGAGAGAGAAGACATAAGCCACACAAAAGGATTCCAAGGAAGAAAAAGTCCCAAAGACCAAAAATAAGGATGAAGTATTATTGAGTGCCACATGTTTAGGGGGAACAACCCCAAAGACGAAGATTACCTTTTGCCATTAAACTCAGGGGGAGAAGTCATACCCTTTGCCATTGATGTCAAAGGGGAAGAGAAATTTGGATCATGATGATAGGTGGAGAATGAGTGTTGCCATCAATGACAAAGGGGGAGATTGTTGGAAGATTGGTTGTTGTCATTGATGTCAACCCTAGTCATGGGTTTTGGATCACAAGATTGATGAATGTATTTGGACATGAAGAAAAATGCACATGCAGATACAACACCAATGGATGGATAGTATACATCATGTTGTTTCCGGTGGTATGTGTCACATCACGTGGATCCTCATGGTTGAGGAGAAATGAATTTTTGAAGATGACAAAGTGAATTGAAGAAGGAAGTACATGGAGGCCCTGAAGATGATTAAAGAAAAGAATTACAAAATAAGAAAGTGTCAGGTCGACCCTAATGTTAAAAAGAAGTGACATAAATGGTATAAATAAACATCATTATACATTCATTTGATACAAGTCGAATTTCAGAGGTAATAAGAAGAAAAGAAGGCCGGATTTCAAGGGAGGATGAAGTCTTTTGGTGATGTGTTCTAAGGTATGTTATTTTCAGGTCATCTTACCATTTTTTCTATAAATTGTTTTCTAGAAAAATTCAAATGGTGAAATCGCTATGGTATTGAGAATACATATCAAGGTACCTCTGGTAAAATTTCTAGATCTTTATTCGATACAATTATGAAGATACACTCTGTGGAATATAGGGTTTGTGACTAGTCCTGAAGCTAGTCAATAAACAGGTGTTCTGGGTAAAACAATCATAACTTCTTCATAAATAATCCAAATGAAGTGGGACAAATTACATTGGAAATAATACAGACTTTAGTTTCTTGTGTGTGAGTTTCGGAATCAGATGTTAATTATTGAGCGTAGGGCATTCTGTGCAAGTTCACTCTCCTGAATAGACCAAAATTGAATAAAGTCTACCATTCTTTCTATAACCTGTTTTTGGGGAGGATTCAAGGAGTGAAAATTGGAGGAGTTTCAGAGAATATGTTGACTAATATTATCTACAGGATCAGAGTACTCCAAGAATTGAATAATTGCAGAAATTGAAGAAGTCTCAGGAAGCATTATCAGGTTCTATGTGATGATTGATTGATGGTGATGATTTAGTGTAAAGTTTTATTATCTCTCATATATTCTTGGGTGGAAGGAAGGGGCAAGGATGGAGAGTTCAAATCTCTCTTAATATTGGAGGATTGTATCTTCCTCTTGGATTTTTATCCCTCCCTTTACATTTGGAAGCTGTATCTACCTTTGGAAGTCATCACTTCCCTTGAACAATAACTATTGATTATTTCTCATATATTGTGCATGATGTATTGTGGTGTATTGGTGTAACTCTTATACTATTGTTCATTGCTCATTTCATATCATTTAATGGTTTAAGTATAAGTTGAAAAGGGTTTTAAATTGTACTTGATACTAATTCACCCCCCTCTCAGTATCAACACGTCCAACAACCGCAATTTAGACGAAATTTCTGGGCACCCAGTAAGAATAAGTGTAATGCGTGATATTCAAGGAATCAATAAGAGGAAGGCAGAGTTACTCGGCTAAAACCTCATTCTGCACCTTGAGTAGAGGAGTAAAGAATGACCATGGGGACACTGGGTGAGTCCCAAGAAATCAGCCCGCCAGGAAATGAAAACACTCTAGGGCAACAGGGAGAACGTTGTGTAAGCGTTCATATGGAGTTGAGGAAGGAAGGTTCGCTGCACAAGGTAGGGAGAACATAGGGTTCTAACACTGCCAAGATGCACGCAAAGATGTAATGTTAGCACTGGGTTGGTGTAAAAAGAAAAAAAAAAATTGGGATCAAGGATACGCTGTGGCATCTTCCTGGGCATCAACTGAGCTTAGATTAAAGGGGAGGAGATACAATTGAGCATAACCTCCATAAAACTAGTAAGAGAATGATGCCATGGAGTGGGAAACTTGTTGGGCAAGGGGGAAATCACTGAAGGAAAAAAAATCGCTAGATAATCAACTCGAACTTCTCTTGAGTATACAAGAAACATTCGTAGTGGGAACAAGGTGATGAATTGCTACGCAAGAAAGATAATCGTGGGCATCAGTAAACTGAAGGAATGAGTGAAACACCCACCAAAAAAAACGTGGAGCTTCAAGTTCAACCTGTAGAAGAGATGCATGAATTCGCCTGGCCAACGAACGTCTTGTTGAGTTTAAGGTCCCGAAAATAATTGGGAAGGGAGGGTTCTAATGCATGAAAGCAACATGGATATGCTAGAAAAGTGATTATATATTACGAGCTTCTACTACCACGATTAGAAACTGTGACTACTAGGATGAGACAACTAGCAGATTCAACAATAGTAGTTTCTAGAGATCGATCTGCACCTACATAACCAACCCACATCTAAGCACTTCAACATGTTTCCTTAACTAAAAGGCTGAGGGGAAAACCGACAGTGCCTTTAAGAATAATGGAGTTGTGTGAAGCGAGAAGGAACACAGGGAGAAAAAAAAGAACCCAGATTGAACTTAGAGGGAGTGACATTCACCCAGGGAGGTGTTATCTTAGTGTTTAGTTCTCGACAGTGGATTAAGGAAAAATTCCCAATCGCGTCAATACAATTTATAAAGTTTGAGTTGAAAGAAAATTCGAAGGTCTTCCTCTAAATCGCTCAGCGAGGAAAGAGGTCATTTGTTAGAATTAGGATTAATTTAATCCCTCCATCATAAGGATTCCATATTCCAAATGGTCTAATGGTTGGCAGTGATGTTGTTACCCGACTGAGGATGGCTCAGAAACAACAATAACTCTATCTTAGGGACATTTTAAATTCATTAAGTGCCAAATCAAAATCAACCAAAAAGACGATGTTCGATCACACATAAAAAGGACATAGGTTTCATAAATGGAAGTAGTTCTCAAGAAAATTCTTGAGTGCACCGACGACATAGCATGCAAAATTAGGCACACTAGACTTCTTCCTTTCAGATCCACTAACTAGTAAATTTACCCACTACATATCCATATCCATTAAAATATTCCATCAACGTCTAAATACACATACAATTAATTAACTAGTTTACCAAAGAAATATTTTACACCTTCCTACCTTAACCTAAGGAGAAGAGTCTGAAGTGGTTGTCCCGCGCTTGCCCTCCATCCATCTCTTGCCCACCGATCGTTGAGACCTCACTGGTACCTCCCAGCCAACGCTAGGGGTAATTTTCTTCCCCATGATCCCCCAAATCGACAAAGGGGCCACGCACACAATACCAGATAATGATAGCACCCAGCTCGCCTCGCAAGGTCGAGCTACCACTCATTGTCCAAGATGGGTATCCCAACTCCCACAAGAAAAATTCAGTCAAGATAAAATTTCAGCAGCATAACCTTACGCATACCAAATGTGATCCATAATCCTCCTCCGACATCCTTTTTATATATTTTTCTTAGTGATTACTTTCCCAAACCCTCATTAGATTATTTTTTCTTAAATTTAATTAGGATAAACCTCCCCTGTACACATGTAACCCGATCCCCTAGTTGAACCATAAAATCAATTTATTAATTAATTAAATTTTCCTATTTCCCTCACCCACCTAAAAGAATTCCTAAAAACGCTCCTCGGTGTCCCTTTATTCCCTTACATTTATTAAATGAATTATGCCTTACTTAAATCCTAGTTGAGTTCACAAATAGAATGTTCCAAAGACTAGATTCCCTACTAAGTTAAACATTCCCCTTTTTCTTTAAGTTTCCCCTTTTCTTTAAGTTTCCCTTTTTCTTTAAGTTTCCCCTTTTCTTTAAGTTTCCCTTTTTCTTTAACTTTCCCCTTCCTCTTTTTAACTAAGTTAAGAATTAGCAATTTTAGACAAAAACAACCATTACCCTTTTAATAATTTAATCCTTCATTATAATTTTACTTGAATTATTAAAGTTTGACTTTTCTTTACCCCCTTCTTGTTACATGTCCATTTACTGTTTTTTTTTTTTTATCACATTTTCTACTTAGACCTAGGTTTAAATTCACTAGGCTTGGTGATATTTTTAAGGGAAAAATTTTGTTATTAAACTTTACTCATACCCTCATTCAAATTAAGGATGACCAGGTCCTCAGGAGGGATATTTTTCTAGACACTAGGTTTATTAATCTTACTAGAGTTAAAATTGCGATGTGACCTTCAAGATGTAATACATGCTCCAAGGGTACCACTCACCTTTTCCTTTTTTATTTGTGCAACATTCCCTTCAAGACACAGTACGTGCTCCAAGGGTGTCACTTGCCTCTTGACTGAATTTGGTAGACGTCAAACCCCTGGAGTCAATACTTCATCAGGTGATCTTTTGGGAGACTAAGGGCCTCTAAGGAATAAGGATCCTACCTTATTGCACACCCCTTAGAATCATCATGAGAAACTATCACGGTCTTCCCTCATGACATCATGGGTCTTCTCAAACTAGGTAATCGTTAACCTACAGTTCGAGCCACAACGTGAGTGCTAGTAGGTTGCGGCAGGGTTGTTTCCACACTTCTCCCTCAATGTCTCTAGTTGTCATGCGTGACCCCTTTACTCCAAATGTGAGTCTAGTCGGAAAGCTATCATCAGCCTGCATCCATCAATGGAACATGTCAGCAATAAAAATCAACATCATAATATCTAATCATATGTCACATATGTCATATCAACAACATTCAAACCATAACAGTTCACTCCCTGACTCGATCCAGAGTCCATGGAGATAAATCGATGCCATCGACATCATCTAACATATAGAGTCCTTCACACTCAGGAGAACCCAGTCAATGGCACCTGTCGATGTAAATATAGAAAAAATAACATATCATAAGATCTGCAATATCTCATAATCATAATCAAAACAACCAATCATATAAAAAACCAGATCACTTGCATGTAAGTGTCCTCAAATAATAAGTTCACTCAATGCACAGAAGAGAGGGATGTTACATACACCCCCTCTTGTTTTAAACTTCGTCCTGAATTTTCACAGTATGTAAGTGCTGAAATAAAGTGTATCACAATATCATATGTCTAGCTATAAAAAAAAATGGAAATTGTTGACGCATATCATATGCATCCTCCCAGGTCACCGAGTGCAGACTATAGTTGTCCCACTAGACCTTGCCCTAATCTAATGTTCAACATCGTAGCTATCGAATGCGATGGTCTAGGATGTAGATTGGCTCCGTCGTGAGTGCACCCTCATCTGATCCCTACAAGGACTCTAGTTAATCACATGCGTAGGATCACTGACCTAAAGTCGCACACAGATACAAGATAAACATCGCAAAATGCCTTAGGAACAAGGCACGACTAGCTGTTAGGCCCTTCATAATTATGGTCGACGCGATGCAGATCGACAAACCCTTCTATTGATCTTGCACTTCTTCCATCCCATTTTGTATCATTTGAATTTGTTCCTTCAATTCTTGGATCTCTTATGGTCCTACCAGGACCCCATCCTCGATTTGATCCCAACTCAAAGGCATCAGACACGGTCACCCATAATAAAATCAAAAGGTGCCATCTCAATGGTGCTTTGATATTTTTTGTTGTACACAAACTTTGCCAGTGGCTAGAAATAATCCCAACGTTTATGTTGGTACAAAACATACATACGCAAAATATCCTCCAAGATTTTCTTTGTTCTTTCGGTCTGCCCGTCTGTCTCTGGGTGATATGCAGTACTAAAGTTAAGTTGGGTTCCCAAGGCCTCTTGGAAACCAATATGAAATCATCTTCTAAACACCGATCCTCGATCAGATATAATCCTTTTAGGCATGCCATGCAGCCTCACGATCTCGATGATGAAAACTCTAGCTACATCAGGAGCCTGATACGCCTTACATACTAGAATAAAATGTGCACTCTTTGTCAAAGTGTCGACTACTACAAAAATCGAGTCATGGGTCCTTGCCGTCAGTGGAAATCCAACAATGAAATCCATCGAAATGACCTCCCATTTTGATTTTTGAATAGCGTGTGGCTGTCGTAAACCTGTCGGATGTTTGTGTTCAACCTTCACCTACTAACATTCTAGAGATCTTTCCACGTAGTTGACTATGTCCGCCTTCATTCCTTTCCAGAAGAATAAGGGTTTAAGGTATGCCCTCATCTTCATGAATCATGGGTGAGCCATGTATACCACTCTATGAGCATCTTTCAGGATTAAACTCCTCAAATTTTCATTGGGCAGTACGTAAATTCAATTTTTAAATCTCAATAATCTGTCATTTTCCACAGTAAATCCCTCAAATTCTAGTACCATCGTTGTGTTTTGTCTGATAAAATCCTTGACCTCTTTGTACCAATCATCGTTGTGCTGTAAAGTTAGAATCTTTTCACGTAGATTTGTATGAAAAGGCATCACCAAAAATATGCGTGGTCTCCAACTCAACACATCGACCACTCTGTTCACTATTCCTTTTATGTAAGTAATCTCAAAATCGTACTCGCTAAGAAATTCCGACCAACACCTTTGTCGCCTGTTCACATTTTTTTGCGTAAATATGTGTTGTAAACCACACTAGTCAACTTTTAGTTCAAATTTTTGTCCAATGAGGTAGTGTCTCCATACTTTCAAGGCATACACAATGCCTAACAAATCCAAATCATGCATCGTATAGTTCTCCTCATGCCTTCTCAACTTTCTTGAGATGTAAGCGATCACTCGACCGTCTTGCATCAATACTCCACCCAATCCTTCCTTGGAGTGTCAGTGCATACCAAGAAGTCCTCGTCCATGTCCGGGACCTTTAGTATTAGTGTTTTCGACAACAGCTCCTTGAGCCTCCAAAATTATTCCTTGCATTTCTCGGTCCAAACAAACCTCTTGTTCTTCTTCTGCAATTCCATAATCGGATTTGCTATTTTCGAAAAACCCTCGACGAACTATCGATACTATCCTGTGAAACCCATGAAGCTACACACTTTTGGGATATTCGTCGGTGCAGGCCATTCCATAATAGCCTCAACCTTTGTTGGATCCATAGAGATACCTTCGTCGGAGATGACATTCCCTAAGTAGTGAATATTCGATTGATAAAATGAGCATTTCGATAGCTTCCCAAACATTTTTTTCTCTCATAGACACTGTAGTACCAGGTGCAAGTGTTCATCATTCTCCTCCATCATCCAAGAATATATCAAAATATACTCAATGAATACTTGGACGAACTTGTCCAAGTATTCGCAGAACACCCCATTCATCAAAATCATAAATACCCAGGGGCATTTGTCAATCCAAACGGTAAAAAAGTAAACTCGTAATGTCCAAACCTCGTCTTAAAGGTAGTCTTAGGGATGTTTTTCTCCTTGATTCATAATTGGTGATACCCCAATATCAAGTCGAACTTCAAAAACACTGTCATGCCTTTCATCTTATCAAACAAATCGTCAATCCTTGGAAACGGATATTGATTCTTGATCGTTACATTTCTCAATTGACAGTAGTCAATGCAGAGTCTCCATGACCCATCCTCATTCCATATGAAAATAACAAGTGCACCCCACGATGACACACGTGGACATATAATTCTTAGGTCCAACAACTCCTTCAGTTGCATTTTCAACTCCTGTAACTCCGGGGTCAACACCCGATAAGGAGTTCTTTCTATCAGTTCAGTTCCTGATTTTAGGTCAATGGTAAATTCCAATTCCCTCTCATGCAGAAACCCTGGTAAATCCTATGGGAATACATCCGCAAACTCTCATACTACCGAAAGGTTTTCCAGTCCTTCTGCCATGCCTTTTTTCATTTAACGCAAGGATCGCATATAGCTTCATCCCTTGCACATGCTCTTTTGTAGCTATAGGGAAGAGATGAACCATAAGGAAACTCCCTGGTTCCTACCTACAATAATGCATCTCTGGCCCTCATCATCGACCAAGCTTAATCATTTCGTGTTACAGTTGAGTATCGCCTCATGCGATTCCAACCAGTCCATACCGATCGCAACATCATAAGACCCTAAGATCATGACGTACAGGTTGGCCCTAGTGACAAACTCTCCTAGGTAAAGGCTACAACCTGTAACCTTCACTCCAACCTTATGTTTGGCTCCTGAATCCATTTCTACAAAGCTAAACTCATCTTGTTCGACTGCCTTTACCTTAATTCTTTTGAGCGGTGCACCAAAAATAAAAATCTCTGTAGCACCTGGATCTATAAAAATACTAAGGGTATGGTCAGCGACGGTACTTGACGTATTGATAATAATATACCACTGCTCTTCCTGGTAGTTATTCATCGCTACATGAATCTGATGGGCCTTGCCCAAATCTCCCACGGTAGTGGGTCTGGTTGATCCAGATGCTCTGGCCCTCTCAACTGAGCAGTCACGCTGGTAATTTGGCTCCCCACATGTCCAACACCCTGTCCTTAGTCTAGTACTCCTATTAGCTAAATAGAAGTTGTTGGCCCACCAGCCTAAGATCCTGGTCTATTCTACTGACAAGACTAAACAGCGGCTGCTAGCAGTGTTGTTGCAGATGTGGTGGACCCCTATAGGGAGCCCTCTGTTGAGGAACCTATCATCAAGGTGTCATGAACAAGGGTCCTATAGACGTATCTTGATACCAAGAGGTCTAGTCTAGACGACGTCTGATGCTGCTACACACCAGATATTTTCTATCCAGATAGTCTTGTAGGAGTCATGCCCAGACTCCCGCGGTCAAATATTCCTTATCTAAGAGGCCTACTGGACTGCATCGTGCAACGTCCAAGGAATTTAGATCCTCACCTTCACACAAAAATTGGAGTTAAGGCCAGTCGTGACCTTGCTGATCTCCAACTTCTTCATGTTCAGATGCAGGGCATACTGAAGTAGCTCCAAAACTCTGGTCTCAAAATCCAACACCATACGACCACCTTGTCATAAGGCGTTGAACTCATCGAGCTCGCGCTCAATGAATTCCTCTGACAATTTCTTTCCCTGGAATTGTTCCTCGAACCATTCCCCTAACACGGCTCCGAAAACCATGTTTAGCTGAGGTAGGAGCATCTTCCACCTTACAAGAGTGTTCCCCTTTAGCTAAAGACCACCATGCAGACCGTCGTGTTGGAGGTCGTAACCACAGAGCACAAAGAACATCGCCTTGATTTCTAGCCATGCCTCGGAAGTTGAACCGTCTGTGGCACTCGTGAACTCGAGAACTTAATCTTCTAGATTTTTCCAAGAATACGACCAGTACTGGTTGGGGCATGCTATGGACCTTTAGGGGTTCAGGCACCCTACCCTTAACTTAGTACAAACAGGTAGTCTAGGCTTCTGACATTTCCTTGTAAGGACCCGGTTAGACCCAAAGTATCCCGCGCGACAATCTTCTCATGCTCAAAACTTGTTCTTATCCTCGGGGTTTGGACCCCTTTGGCATGGGTGTTACTGGAGGTGTTGCGCCTCCTCCCATGGAACCACATCGTGAACCTTTGCGACATCCTATAACCATGATTACCGCAAGGACAGGTTAAAAATTCAATTAGCGTTGAAAATTATTCAAGGGCTTAATTCAGTGGAAGGCATGGCTATCCACAGTCGCAGGGTTGAACCTGCTCTAATACCATATGTAATGGCCCTACCATTACAACAACAAGTGACATACAAAAGGTCAATTTTTTTTTTGGGGTGTAGCGTAAGGAGATCAGACATCACAACAAGAGAAACATTATTGACATATCAATCGATACATTAATGGACAATAAAAAAAAACATTAATAATCAAATGTGACACAATGTTGACACAACACCACCCCACACCACGTCATGCACATCGATGTATTAACACAATAAAATAACCATATCCCCACAACATCACATATTATAAGTAAAACGACGCACACCAGTACAATAACAATCCTTCAAAATACAAGTAGAACATAATAAATCCAAGGTGCAAGCATTGTCAGTTAATTTCGAGGTGCCAGACCCAGTCACAAAAAGCAGTCTTCCGACATAATAACATTTTGTTGAGCGCTAGAAGAGTAAAATCTAAGACATTCAAGTATTACATAAAATTCATTGCACAATAAGTCTAACATTCTAAGACTATCATTTATGACAAGGAGACCATTGTGCAAGCAGACTAGGTACTTGATCTAAGCAACATGTCATTCTAAGTTTGCAAGTATAAACCCCCTTAACAATCCTCAATCATTAATTAATCCTTGCACAAGGCTAATAATTACATAACCAACCACATAATGCACTAATCATTTGTAATTTAATCCACTTTACATGAAACTCGGGGCATAAGATCGACATCTCTTAAATCAAGGAGTGAGGTAAACATCAAATTTTGACTATGTGGCGCAAGTAACCCAACACCTATTCATTAGCACAATCCAGGGTGCAAGATAACAAATTCTCAACCATGTATTCAGCATGCATCAAGTAATCTTAGCGCATAAGAGTCATCCATTATCCTGTGCATTCAATCCATTGTTATACCACTCATTGACAATGTAATTCTAAGCACAATACCCACCATCCATCATTTGTGATGATTCAAATTTAATTACTATGCTAGACACTATCTTACAGGGTAAACAAAATCATCAAAAACAAGATGTCATGCATTCTTTATGAAGTAAAATAAAACCATCAACAGGTGTCAAGGGGTATTTCCCATCCTCACAGTAGTGAATGCGCAACTAGGTGAATACAACCATAAGCCACAGGGTTCAAGCTGAAGAAAAATTAGCGTGAACTTCATCATTATACATATAAACACAAGCATGGATATGGTTAAGTTAAATGTGAATACCCGCACTATATATATATATATATATATATATATAATAAAATCATAATTAGGAATATGTCATGAGGTGAATACCATCATTATATTTATAAAGATGAACAGGAATAAGAATAAATATAAAGTGAATGCCATTATTACAAGGGGTCGGTGTTACAAGCAGAAAGTTTAAAATTCAATTGCCACCATCGCACTTAAGCAACCAAAACTAGGGTAATCCCTCTTTGGCTAGTTATCATTATCTACTTGGAAACAGGTAAGTGAGGAGAAGTCCATCATTGCACTGATTTAACGCATGGCTACATCCAAGAAAGAATTGTGTCCAACAACCGCATGTCAGACGGAATTTCTAGGCACCCAGTAAGAAGAAGTGTAATGTGTGATGTTCAGGGAATCAATAAGAGGAAGGCGGGGTTACTCGACTAAAACCTCGTTCTTCACCTTGAGCATAGGAGTAAAGAATGACTATGGGGACATTGGGCGAGTCCCAAGAAATCATCCCACAAGGAAATGAAAACGCTCTAGGACAACAAGGAGAACATTGTGTAAGCGTTCATGGGGAGCTGAGGAAGGAAGGTTCATTGCAAAAGGTAGGGAGAACGTAGGGTTATGACACTGCCAAGACACACACAGAGATGGCATGCTAGCACTAGGTTGGTGGAAAAATAAAAACAAGTTGCGATCAAGGACACGTCGTGGCATCTTGCTAAGTGTCAATTGACCTTAGCTCAAAGGGGAGGAGATAAAACTGAGCATAACCTCTAGAAAACGAGTAAGAGAACACGACCACAGAGTGGGAAACTTGTTGGACAAGGGGGAAATCGTTGAAGGAAAAACAAATCATTGGGTAATCATCTCAAACTTTGCCTGAGTATACAGGCAACATTTGCAGTGGGAAGGAGGTGATAACCTGCTATAAAAGCAAGATAATGGCTGGTATTAGTAAACCGAAGGACTGGCTCGAAACAACCACCAAAAATAATGTGGAGCTTCAAGATCAACCTGTAGAAGAGAGCCAGGAGTTCACCTAGCCAACAAATGTCTTTTTGAGTTCAAGACGATGAAAATCACTGGGAAGGTACGGTTCTAATGCATGAAAAAAACATGGATATGTTGGAAAAGTGATTAGATATTAGGAGTTGCTACTACTAATATTAGAAACTACAACTACTACAATGAGACAAATAGTAGATTCAACAATAGTAGTTTCTAGAGATCGATCTGCACCTACATAACCAACCCACGTCTAAGGACTTCGGCCTGTTTCCTTAACTGAAAGGCTGAGGGGAAAACCGACAGTTCCTTTAAGAATAAAGGAGATGCGTGAAGTGAGAAGGAACGCAACGAGAAAAAAAAGAACCTAGATTGAACTTAGAGGGAGTGACATTCTCCCAGGGAGGTGTTAGCTTAGCATTTAGTTCTTGACAGTGGATTAAGGAAATATTCCAAATCACGTCAATACAATTTATAAAGTTTGAGTTAAAAGAAAATTCGAAGATGTTCCTCTAATTCACTTGGCCATGAAGGAGGTCATTCGTTAGAATTAGGATCCATTTAATCACTCCATCATAAGGATTCCAGATTCCAAATGGTCTAAGGGTTGGCAGTGATGTTGTTACCTGACTTAGGATGGCTCAGAAACAACAAGAACTCTAGCTTAGGAAACTTTTAAAGCCACTAAGTGCCAAATCAAAATCAACCAAAAAGACGATGTTCAATCACACAGAAAAGGATAGAGGTTTCATAAATGGAAGTATTTCTCAATAAAAGTCTTGAGCGCACTGACGACATAGCATGCAAAATTAGGCACACTATCCTTCTTCCTTTTAGATCCTCTATCTAGTAAATTTACCCACTACATATCCATATCCATTAAAACATTCCATCAACATCTAAATACACATACAATTAATTAACTAATTTACCAAAGAAAACTTTTACACCTACGTAACTTAACCCAAGGTGAAGAGTCTGAAGTGTTTGTCCTGCACTTGTGCTTCGTCCATCTCCCGCTTGTCGACCGCTGAGACTTCACCGATACCTCCCAGCCAATGCTAGGGGTACTATTCTTCACCCTGAGCCCCTCGAGGTGAAAAGGGGCCTTGCACACAATACCAAAGAATTATATCACCTAGCTCGTCTCACAAGGTCGAGCTACCACTCGTTGTTCGAGCTGGGTATCCAAACTCCCACAAGAAAAATTCAGTCAAGATAAAATTTTGGCAACGTAACCTTACGCATACCATATGTGATCCATACTCCTCCTCTGCCACCCTTTTTATAGAGTTTTCTTAGTGATTACTTTCCCAAACACTCATTAGATTCATTTTTATTAAATTTAATTAGGACAAACCTCCCCCGTACACATGTCACCTGATCCCCTAATTGCACCAGAAAATCAATTTATTAATTAATTAAATTTTTCTATTTCCCTCACCCACCTAAAAGCATTCCTAAAAACGCTCCTCAGTTTCCATTTATTCCCTTACATTTCTTAAATGACTTACGCCTTACTTAAATCCTATTTGAGTTCACAAATAGAAAGTTCTAGAGGCTAGATTCCCTACTAAGTTAGACATTCCCCTTTTTCTTTAAGTTTCCCCTTTTCTTTAAGTTTCCCTTTTTCTTTAAGTTTCCCTTTTTCTTTAAGTTTCCCCTTTTTCTTTTTAACTAAGTTTAAAATTAGAAAGTTTAGACAAAAACAAAGAAGTTTGAGTTGATTATCTAGTGATTTGTTTTTCCTTCAATGATTTCCCCCTTGCCTAGCAATTTTCCCCCTCCATTATAATTTAATAATTATAAAGGGGAAACTTAAAGAAAAGAAAAACCCTTTTGATAATTTAATCCTCCATTATAATTTTACTTGAATTATTAAATTTTGACTTTTCTTTACCCCCTTCTTGTTACATGTCCATTTAGTGTTTTTATTTTTATCACATTTTCTACTTAGACCTAGGTTTAAATTCACTAGGCTTGGTGACAGTTTTAAGGGAATTTGTTTTTTATTAAACATTACTCATACCCTCATTCAAATTAAGGTTGACCAGGTCCTAAGGAGGCATAGTTTTCTAGGCACTAGGTTTATTAATCTTACCACAATTAAAATCATGACGTGCCCTTCAAGACACACTACGTGCTCCAAGGGTGCCACTCGCCTTTTTCCATTTTATTTGAGCGACACGCCCTTCAATATGCACTACGTGATCCAAGGGTGCCACTCCCCTCTTGACTGAATTTGGTAGACGTCAAACCATTGGATTCAATACTTCGTCAGGTGATCTTGTGGGAGACTAAAGGCCTCTAAGGAATAAGGACCCTTCCTTATTGTGCGCCCCTTAGAATCATCATGAGCGGCTGTCACAGTCTGTCCTCACAACATCGTGGGTGTTATCGAACTAGGTAATCATTAACCTATAGTTTGAGCCATGGCAGGAGTGCTAGTATGATGTGGTAGGGTTGCTACCACACCTCTCCCTCAATGTCTCTGGTTGTCATGCATGACCCCCTTACTCCAAATGTGAGTCTGGTCGACAAGCTATCATTAAATTGCATCCATCAATGGAACATGTCAGTGATAACAATCAACATCATAATATATAATAATATGTCACATATGTCTTATCAACAACATTCAAACCATAACATTCCACTCCCTGACTCGATTTAGATTCCAAGGAGATTCATCGATACCATCAGAATCCTCTAACATCCAGAGTCCTGCACAGTCAAGAGAAACCAGTCAATAGCACCTGTTGATGTAAATATAGAAAAAATAACATATCATCAGATCCATAATATCTCATAATCATAATCAAAACAACCAATCATATAAAGAACCGGATCACTTGCACGCAAGTGTCCTCAAGCAATAAGTTCTCTCAGTGCGTGCAAGAGTGAGATGTTACATACACTCCCTCTTGTTTTAAACTTCATCCCAAAGTTTCACAGTATGTAAGTGATGAAATAAAGTGTATCACAATATCATATGTCTAGCTATAAAAAAAATGGAAAATGATGATGCATATCATATGCGTCCTCCCAGGTCGCTGAGTGCGTAGTATAGTTTTCCCACTGGACCTTGACCTGATCTATTGTTTGATGTCGTAGTTGTCGAATGCAATGGTCCAGGATGTGGATTGGATCCATTGTGAGTGCACCCTTGTCTGATACCTGCAAGGAGTCTAGTTAATCACATGCGTAGGATCACTTACCTAAAGTCGCACATAGATACAAGATAAACATCACGAAACACCTCAGGAATAAGGCATGGCTAGCCATTAGGCCCTTCGTAATTATGGTTGATGTGATGGGCATTGACAAACCCTTATGCCAATCATGTGCTTATTCTATCCCCTTTCGTATCATTTGAATTTTTTCCTTCAATTCTTGGATCACTTCTAGTCCTACCAGGACCCCATCCTTGAGTCGATCCCAACTCAAAGGAGTCTAACACGATCACCCATAATAAAATCAAAAGGATCCATATCAATGGTGCTTTGGTAGTTTTTATTGTATGCAAACTTGGCCAGCAACCAAAACTAATCCCAATGTTTTTTTTGGTCCAACACGTACATACGTAACATATCCTCCAAGATTTAGTTTGTTCTTTTGGTATTCCCGTCTGTCTCTGGGTGATATGCGGTAATAAAGTTAAGTTGGGTTCCCAAGGCCTCTTGGAAACTAGTCCAAAATTGTCCTCTACACATCGATCCTTGATCGAATATAATCCTTTTAGGCATTCCATGCAGCCTCGCGATCATTGATGCAAAATCTAGCTATGTCAAGAGCCTGATACGTCTTACACAACAGAATAAAATGTGCACTCTTCCTTAGAGTGTCGACTACTACGAAAAATCGAGTCGTGCCTCCTTGCCATCAATGTAAATCCAACAATGAAATCCATCGAAATGACCTCTCATTTTGATTTCAGAATAGCGTGTGGTTGTAGTAAACCTGTTGGAGTTTTGTGTTCAGCCTTCACCTTCTGCCATTCTATACATCTTGCCACATAGTTGACTATGTCTGCCTTCATTCCTTTCTAGAAGAATAAGGGCTTAAGGTCTGCCCTCATCTTTGTGAATCCTGGGTGAGTCATGTACAATTCTCTATGAGCCTCGTTTAGGATTAAACTCCTCAACTTGTTGTCGAGCGGTACGTAAATTCGGTTTTTAAATCTCAATAATCCGTCGTTCTCCACATTAAATCCCTCAAATTTTGGTACCATCATTGTGTTTTGTCTGATAAAATCCTTGACCTCTTTGTAACAGTTATCATCGCACTATAAAGTTAGAATATTTTCATGTACATTCATCTGAAAAGGTATCGCTGAAAATATGCATATTCTCTGACTCAACGCATCAGCCACTCTATTCACTATTCATTTTATGTAAGTAATCTCAAAATTGTACTCGCTAAGGAATTTCGATGAATGCCTTTGTCACGCGGTCAAGTCGCTTTGCGTAAAGATGTGTTGTAAACCACAATGGTCCATTTTTAGTTTGAATTTTCATCCAATGATGTAGTGTCCCCATACTTTCAAGGCATACATAATGGCTAATAGCTCCAAATCATGTGTCATATAGTTCTCCTCATGCTTTCTCAAATTTCTTGAGATGTAAGCGATCAATAGACCGTCTTGCATCAAGAATCCTCCCAAGCCTTCCTTGGATGTATCAGTGCATACCAAGAAGTCATCATCCATGCCAGGGACCTTTAGTATGGGTTCTTTCCTCAAGAACTAATTGAGCCTCTGAAATGTTTCCACTCATTTCTTGGTCCAAACAAACCTCTTGTTCTTCTTCTGCAATTCTGTAATCAGATTTGCTATCTTCGAAAAACCCTCAACAAATTGTCGATACTATCCTGCCAAACCCATGAAGCTATGCACTTCTAGAACATTCGTCGATGCGAGACATTCCATAAAATCCTTGACCTTTGTTGGATCCACAACGATACCTTCGCTGGAGATGACATGCCCTAAGTAGTGAATCTTCGATTGATAAAACGAGCATTTCAACAACTTCTCAAACATTTTGTTCTCTCGTAGACACTATAGTACCAGGTGCAAGTGTTAATCTTCCTTCTCCATCATCTAATAAAATATCAAAATATCGTCAATGAATACTTGGACGAACTTTTCCAAGTATTCGTGGAACACCCCGTTCATCAAGATCATAAATACCCCCAGGGCGTTTTTCAGTCCAAACGGTAAAATAGTAAACTCGTAATGTCCAAACCTCATCTTAAAGGTGGTCTTAGGGATTTCATCCTCCTTGATCTGTAACTGGTGATACCCCTATCTCAAGTCGATCTTTGAAAAAATCGTCACGCCTTTCATCTGATCAAATGGATCGTCAATCCTTGGCAACATATACTGATTCTTAATCGTTGCCTTGCTCAATTGATGATATTCAATGCAGAGTATCCACGACCCATCCTTCTTCCATATGAAAATAACAAGCGCACCCCATAGTGACACACTTGAATGTATAAGTCCTAGGTCCAGCAACTCCTTTAGTTGCATTTTCAACTTCTGTAACTCGGGGGTCGACATCCGACAAGGTGTTCTTGCTATCAGTTCAATTCTCATTTTTAGGTCAATGGTAAATTCCAATTCCCTCTCATGCGGAAACCCTGGTAACTCCTATGGGAAGACATCCGAAAACTCTCGTACTGCCAGAACGTTTTCCAGTCCTTCTGCGACGCCTTTTTTCGTTTAATGCATGGATCGCATATACTTGGCATCCCTTTCACATGCTCTTCCGTAGCTGTAGGGAAGAGATGAACCTTATGGAAACTCCCTGGTTTATACCTACAATCATGCGTCTCTGGCCCTCATCATCGACCAAGCTCAATCATTTCATCTTATAGTTGAGTATCGCCTCATGCGATTCCAACCAGTGCATACCGATCACGATGTCATAAGACCCTAAGATCGTGATGTACATGTTGGCCCTGGTGAAAAACTCTCCTAGGTCAAGGCTACAACCCATAACCTTCACTCCAACCTTTTTTTTGGCTCCCGAAGCCATTTATACAAATATAAACTCATCCTGTTCGACTTCTTTTATCTTAATTATTTTTAGCATTGCACCATAAATAAAACTCTCTGTAGCACTTGGATCTATCAAAATGCTAAGTTTTTGGTTAGCAACGGTACCTGAAATCTCAAGCATAGTCGACTGGTGGTCTTCCTAGAAGTTATTCACCACTGCATAAATCTGATGGGCATTGCCCAAATATCCCACGGTAGTGGGTCAGACTGATCCAGATGCTCTAGCCCTCTCAACTGGGCAGTCACGCTAGTAATGTGGCTCTCCACATGTCCAACACCCTATCCTTTGTCCAGTAGTCCTAGTACCTGAATAGAATTTGTTGGCCCACTAGAAAATGAACATCATTTATTTCTCCCTCAGGGGTCCAACCTATAGTTGTATATTTATATCATAGATAATAAAACAAATTAAGTGTGCCTTGAATCTATTTGTAGGCTATGATATTGTTGACAATTTTATGAATCAACAAAAACCACATTACATTTCATTGTTGACAGTGGGAGACAAAAGAACCTAATATCAACTGAGGTCATCAAAAGATTGAATCTTTCAATGATCTCGCACCCCCAACCATACACCATTGGTTTGTTGATCCAAGGAAGAGACCTTCATGTTAGCTAGTTGTGTTTCCTATCCTACTGCGTCAATCCCTTCAAAGATGAGGTATTGTGTGATGTTTCCCTACTCAAAGTATATGATGTTATTTTAGGACAACCTTGTATGTGGTGACGTCATGCTATTTGTTAGTCTTTACCACATAGTTTTACTATCACTCTAGGGGGTTATCCCTATAGAGTACCCAAGGTAGTTCCAACTATTGTGATTTCATTGATCTTGAAAAAACAATGAAGAAAATTAATCTCACAGATTGTAAATTTTGTCCTCTTCATGGTTCGGTCAGAAGGGGAATTAAAGTTCACTTCAACCACCACAATTTCAACATAGGGTATCCATACATAGTAGAAATAAGTGGAAAATCTTGTAGATGAATGCAAATACCTCTTCACTTCACCTATAGGGGTGCCTATGCACTATAAGATCAAAAATCCCATTGATTTGATTCTTATTGCTCCCTTGCCCAATTGTCCAATATGCAAATGCTCCATTTTGGAGAATGAGGAAACAAAGAATCAAATCCATGAGCTCATCTGCAAGGGGAAAATTTGACCAAGATCATCACCTTGTGGGATACTAATTATGGTTGTGTAGAAGAAGGATGGAACGTGGTGTCTCTGTATTGATTATAGAGACTTGAATAAAATCATTGTCAAGAACTGATACTCGATCCCTTGGATTGGCGATCTTCTTGACTAGCTCAAGTTTTCCAAGTTCTTCAGTAAGATAGATCCAACATCGGGATATCACCGCGTTTCAATAGAATCCATTGATGTATGCAAGACATCTTTCAAATCTAAATAAGGCATGTTTGATTGGTTGGTCATGTCTTTTGGCTTGACTAATTTTCCCATTACATTCATGAGGGAAATGAATGATATCTTGCAATCGTTCACAAACTCTTTCATGGTGGTCTATTTGGATAACATCCTCATCTTTAGGCAGACCTAGGTAGAGAACTTGAAACACTTTCAACAAGTCCTGAGCACCCTGCAACAACACAAGTTATACGCCAACTTGGAGAAATGCTCATTTGACATGCCAATAATCCAATACTTAGGATACATCATGGATGAACATGGTTTTCATGTGGAACCATCTAATATCCAAGTCATTTGTGATTGGACAGCCCTAACAAATCTGAAAAAGCTCCACAACTTCCTGGGTCATGCAAATTCTACTGCAGGTTTTTGTTTGGTTTATCTCATATATCTTGGCTCTTAATTCAATTGACCAAGAGGAGAGGTAAAACCAAGTTTTCCTAGTATAAATTAAAATAGAAATCATTACAAGATTTGAAACACTTCCTTTGTTCCGCACCAGTCCTCACATTTCCAAATATACAAGAGTCGTTCGATATTGAGATATATGCCTCATCATATGCTATCAGTGTCATCCTCACTCAACAAGGACATTCAGTTTCCTATCATAGTGAAACACTATCTAATGTGATTCATAGGTAGCCTACCTATTACAAGGAGATGTATTCCCTTTTTTAGGTATCCCAATAGTGGAATAATTGTATTTTGGGAAAGGAAATGATCATTCACATTGATCACAAGCCTTTGCAATTCATGTAGACACAAGGGAAGTTATAGAATGACCTCCACCAAAAGTGGTCCACATACCTGCAACAATTTCACTTGAACATCAAGTATAAGAAGGGAAACACAAATTGAGTTGTCGTCTTCCTTAGTCAATCTCCAATTCCAACTCTAATAACAATGCTCAAATCTTATGGGCATGAGACCTCAAGGTAATCCAAGTTATATTATATTGAAATTGACTTCAATGTCACATATCGAACACTAGGTGCAGGAACACTAATCACATACTTTCATTTCTGGGATGGAATGCTAATTGTCCCAGGAATAAAAATAATGATTTAATGTACCCTTGGTCTCCTACTTTACTTGTCAACCCAGGTTTCATACAAACTTAGGAGGTTTTTTTCACTATATGTGTAGTATTCAATTGTTGGTAGAAAAGGTTTGAGAATGATCAAAGAATAAAAATGTGCAGGAAAATCAAATGACAAAAAGAAACTCTGAACTAATTGCTTGAAGGAAACACACCAATATGAAATTACAACTAATCTAGATTGCATGAAAATAACTTATTCTACGGCATTACAGAGTACTAAATTATGAAAGTTAAACTGAAGAAAAAATATGAATCCAATCTGAAATATGACAGAAAATTGTGATAGAAGTGAATCTCTAAACTATGACAAAAAAATTGTAATGGATGTAAAGTTACACTAATGTATGAATAAAGCAAGCTAACCCTTTGATCAATTTCAACCTAAATGTCCTTTAATTGTTTATTGATGATTTTAGGAAAAGAGATTAAGATAAGCCAAAATCTAAAGCTAAAAAAAATCTACAGGAGACTTCTACAGGAATTGTATAGTTCTACAGGAAATGTACAGTTTCAACAGGAAACTCCTAGATGAAGAAAAATGGAGTCTAAAAAGGGAGTGCAAGTATTTAAAATCATTAACAAAGATAGACTATAAATAAACGAAGTGAATCTATGGTTTTTATCCTTGGGAGGCGCCTAGGAGTGCTACAAATGGTTATTGAACATTTTTGTAGGATGTCGCTGCAGCTGGCCAATTAGTCATAATCTTAAAAGAATCTGAATTTTATCATGCAAAACTAAATCCAATTTCAATAGAGAATGAAAAAAATATCTAATCACTAACTAATATGCCTGAAAACTACAAAAATAGTAACATGGTCCTTGATCCCTCTTGTATGGGTGCTACCCAAGAAGCACAAGGAACCTAAAATAAAATTTAAAGGACTAAAGGTAAAACCATGTTTGTTTCATAAATATCAGTAATACATTAGGAGCAGGAATGGTCTGAGTTCTTAGTAAAATTATTTACAAAATATCCACAAAATACTTCTCCAAAACTCTCTCTCTCTCTCTCTCTCTCTCTATATATATATATATATATATATATATATATATATATATATAGTTCGACCTCCCTTCCTAAATCAAGGAGAGAAATGAGTAAATGAGGATCGAATCCCCTTACATCTCTATTTTAGAACTAGTGTTGATTAGAAGTAGTCATAAATACACAAGGAGTGCTCTTGGAGGTAGGTATAGACAATTTACCTTGATATTTGGCTAGAAACTCACTCGAGGAGTCAAAATCCCCTATTTCTAGAAGATTGGTGCCCTTGACTCCTGCAGTTTCACCTGGTTGGTGGAACACATGTATTTTTCCAAAACAATGTTATGCCCTAAATAGTGGCACATTACCCCTTAATTGGGGCATATTAAATTATTATTCTTATTTTATTTATTTCAGAATTTTTCCATTAGTTGTAATTGTATCTCCTAGTCTCCTATATATAACAAAGAGATCTTTTCATTTGGAATCATCTTGTATTTGTAAATTCATATGATGTATAAGGAAGTATCCCCATAGAAGAGGCTTATTATCTAAATTTCTCTCTTTGTCAAGGAGTTGAGTACTTATTATGAGGTTTTTATCCTAATTTTATATTTGGTTCCTAACATTTGGTATCCGAGCTCAAGGTCTTGGAGTTTCGCTGCTGCATCCGAGACACTTGGAATTTTCACTATAACGTTTTTTCTGGGATGTTTCATAAGGAATGCCTTAGGCAATATTTAGTATATGTATCAAAGTATGTGTGTTTAAACTATCAACTTCTTGGGATTTATACTTTCAACGATATATCCTGTGGAAGATCAAGTTTCTGAATCATCTTGAATTTCGTCATCGCATACTTTTCTCTATAACTTGTTTCTGTTATTCTTCAGACCATTCAACATAGAGGATATTCAAATAAATTATCAAGGTATATGTGGTAAAAAATTCATCTTATGGGTCATCGTAAGTTTGGAGATACACCCCATGTAAGATAGGGTAGTTGACTAGTCCTATTAACTAGTCTCAAACAGGTGTTCCGGGTAAAATTGTGTTATCTTCTTCAGTGAGTATCAAAATTAAGTGAGACCAATTGCATTGGAAATTTTACAATTTGTAGTATTTCTGGTGCAAGTTTCAAAATATGATATCATATATTCTGCGCTTGGCATGCTTTACAACTATGCTCTCCTAGAAAGTCCGAAAATCAAAAAGGCGTGGAGAAGTCACCATAACTTCCACTTGGCACATCCAATTTTGATTAGAGTTGTGGAATTGCAAAGATGACATATCAAAGAATTACATAATGAAATTTTAGACCTAGAAGGGCTGAAATTGTAAACATAAAATAGAAGAAATCTCAGCTAGCAGAACAACCTCCAAATCAGGGTTTAAAAGGTGCATTCATTTTTAGAATTTTTCATAGCATTTAACTAGAAGATCCAATTGGAGTGATTCACAAAGTAGAATAAAGTGGGATAAAAGGAGTATCACATATATTTGAGAGAAAAATAGGGTTTTGTTTAGGTACAAGCATGTTCCAGCGTGTCTTAACATATGATTTGTCGTTATTGGTCAGTGCTACAACCTAGGGACTATGTGGTTCTTTCATGTACCTAGAGTATATAGGAAGGAGCATGTCGAACAGTTGCACATTATACAACACTAATAAGGATTTGAGCTCCCACATACCTATTTTATATCGGGAGACCCCTCAAATCTTGAGACTTACCAAGTAAACGTTTTGGTCATCTTGTTGCTATAGTACACCGAGAACAACACTCGGGGAGATCACTCTCTAGTACCTGGGTAGTCAGATAGTATGGCTAAGGGCATGGTCAATTCTCCATAGTTAGTACCTTGAGATATTTGGTCGAGTACTATTGTTGGACCCCACATGTATATCAAAGAGATATATCACCTGACACTCCCTTGTCTGTGAGGACCTCTACCTAATCCAATTAGGATACAGTGATACTTGGCCAACATTCCACCAAAAAAGGGAACTTATACACCAAATAATCCTTCAAACAACCCTACTTGGACTCTTGATGAAGGTGAAGTAATGCGTAGGGACATAAATGATTTACAAAAGAAGGCAATAGAAAAAGATGAACTAAGAAATTATTCTACATAGATTGTAAAGAGGAAGAAGAAAAAGAACAAGAACAAGAACCGTCTCAAGATGAAAATTTAGAAGAGATTTCTTCTGAAGAGTTGAATACCGCCATATCATGTAATGCATTGGCTGGAATTAGCACTCCTGAAATCCTTAAGATCGAAGGATATATCAAAAATAAAAAGGTAATAGTCCTAATTAATTCTGGTAGTAATCATAATTTGATTCACTATAAATTAGCCAAATCTCTCAATTGCTTTATAATCCAGCACCAGAGTTTCAAGTAATGATTGAAAATGGAGGAACTATCAATTGCTCGAGAAAATTCCATAAAATCAATCTTATTATGGGGGGATATGTAATGAATAGTCCAATGATTTCTATACCCATGGGTGGTGTTGATGTTGTACTAGGAGTCCAATGGTTACAATCATTGGGAACACTGGATTTTAATTTTCAAGAATTTTTCATGAAATTTTCATTGGAAAGAAAGGAGATTGGGTTAAGGGGTATCACAAGAAAACCTAGTAAGGTGATAAGCTCTAATGGTATGACAAAATGATTGAAAAAGGGTCATTCGGGTGTAATTGTACAACTATGCTCACTAGATGTTCAAACATCTAAACCATATATTACCATAGATATTCAAGGGATCAATGATAAGCATTCCAAAGTATTTAAATATATTCCTAGAGGTCTTCCACCCACTTGCAATCATGATCATGCTATACACTTAATTCCTGGGAGTGTTCCCCTAGATATTCAAGGGATCATTGATAAGCATTCCAAAGTATTTAAATATATTCCTAGAGGTATTCCACCCACTTGCAATCATGATCATGCTATACACCTAATTCCTGGGAGTGATCCTCCTAACATCAAACCTTACAGATACCCTTATGCCCAGAAGATTTAAACTGAGCGTATGGTTGAAGAAATGTTAGAGGATGGAATTATTAGACCTAGCCAAAGTTCTTACTCTGCATCAGTGGTAATGGTACTCAAGAAAGAGTGCTCATGGCATATGTTTCTAGATTATAGAGAGCTCAACAAGATCACCATTAAAGATAAGTTTCCCATTCCCTTCATTGATGAATTGTTAGATGAAATACATGGATCAATCTAGTTCAAAAATTTGGATCTTTGTTCAAGGTATCATCATATTAGAATGAAGAAAGCAAATATCCAAAAAAAAACATTTCGAACTCATGAAATCCATTATGAATTTTTGGTAATTCCTTTTGGCCTTACGAATGCACCTTCCACATTCCAAGGGTTGATGAATTCTATTTTCAAGCCCTTCCTTCGAAAATTTGTGTTAGTATTTTTTGATGATATACTAATCTATAGCAAGTATTGGGAGGATCATGGTTGACATGTTGACAGGGTGCTACATCTACTAAAGGAGAAACAATTGTATTCCAAACCATCCAAATGTTTCTTTGGGGTGAATTAGGTAGAGTATTTGGGTCATATCATCTCTCATGAAGGTGTCAAGGTAGACCCTAATAGGATTAAGGCCATGATGGACTGGATGATTCCCAAAACATTGAAGAATCTTAGAGGATTTTTTGGTTTGATAGGTTACTACTGCAATTTTGTTTGGAACTATGAAAGAATAGAAACACCTTTAATGACATTAACTAAGAAGGATGCATTTTCATGGACTCTAGAGGAAACTCGATCTTTTGAACAACTTAAAGAGGCGATGTGAAAATCTCTCATCTTGACCACACCAGACTTCACAAAAAAAAATATTATGGAATGTGATGCCTCAGGAAATGGCATTGGTGTTGTTCTAATGCAATAAGGAAGGCCTCTTGCTTTTGAAAGTTGGCCACTCAAAGGAAAGGACTTACACAAACCAATTTATGAGAAGGAAATGATGGAAATACTACATGAATTGAAGTAGTGACGCCCTTACCGAATAGGTAGGTACTCCAAGGTCAAAAAAGATCATGATAATCTTAAATTATTCTTGGAACAAAGACTATCTTGAGAAGAACAAAATAAATTGGTGACCAAGATGTTGGTTTATTATTTTGAAATAATCTACAAAAAAGGGAAGCAAAATGTTGTGGTAGATGCACTCTCAAGAAAGGATGAATATGTTGAGGCATTTTTCTATTCTATCTCAATCATCCAACTTGATTGGATAACAGAAGCAAGGCATGAATGGAAGAATGAATAAAAATTATGGACTCTCATTCAAAGGTTGCAACAAGATTCCAGTGCATCAGATACATTTACATGGAAAAATGACTTACTATGGTACAAATATCGCTTATATTTATGTAAGAACTCCCAACTCAAACAAAATTTACTTTTGGAATTGCACACCTCTTCGGTAGGAGGGCACTCAGGATTTTTGAAAACCTATCACAGGGTCAAGAAGGAATTTTTTTGGGATGGCCTTAAAACTGATGTTCAAAGGTTTGTGGTAGAATTTTTGGTTTTCCAACAAAATAAGGTGGAAAAAAATAATACCCCAAGTCTTTTACAACCATTAGCCATCCCAAGTCAGTGTTGGGAGGAGGTTTCCATGGATTTCATCATAGGGTTACCAAATTCGAAGGAAAGAGTGTCATCGTGGTGATTGTTGATAGAATGGCCAAGCACGCACCCTTTATTTCACTGTCTCGTCCTTTAAAATCCATTACATTTTCCATCGCATTCATGGAGATAGTTCAAAATATACATGGAATCCCAAATATTATTGTAAGTGGCAGAGACCCCATCTTCACTGGACATTTTTTGACATAATTATTTTTTTGTTTGGGTACTCAATTGGCGCATAGCTAATCTTATCATCCTCAATCTGATGGAAAAACTAAGATAATGAAAAAATGTGTAGAAGTCTACCTTTGTTTCTTTGTATCTGATAAAAAAACACAATGGTTCAAGTGGTTACCCTTGGTAGAATGGTGGTATAACACTTCTTTTCATACTGCAAAAAAAATGACACCATTTATGGAACTCTCTGGATATCACATATCATCCATCACTTCTTCTCTAAAATAATAAGGTAAGGTTCAAGTAGTGGAATAGCACATCAAGCATCAGCAACAAGTTCTCCAACTCTCAAAAGGACAACCTAACCATGGCACAAAATCACATGAAACAACAAGCATATCAACATCGTAGCGAAAGAAGTTTTGAAGTAGGGGATTAGGTATTTTTAAGACTACAAACATACAAATAGATGTCCCTCAAACAAGCTAATAAGAATAATAAATTATCACCAAAGTAATATGGCCCTTATAAGTTGTTGCAAAAGATTGTTACTATGGCATACAAATTGGAGTTGCCTGCATCTTCGCGAGTACACCCAATTTTCCATGTTTCATGCTTAAAGAAGGTTATAGGTGACAAGATCCCAGTTCAAACTATATTTCCAGAAATTGACGAGGAAGGAAAAATCATATTGGAGCCTAAAGCTATCACTGACACAAGAATTCACCAGTTGAGGAATAGATCCATTTCAGAGTATCTCATTAAGTGGAAGAAACTACCTGCTGAAGATTTCACTTGGGAAGATGAGTATTTTATACAGAAGCATCCATAATTACTCAAGCATTGTGGACAACACTTTTCTGAAGAGGATGGGCATGTTAAAGCCCTAAATAGTGGCACATTACCCCTTAATTTGGGAATATTAAATTAGTATTGTTATTTTATTTATGTTGGCTTGGGTTCGTTAGTTGTAATTGTACCTCCTAATCTTCTATATATACTAAGGAAACCTTTTCATTTGGAATAATATTGTATTTTTGAATTCATATGATGTATAAGAAGGTTTCCCCCTTGAAGAGTCTTATTATCTGAAATTCTCTCTTTGTCAAGGCGTTGAGTACTTATTTTGAAGTATTTATGTTATTTTTATATTTGGTTCCTAACAAACAATTAGTGTAAAAAGGTACATTATACACAAAAATACATCTCAAACATACACTCATTAAGAAACATACAAAATACCCATGACTAACTATTAAATATGGTCAAAAGTAAACATTAAGCCATTTTGTGGTGGAAAATGTGCCAAAGATGAGCCTTTAAAATGGAAAATAATGAGGCTCATCATCAGCCCCCAACTAAAATTGTGTGCACCCTTGCGCAATCAAGTATGTCTCTCTATGGAAATGTATAGAATTCAAGAGGAGTTAAAAGAGAAAATTTATTATCCGAACATACTTCTGTTGGGAATGGGGGAAAAAATGGAGGACGCCTACGCCAGATCCGCAACCGAGGTTCTTGAAGCTTTCGGGGTCGACCTTGCTAAAGGTCTCACAGATTCGCAGGTTCCTGAACATGCAAGGATTTACGGCAGAAATGTGCTGCCTCAAGAACCCTGCGGCGAATGGAAAGCAAAGCAGCATTCCGGTGACTTGGAGGGCTCGGCCGCCTCTACCCCCGATTTGCAGCGGCAGCTCGTGACTGTGGCACTTAGATCTGAAGGATCCGGCCCCGTTTCTTCCTCTTTCTCCTACGTTTCTCCTTCCCCGGCCGTTTTTCAGGCAGCCGCGCCAGATCCCAAGAGATTGCTGAGCGACGGAGAGAGGGTTGTGCGAATGAAACAGAACCCTAACAGGGAAAAGGAAGAGGCGGTCTTTTGTAGGGCTGAGGCAACCCAGCGAATACTAAACCCTAGCCGCCGCCGCCGCCGCTGCCTTAACCTAAAGACTGGAAGCCATTCAAATAGCAGACACCTCAAGAATCTTCGGCTTTTGGGGGACAACCCGCCTTCGCTCTGGTGCAAAAATCTATTGAAGAACAATGCAGGAGGGAGGTTTCATTCTGAACATCGCGGCAAGACTAGCTCCAAGATCACGACAAACTTTCCCCTTTTTATAAAGACCATTGCTGGATCTTCTCTTTGCTTGCAGGTTCAAGACTCCGACTCTTTTTTTGAGCTCAAAACTCAAATCCACCAGGCTACAGGGACTCCACCTGGATTCCAACGACTAATCTTCGAAGGCCGACAGCTTGCAGACGGCTCTCTGCTACGGGACTACGGAAATCTAAAATATGCAACCATTTCCCTCACCTCTCGGTTGCATGGAGAAACGCCCTCAGTCACTCATCCAAGCTCTTACAAGCAGGCCGTGAAATCAGGGACCTCCGCTCCTACGGGGCTCAAGGCCGAAGCTTCAAAAGCAAAGGAGCCCTTTGGAGGTGCCTACATTGTGGAGCAATGTGCAGAACCTCCAACAGCAGAAGTCGAAGACCCCCATGTCTATGGCTTTGCCTACATCTACCAGGCCAAAGCCCTCATTTGCCGCTTCAACGGACTTTGGCCCTCGGCCCCTGCGCTAAAGGAATGGGTTAACAAGACCTGGTC